>CAUYUJ010009435.1:123662-246162 GCA_963575745.1 Prorocentrum cordatum | reverse complement strand
AGGAATTCTAGGCGCGCTTCCAGGACTGGCGCACCTGCTCCAAGTATGCCACCATTGAGGCCGACCAGCAGCAACCAGACAAGACGGTACAATCTATACAGGACTGATTGACTCGAGCATGTTTCAGTGTTCCAGCTTTTTCTTAGCTGAATCGTCACCATCTCCCGAGGGCCCGCCTTCGAGGCCCCGAGCGATCGCATCATTTCCGGAGCGCGCACCCAAGCACATGCCCACGCATATGCATGCATAGTAGCGATGGTTTGAACTTGTCGTGGCATAGCGAAGCATAGCATAGCATGCCATACCATGACATGCCATACTGCACCAACGCATGCAACAGCTCATCTTCCACCTCTTCATGGGTTCGTCGATGTTAATGTTGTTACAGTTCTTGTGCCAGCCACCAAGATAAATTGGGGAGCTTGGGGACTTCCCTCATTTGGCATAAACCAGTAAGTCGTCACTAAGTTACGTTTAAACAAAGACATCACAGTATCCTCCTTGCATTCCCGTGCCAGTCCTTCTCTATTTCCCGACCAACGCATCATTCCATTAATGGGCGATGAAGGCGATTCCATATTGTCCTCAAACAGTCCACAATCTCCGAACCATTCCATTAGATGGCGACGAGCGCGCCTATGGCGCCGCCGTCCAGCTCCGCGGGGCTGGCCGCCGCCGCGGCTGGCCAACTCGGAACTCATGGTTGACACCAAGCGGGTTGCGTTTGGGCGCTTGCCAACAAAGTTGGTTGGGTCGTCCGCGCCATTTGACTGGGGATCACCCGAGGCAAAAAAGCGCCAACTCGCGTGTGATTTCTGATGACCCCCCCGCGGCTACCCCAACGCACCCCCAGGTTGCATTGTTTTCGGTTGCAGGGGTTGAGAGGGAGGGGACACTAGGATGGATTTCTTCCAGGCCGCCTTGAACGGTGATGACCCAACGCACGCATGTGGAACAACTGCCGAAGCTGCCGATTGCGCCCCCAACGCCTGGGCCCGCCCAGTAAGGGTTTCAGCCGCTGGAGCTGCTCCTGGACGGCCCCAGCGGGGCCGCTGGCACCCCGGGCGGCTGAACAGCGGCCGATCCAGCGCGGCTTGTCATTGTCGATTCCGTCGCGGCTGAAGCAGCCGAAGAGCAGATATCACTCGCATGGCTCGACAGGCTCGTACGCCCTGTAGCTCGGACGGGCCACGTCGCGGCTTGATTTGACCAGCCCCATGGTCTATGGCGAGCCGCCCATGATCACGGCCTGCGTCGTTCTCAGCGCCGCTTCGAGATTGCGAACCGCCTCGATCTTGGAATCGAGGAGGGCGAGGATCCGCGCGCGCCAGTTCTTGGTGAGCCCGCGCTCCAGAATGCGTGGGTCGTTCTGGCGGAACTGCAGCGCGAACTTGTGATCAGCCAGTTGGGTGGCCTGGTAGGCCAGCAACAACTTGCCCCGCTTGAGCTGCTCGACGAGGTTGCGCAGCATGGACGCCGCGCGCGTCGCGCGACGCGTCGCCGAACCAAGTTGCACCACTGGCTCTGCGAAGGGCGCGTTGTCCTGCCAGTAGCTTTGTGTTGCCTCCCAGAATCCCGACCTTTACAGTTGGGTTTTTGTCGCACGGTTTCGGGGGTGACACGTGCCACCCGCTGTTTTTTGCGAAGCTGAATGGCGTGATGTTGGCTCCCAGAACCCCAGCTTCACAGTTGGGTTTCGTCACGCGGTTTCGGGGGTGACACGTGTCACCCGTTTTTTTGCGAAGTTGAATGGAATTCTATTACATATGTTGGTTCCCATACGCCCTACTTTCAATTGGGTGTTGTCACGCGGTTTCCGGGGTGGCACGTGTCACCCCTTGCTTTTTGTGAGGCTGAACGGCTTGATGATGGTTTCCAAAATCCCATCTTCACAATTTGGTTTCTGAATCCCATGGCCCTGTGCCTCTGGGCCCTCGGCCCCCGCGCCCTAGATTCCAGGGCCCTAGACTCCATGGCCCCAGACTACTGGGGCCTCATTTTCAGGGGCCATCGAGTCCTGGGCCGTAGTTTCCAGGGCCCCAAACTCCTGGGCCCTAGACTCCCGGGTCCAATATCTTGGGCCTTACGTTGTAAGGCGTGGGGCTCCAATCACTTGGATTCCTGGGTCCTGGACTCCAGGGCATCAGACTCCAGGGCCGTAGATTCTAAGGCCCCAGACCCCTGGGCCCTCGACTCCAGGGCCCTAGACTCCAGGGCCTTCGCCTTTGCCCTGGCCATGTAGTCCTTGCCGCAGCCCTAGTTTGGTGTTTCGTTTTGTTGTGTCTTCTCGTCCGCTTTCGCGCAGGCCCCAAACGGGACCTCGTCCCTCGCCCTGGCCCTGGCCCGGTGGCCCCCGCCAGCAGCCTTTGTACGTTCATCGTTTTATTGTTCACTTTTTTTCAGGCGAGCCTCAAACGGGATATATCACCCCTCGTCTTAGCCCCGGCATTGCGGTCGTCGCCGCAGCTCTGGATTGTTGTTCGTTTTGTTTTTCGTTTGTTTTCGCAGAGACCGCAAATGAGACCTCGTCCCTCGCCCCGGCCCTGGCACTGTAGCCCTCGCCGCAAGCCTGACTTGTGTGGTCGTGCCGTTTTTCGTTCGTTTTCGTACCAGCCTCAAGCGGGACCTCGTTCGTCGCCCTGGCCCTGGGCCTGTAGGTGTCGCCGCAACCCTGCTTGGTTCTTCGATCAGTTTGTTGGTTTGTCTTCGGACGCGCCTCAAAAGGTACCTCGCCCCCTCGTCTTAGCTCTGGCTTTGCAGCCTTCGCCGCAGCCCTGGTTCGTTATTCGTGTTGTTTTGTTTTCGTTTGGTTCGTGCAAGCCTCAAGCGGGACCGCCTCCCTCGCCCTGGCCCAGGCCTTGTTAGCCCTCGCCGTAACCCTGGCTCGTGTTTCGTTTCGTGTTTCGTTCGTTGTCGCACGAGCCTCAAACGAGACCTCGCCCCTCGCCTTAGCACTGGCCCTGTATCCCTCGCCGCGGCCCTGATTCGTTGTTCGTTTTGTTTGTGTTGCTGTTCGTTTGAATCGCGCAAGCCTCAAACGGAACCCCGCCCCTCGCCCTAGCTTTGGTTTTGTGGCCGCCGCCGCAGCCTTGATTATCTTTTCTGTTTGATTGTTAGTGTGCTTCTGTTTGTCGTTTTGTTTGCGTCGGGCCTCAGTTCAAACCTCGCCCCTCGCGTTCGCCCTGGCATCCAATGCTACCCCGTTCTCAGCAATGTGTCGATGCCATCGGTTCGTTGTCCGTTTTGATTCCAACGAGGTTTGCGGAGTTCGTTTCGTTTTTCGTGTTGTTGTCTCGCTGGATGGCGGCACCGTTTCATGTTCGTTTCGGTTTGCACCATCTCGGGTAAAACGTTTCGTTGTAAACGTTCGGATTCGAATTCGTTTTCGTTTCCGTTCTGAGCGCCAACGCGTTTTAAACATCGTTGTGGTCGGTCATCGGTGGAACGAGGGGAGGAGGAGGAGGAGGAGGAGGAGGAGGAGGAGGAGGAGGAGGAGGAGGAGGAGGCGGAGGAGGAGGAGGAGGAGGAGGAGGAGGAGAGGAGGAGGAGGAAGAGGTGGAGAAAGAGGAGGAGGAGGTGGGAAGATGAGAGGAGGGAGAGAGGAGGAGGAGGAGGAGGAGGAGGAGGAGGAGGAGGAGGAGGAGGAGGAAGGAGGAGGAAAGAAGGAAGACGAGGAGGAGGAGGAGGAGGAGGAGGACGAGGAGAGGAGGAGGAGAGAGAGGAGGAGGAGGGGGAGGAGGGAGGCGGAGGATGAGGAGGAAGAGGGAGGAGGAGGAGGAGGAGGAAGGGGAGGAGGAGGAGGAGGAGGAGGAGGAAGGGGAGGAAGGGGATGAGAAGGAGGAGGAGGAGGAGGGGGAGGGTGAGGAGGAGGAGGAGGAGGAGGAGGAGGAGGAGGACCAGTTGAAACCCAAGCAGCACCAACGATGTTGGAAGAGGCCCTCCCTCCAAAATCCCTCCTCATAGGCCATAAGCCTCTACAACGGTTCATGTCCACAGAGAGACTTGCTTCGTTGGAAGACAACAGTTTGACGACCCTGGAGCATGCCAAAACATTGTTCGCGGTATTCCAACGCCACGGGTTCACTTGACTGTTGCGCCTTGACGATCCTGGATCGTGCCAGAAAGCCATTCCTGGAACTCCAACATTGCGGTTCATCGTAAGTGTTGCGCCCTCATAATCGTGAACCCTTCCAAAACACCATACCTGGTACGCCGATCATGGGAATCCCTGGAACGTTTGCAGATGTTTAATGACTGTGCGCGGTGTTAACGCGAGAGCCACATGTTGAAAAGGAACCGCCCTCAACCCGTGAATATCTTACAAATGTCCAAAAATAATGTGCGCGGTGTTAAGGCGATAACCTCATTTTGAAAACGACCCGCCCTCAATCCGTGAAATTCTTGCAAAGGCGAGAGCCACGTTTTGAACACCACCCGCCCTCAATCCGTGAAGCCTTTACAAATGTTGAAATGGAATGTGCGTGGCGCTAAGGCGAGAGTTTCAGTTTGAAAACATCACGCCTTCAATCCGTGAAGCTCTTACGAATGTTGAAAACGAATGTGTGCGGCGCTGAGGCGATAACCACATAAAAAAAAACGACCCGCCCTCCACCTGTGAAACTGTTGCCAATGTTTAAGCTCCAGTGTCACACATGGTATGGAAGTCCCAGGCGAAACGCACGGCCCGCCCTAAAAACTGGCCTCGGGGTGCGACAGGGATAAGTTGCTTATCAGGAGAAGGAAAGGAGGAGGAAGAGGAAGAGGAAGAGGAGGAGGAGGAGGAGGAGGAAAAAGAAGGCGATAGGAGGAGGAGGGGGGGGCGCAGGCGAGAGGAGGAAAAAGGAGAGACAATGAGAAGGAGGGGCGAGCGGAGGAGGAGGAGGAGGAGGAGGACGAGGAGGGAAGAGGAGGAGGAGGAGGAAGAGGAGGAGGGAGGAGGAGAGGGAGAGGAGGAGGGGGAGGAGGAGGAGGAGGAGGAGGAGCAGGAGGAGGAAGAGTGGGAGGAGGAAGAGGAGGAGGAGGAGGAGGAGGAGGAGGGGGAGGAGGAGGACGAGAAGGAGGGAGGAGGAGGAGGAGGAGAGGCGTGCTGTGGAGGGGGAGGGCGAGGCCCCAGCCGCCCCCCGCTGGGCGGGGCTCGCGGGCTGGCGGGACCCTGGCGCGTTCAACCCCTGGCTGGACTGCGGCGGGGCCATGGAGTGACCTCGCCACGGCGTGTTTCACCGCCTCCTCCTCCTCCTCCTCCTCCTCCTCCTCCTCCTCTCCTCCTTCTCTCCTCCTCCTCCTCCTCCTCCTCCTCCTCCTCCTCCTCCTCCTCCTCTCCTCCTCCTCCTCCTCCTCCTCCTCCTTCCTCCTCCTCCTCCTCCTCCTCCTCCTCCTCCTCCGACTCGGGTCGGACGGGCGGCGAGGTTGCGAGAAGTGGGAGGGCACGAGATCTGCCTGCTCCATTCATCGATGATGCGCAGGCGCGGATCAGCGACGCGTGGACCGGCGACGGGTCCCGCTTCCGTGCAACATCGGCGCGCTCCGTCGCCAACATCGGGCGGCACCGGCCTCACCCTTCCCCGATGCGCGCGTGGTTCTGGAGCCCGCGCGCCAGATCTACAGATCTCGGATCCGTGTTGCGCAGCGTACGCCCAAGGGCATCTGGTTTCGGCCCCGTCGCCAGGCGCCTTCGCTAGGGGGCCACATGCGAACCCTACCCCTGCCCCCCACGATTTCTCAGGGGGAGGGAGGCGAAGTGAACCCCACCCTCCCTCTCAGAAATCGTGGGGGGTAGGGGTAGGGTTCGCATGTGGCCCCCTCCCTATTCGTCGAGACATTGGCGCCTCTGGCGCCTGGAGGTGCCAGAAAGGTCGGCCACGTGTGCTGCTTCGCTGACCCCCCGTTTGCGAACCAGCCTGTTCGCCTGACCCGGATAATGTTCCTGTGCGCCACGGGCTGGCCAATCAATATTCGAAGACTCAGAAACTTCACGAGTACAAATTTGATGAGCACAACTTGTCGGAGGTTCGCGCGCATTCCTGGACCGGCGATGGACTGCTTTGGCGGCGCCTCGTGCGCCGCCCCCAGCGCGCGTCGCACTCTGGGGAGGGGGTCCACCGCCGATCCCAGAAGTGCTCATAAGTCCACGCAGATCTCACCTCTGCTTGTTATCGCTCGGATGTGTGCATTTTTCTCGGCGAGGACAGCACCGTAGAATCTGGACCATCTTGGAGCAACCGGGAATATTTACTTCTTTCCCTGGCGACAACGGGCGTGACCGGGGGAGGGGGGGGAGGGTGGGCCAGTTGCGTCACTATTCGTGCTGGCGCCGTCTAGGAATGGCCAAGAAGGGCTAACTCCCAGACGGCGCCGGCTTGAATCGTGACCTCGCCAGGCAGGAGGGAGGGGTGGTGGTGACGAGCGTTATCCCGAGTACTAAACACGGGCTCAACACACACAAGACCAAATGGGGAATGGACGTCCGAGCGATGGCAGGTCCGAAAGTCTGTGCCCATGCGGTCGTTTTGCTCTTCCAGCGTCGAAGACTTGGCGTGGGCCTGCCTCTCGCGCCGTGGGCTCGGGGACGGCCCGCGCTCGGGAGGCGCGCCGGCGTGCCAGGGCATGGAGGGCCAGCGCTGCTGGATCCCGGGCCCCGGGCTTAAGTCGGGCCTGTCCCCTCTACAGGCGGAGCTTGGGCGAAAAACGCGTTCCCAAAGTGGCCAAAAATGGTCAAAACATCGTCCCCAGACTATTTCTTGAAAATTTGTGAATCTTCCCCCTGTAGAGGGACAGGCCCGACTTAACCTGGGGCCCGGGCCCAGGCGTTACCGGGCATTGGGCCCTGCAGGGCTTCTGGCCTTGGGTCGGGACACCAGGCCTGGGCCCCATAGGCCCCCAGCTCTTGGCTCCGGGCCCGAGGCGCTGGGCACCACGGCCCAGGGTTAGGGCCACGGGGCCTTCGGGGACCCCATGATGATGACGATGACGATGATGATGACGATGATGATGATGATGATGATGATGATGATGATGATGATGATGATGATGATGATGATGATGATGATGATGATGATGATGCTGATGCTGATGCTGATGCTGATGCTGACGCTGATGATGATGATGATGCTGATGCTGATGCTGATGCTGATGCTGCTGATGATGATGATGATGATGATGATGATGATGATGATGATGATGATGTTGATGATGATGATGATGATGATGAGACTTGTCCTGCGAACGTGTAGGGGGTGATGCACCGAGTCCGTTCTATTGCGAAGGCCTTACGGCCGGTGCCGCCGACCCTGAATGGCGACGACGACGACGACGACGACGACGACGACGACGACGAGCGCTCTTGGGGGCCTCTTGGGGGTAGTTTGTGGGCCTTGGGAAGCTCTCAGGGGCCGCTTGGAAGCCTCGTGGGGGCCTCTTGGGGCTTCCTGGGGGTCTCTTGGAGGGGGCCTGGGACGTCTTGGAGGCTTCTTGGACGGTCTTGGGGCCATCGTGGGCGTTTTCGGCCGATCTTTGGGCGACTCGGGGCCCTCTTGGGCCGTCTCGGGGGCCATCTTGGGCATTCGGACCTCATTTGGAGTGTTTTCGAAGTTTCTAGGCCGCCCGAGGGAAAACGAATCTGCCCCCCCCCCCCCCCCACACCCCCCGGCCCCCCCCCACCACCCCCCCCGGGACCCCCCCCCCCCCCCCCCTGGGGAAGGGATCGAAGGGAAGGGGCTTCCCTTCGACTCGATTACGACACTGCTAGATTTTTCTCTCGCTCACGAGCTTGAGAAGGAAGCTGCAGGGAAAGGTGACGACGGAGACGACGACCGACGGAGACGACGACTCGAACAGCCAAGCCCCTCGCACACGCCGACAGGGTCGGCGGATTTCGCTCTACCTCCAGGGAACACCTGTGTTTCTATGCGCCCCCCGCTCCCTCAGGCTCACGCGTGGCTCCTCGTGTGTGCTTGGTGTGCGCTGGACGCTTGGTGGCCTGGTCTCGTGCGCGGCGGCGGCGGCGGCGGGGGCCCCCCTGACGAGCCGCCCTCGGCGGCGGTGCAGGCCGCGGCGGCGGCGCGCCAGGCGGAGCGGGCGGCCGCCTACGCCCGCAACCTGTCAGGCTGCCTGGACGACCTCGCGAGGCTCCACGAAGAGTTTGGGTTGCTGTTCTCGGAGCTCCGCCAGGTCCGCTCGCAACAGGCTCAGCAGGGCGCGGATGCGGGGTCTTTCTACGCGCACACCCTCGGGCTTGTCGCGACGGGCGGGCATCGTCACCCAGATCGTGGGCGCGTGCGGATACTGTTGGAGCTGCTCGAGTCGATATGGCGCTGATGCCGCGCCTGCAGCTCTACAGGGCCGAAATGACCGCCGCTGAGGCGGCGGAGTTCTTTAATGAGCTGTTGCCAGGCCGCGTCGTCACCGCCCACTACAGGGACGACCGTGGCATCTGCCACGAGCGCGTGCTGATCTGGCCCGCCGACGCGCAGCGGCCCGCGACGCGGTGGACGATCATCACGCCCGACGGCGACGTCTACGACGAGGAGATTGCCAGCGGCGCGGACGGCGACGGCCCCGACCAGGCGTCACTGACCTGCGGGGCCACGCCCGCTCGCCAGCGCCCCGCGGGCCGCGTCTACCGCTTCCGTGCCTACCCCTCGGAGGCGGAGCTGTTGGACATGGTGCGGGTGGCTCGGCGTGAGATGCGTGCCTCTGGCGTGGACGTCGCCGAGCCTGCGACGTACGTGCGGAACGGCGACGTGCTGGGGGGTCTCACCACGGTCAGCTTCGGGGGCGCTCCTGGCTTCTATCGGCGGATGGCGCGGAAGGCACCCGCGCTGGCGCCGGCTGCGGGAGGCCCCCCGACTGCGTCGGCCTTTCCTCTGCCGGCGCCCGTCGCGGCGCCGCCCGGGTGGGGCGGTGGCGCCGACGACGAGCCCGCGGGCATCGGGGGGCCCCCCACACCGACGCCCGTTGCTGCGGGCGCCCGCGTGCTGGTCAGCGCGGAGGCGCCGCCTCCTGGTATGTATGACCTGGGTGGCGGGCAAGTCGGCGGGAACCGAGATCAAGCGCGGTGACGAGATCCTCCCGACGGCGGGAGACGTCGTCTGGGGCGAGAGCGGGCTTCACGGGCTCGGGGGACGGGCCGACGCACAGGGCGGCGACAAATAATAGATGGAGGTGGAACACCGTGTGCATGCTGGCGGGGACGAGGGACGTAGCCTCTATGTCGAAGGCTGGCTAGTTACATATGTGAAGTAGAATTTGATGTTGTAGTTGATCAGTGCGCCGCAATCAAGGCTGACTTTACGAGCTTGTTCAACTCGATCGTGTCGATCTCGCCTTCGACAAGCTGCTGCAGCCACCCCCGCAAGAGAAGCGGATCCAGGTCGACATAATCACCAACAATGTGAGCCCCCGCATCGCGCTCCGCTTCTCCGGTAGGCTCCGAGCCCTCGTCGAAATCGTCGACGCTTTCACGAAGCTCCGAAGAGACATCCGCACCATGTGCAGCAGTCTCTACGTGCACATCTTCTGATAGCGCAAGATCTCCTCCACATTCATCGGGAGAGGCTCCATCAGCCTCGCCGTCAACCGCAAAATCTTAATGCTGACGGTCATCAGGAAAGGCATTGCTGTCACCACCATCACTCGATGCAATCAAGTCAAGTTCCAACTGCAAAACATCACATTCCTGTCGACGGTGTTTCTTCTTCTTCTTCTTTTTCTTCTTTTTCTTGTTGCCCGCAACAGCGTTCGTTTCTCCTTGAGCTCGTCGGGCGACAACTCCTTGCGAGGCTGCATCACAGGTTCATCGGTGGCGGGGGTACCTGCGGCAGCGGCCGCCACATCGGTGGGGTCCTCGGGGTCCGTAGAGGCGGCGGCGGGGGCGGCGCCCTTGTCCGCGGACACGAGGTAGAAGGCCTCGGGTACGTCGTCACAGCGGGTGCCTCCACTATCTTTAGGTACGGGTCCTAGTTGTGGAATATTCCTGGCGGCGGAGGCGTTGGAGGGGCCGCCGACCTCCTCATCTTGTACGCCACCTGCTCGGAGATCGTGCCGACAATTTGGAGCTTCGTGTGCAAGCTCTCCCTTCTCGCCTCGAACTCCTTCGGGCACGTGCTCTGGTCTCTGGTCCCCGAACCTCTTCAGCTCGACCTGCTCCAGTGGCTTCAGCGTGGCTGGAGGCGGCGGCGGCACGGGCACCGTCTCCTCCTTGGTGTCCTTCACCTGGCCACGCCCAGCATCCAGGGGGAGGCGCATAGGAGGAGGAGGAGGAGGAGGAGGAGGAGGAGGAGGAGGAGGAGGAGGAGGAGGAGGAGGAGGAGGAGGAGGGAGGAGAAGCCCAGGAGGAGGCAGCGGCGGCGGCCTGACCAGCTTGCGCATACCACTGCTGGTACGCACCAAGACCGCCTTGCTCGCCTCCTGCGGGACTGCCCGTTCTCGGGCGGGATGCCGTCGGCCTGCTCGCCCGACGTGAGGAAGACCGACGATGCGAGGCAGCGCTGGCTGTTGCAGAAGAGTCGGTCGAACAGCTCGACATTCGCGAGCCCCTGCAAAGCAACAGTCAGCATGCAGAGAAGACTCGGGCCGGACGAAAGGGGGGGAGTGGGAAAGGGGGGGGGTACGAAATCTGCCGCATGCAGCTGGTTTCGGCCCCACCTCCGGGCCCATTCCTCGACACATGGCGCCGGGAAAATCAGCTATACGTGAGCTGATCCTCAACCCCCCCCTTTTGTTATCCCCCCTTTCGCCCGGCCCGAGAGCAGCTGGACAGTCGCGAGCCCCTGCAAAGCAGCAAGCAGCACGCAGAGAAGACGCATAGCTTCCCAAGGCGTAACGCGCCCGCACTGCGCCTCCGCGCGCCCGCCCGCGGGCGGGCGGAGGCGCTCAGAAGCCAGCACCAGGGGGGGGTTCAGCGGCGGGCAGGCCCAGGCTCAGAACCTGAGCCAAACTGGCTGCGGAGGGAGGGGGAGGGAGGACGAAGAGGGGGAGGAGGGGGAGGAGGAGGAGGAGGAGGAGGAGGAGGAGGAGGAGGAGGTAGGGAGGAGGAGGAGGAGGAGGAGGAGAGGAGGAGGAGGAGGAGGAGGAGGAGGAGGAGGAGGAGGAGGAGGGGGAGGGACGAGGAGGAGGAGGAGGAGGAGGAGGAGGACGATCGGAGGTGGATAGACCTCCTACCCTGATACGTCGATTAAGGAGTTGGCCGGTTTCGGTTCGCGAGAGGGCGTCGCGGGCGTCATTTTTACGGGTCCAGGTCCGTTGGTTTCGGTCCCAGGCCGTTTTCATTAAGGGGAGGTTTACTAAAGCACCGCCGAGGAGGAGGAGGACCAAAACGGGGCCCGGACACTCTCCCGGATTTTCGTAATCTTTTGGGCCCACGGCTTTGTGTGACCCCTGCCAGAGCTTCCTGGGCTCCTTCCCCGCCGCTCAAACAGTTCCAGAGGTCGCCAAAAAGCGACCATAGGACGTCCTAAGAAGGCTCCATCCAAGATGCGCCCCTCGAGGATCCCAGGATGCCAATATTGCGTCGTTCCAGAGCACGGGTCTATTTTCATACTCTGCGCGCCGCGGGGCGATGCGGAAAGATGGCTGCTGTGGAGCACGCGTGCACGGGTGCGCTGAACTCCTTGTGGGCCACGATCTGCGGGAAGGTTGTGCCGAACAATTCGATTGCCCCCGCGCGAGCACACTCACTGAGGCCGCAGGTGGACTTCCTCTGGGCACGACCCGTGCGAGGCATTTTCCGAAGTGGGCGGGTGGATGCCATGCGAAGCTGCCCGTTGGAGCCATGGTGGCGCTCTTTTTGAGACATGATCCGTGTGAAGGGTGTGCCGACATGGGCGGAGGGGTTCTGTACGAACCTTGTTTTTGGGCCTTTATGCGGTGCTCATTGTGGGTACGATCCGCGTGATGGGGTGTCCCGCAATGGCCAGGGGGGGTGGGGCGCAGTGCGAACCCTGCCTCTTTGGCCGTAGGTGGAGGTCTCTGTGTACCGCGATGTGTGTGCTAGGTGTGCCGAAGTAGGCAGGAGGGCGGGATGAGAACGTTGTATCTGGGGCCGTTTGTTGATATTCGTGCGGGCCACAAACCGTGTGAGAGGTGTGCCGAAGTGAACTGGGCGAAGCTATGAAGAAATCCTCTGATGCCACACATGCAATTATTTGCGGGTCACGATCCGCCTGAAGGGCGTGCCATTCTGCGAATTTTGTCTCTGGTGATGCAGGTGAAGCTCCCTGTGGTGCGCGATCCCTGTGAGAGGTGTGCCGGCATGGGCTCGGGGGGGCGCTAAGCCAAGCCTGTCTCTGGGGCCGCAGGTGAAGCTCCCCGATGGGCACGATCTGCGCGACAATATATGTCATCCGACAAAAAAACACTTTAGACTACAGCTAGAGTATGCTAGAACCTAAGCGCATGCGAAGCGCGCGCGTGGTTCTAGTCTATACGTATCTTCATACACATATATACGCTAGTGTGGACCCGTGGATTAAATCCACGAAGTTGGGCGGATCGAAGCATGGTGGCGCGCGCTGGGTTGTGCGACGCTGCCAGCTACTGCCGTAGATCCCTTGAAGCTTGTTCTAGTGCTGTTCCCCCACCGAAGGCGCCCAATGCATCGAAACGGGGGCCGAAGCGTTCGAGCTTCAAGATTCGCGCCGGGATCGCGGCGGACGCGGGAGCGGGTTCGGGCAAACGCGGCGCCGTATCGGGCCGCGTCGGAGGCGTCGGAACGGCGTCGCGGCAAAGTAGGGAGCACAGCGGGGCAGCGCCAGGGCCACCGGAGCGTCAAAACATGTTTTTTTTGCGCCTGCGAGGGGCCTCTCGCCTCTCGTCCGCCTCCCTCTGTTGGAAGGCTTCTCGGAGTCCTCTTGGGCCGGCAGGGCGCCTCGTGGGCCGTCTTGGGCCATCTTGGGCGCGTATCGGGCCGTCTTGGGGCCATCGTGGGCTGTCCTGAGCCCCCCTTGGGCCTCTCGTGGGTCCTCTTGGGTCGTCTTGGGCGCCTCTTGCGCCGTCCTGGGCCCGTCTGGAGCCATCTTTCGGCCCTCTTAGGGGCCGTCTTGGGCGATCTTGGAAGCCTCTGGGGCAGTTGTGGATGCTTCGAAGACCAATGAGCCGAATCTGCTGAAAATGTAAATTTTCCGAAGGGGACTGTGACGATTTTTGCTTGAAGGAACCCTTTCGGGGGACCCGCCTGGAACCGTCCAGGCCGTCTTTGGGGCTCATGGCATGGGGCCGTCTGGAGAGCATCTTGGGCCTCCTTAGGTCGCCTCGGGGCCTACATAGGCCGTCTCGGGGCTGTCCTGGGCCCCTCTTGGGCCTCTCGTGGGGTCCTCTTGGGTCGTCTTGGGCGCCTCTTGGGCCGTCCTGGGCTAGTCTGGAGCCATCTTTGGGCCCTCTTGGGGGCCGTCTTGGGCGATCTTGGAGGCCTCTGAGGCCGTTTTGGACGCTTCGAAGACCAATAAGCCGAATCTGCTGAAAATGTCAATTTTCCGAAGGGACTTTGGCGATTTTTGCTTGATGGAGCCCTGTCGGGGGACCCCTTGGACCCGCCTGGAGCCGTCCGGGGTCGTGTTTGGGGCTCATGGGGCCGTCTGGAGAACATTTTGGACCGCCTGAAAGCCGTCTTGGGTCGTCTCGGGGCCTCCATGGGCCGTCTCGGGGCTCTTCTGGGGAGCTCCGGTGCCGTTTCGGGCCCTTCTGGGGGCCCTCGGGAGCCGTTTCGGGGTTCTCTGAAGGCTCCGGGGACCGCGGGCCCACGCAAACCCACAAAGCATCTTCCAGATTTATTTGAATGGATATGCCTTTGCCCTCCCATTGATCGTCCCCCTAGCAAGTAACGCCCAACCGAGCCAGCAATGGGATGCAGCACGGCGAAGGAACACACAGAAGTGGCCGTATCAAGCAACGTCTAACCAGGCCAGCAGTGGGATGCAACACGGCAAGTGAGCACACAGAAGAGGCCCTATTGAGCATTGCCCAACAGAGCGAGTCATGGGATGCAACACGGCGAATGAGCGCACGGAAGAGGGCAGGTCGAGGAATCGGGCGGCCGCGGAGGAGGGCAGCAGCGCACTCGGGACAGCGCCAGTCTTCGGGCGCAGTGGGGTGGCCTCCAGGTCTGCACAGAGCCGGGCCGTGCTTTTTTCAGGGCGCGAGCCAAGCTGTTTTTTTGGCGATCTCGTGGGCCGCATTCGTTCTGGCTTCGCCCTGCGGCAGCAAGCGCGGAACGAAGGCAGCACGAGAGAGAGCACACGACCACAGAGCGAGAGCGTGGAAGACATGGCTGAGCTCGCGCCCCGTCGCGTTTTTTTCCCTTTGCCTCTGGCCGGTTCTCGCGCACAGTCGGGGCCCTGAAGAAGGAGCCCTTTCCGTTGGGGAGGGGCTCCGCGTTCCTTGAGTGTCTCACAGCTTGCCTCGGGCTTTCCTTATGTTTTCGGCAGGCAATCGAAGGTTAACTTACACCTTAGGCGATGCTTAAGAAAACCTAAGTTTTCGGCCAGAGTCTCGATTATTCTTAACGTTTCAATGTAAATCCCAAGATTTTGATAGAAGTTCTGGGTTTTTATTCCAGTTCTGAGACTCTGAATTTCTCAACCCATGGTTTCTTAAGCATTTCGCAGGGTGTATGGAAAGAAGGGGCCTCGTTCCTTGTTTGGGGTTCCTTGGGTCAACGCCCCGACTGTATATTTGCTCCGGCTCTCGCGCCGGCCGACGGGCGGCCTCGCCCCGCCGCCCGCGCGCCCGGGGCCGCGCGCCGGGAAAAAGGAGGGGCGCGCCGCAGCGTCGGGGCCCTCCTCGGGCGTTCTCGGAGGGGGCAGGTCGGGGGCGAAGAGGGGCGCACGCGCACTCCAGATTTCGTAAGAAAGGGAGGGGGGTCCCATCTCGGGGGGGGTCTCTTCCAGGCTGTCTTGGGTCTGGGGACGATGTTTTGGAGGGTTCTCCCACGGGGGAGGTCTGAAACGGCTTGTCTTGGAGGGTCCAGACCTCCTCCCTTTTATTACGAAATCTGGAGTACACGAACCTACGTTTTTTCCGACATTACGCATCGCGCGAACGTTCGTATCACAAGGTTGGTCTCGCAGACTGGGGGGTCGTAATCATGTACGGTCGGCCCAGATTAGTAAGTGGACCCTGCCAGCTCAAGGGTACCCTTGTGTCCTGTGCCTCGCGACACGTGAATTCGTACACTCCTGTGGCGATGTGGCCCTCGGAAGGGTCTTGTGTCCTCTCGCGTGTCCTCTCCAATCAAGGCCGACTATACGTGGTTGGGCGCGTACATCCCTCGTGGGCACCCCGGCAAGAGCGGCATCCTGCTCCAGCGAGGCGAGATCTTACGGCGTCGGGGGCTTCGCTTCTGCTCTCGGGGGCAACGTTATCAGGAGGGATCGAGGTGTTCGGGCGTCTTCGTCGGTTCTCGTCGGCTTCCCAGCCTCGGGATGCCTTCCAGCGGCTGCGCCTCGCCGAGAGCGTTGTGCGTTTACCCCTCGGAGTCGGAGTATTTTACTTTGAGCGGTAACCCCGCTGTGGGTTTCGGGGGTCCCTGGTTCCGTCTTGGCATCCCCCCCGCTCCTCTCCTGCCTTCCTTCCTCCCCTTGAGAATCGAGGATCAGGAGACACCGTCGCCGCCGCAGTATATGCGCGGCTCGCGAGGCGGTGCGAAGGAATGCGCGCGCGAGCCCTCTGCAGCCGCTGCCGCGTAGTCGTCGTGCTGCCTCGAGTGCCAGCGGATAGTATCTATATTTATATTTACAGGTGTGTGTGTATATATATATATAGATGGATACAGATTCCCCAGACAGTGCTTGCCCTTAGAGGTTCCTGCTTCTGTTCTTGGGAACCGGGCAGTGTCTTCGGTCTGGCAGCTATATGGCCGCCGTCGCCGCTTCGTCGCCGCCCCCTCCCCGCCCAGATTGTTCAACATAGAGTGCATCACATACATTCTCATTCAAAAGAATATTAGGATCCACTTCCCCCCCACCCGCGATACAACCGCGACCTACCCAGAACCCACCTGCGGCTCAACCGCGACCCACCCGCGACCCGCCCGCGACCCGCCCCGCGCCCGCCCCTTCGCTTTTATCCGCAATTGCGGGCTGATGCGTATACGGGCTGATGCGGTTTTGTTATCGGGGGCATGTCGCCGATCTATCGGCGATGCGTCGCCGATGCCATGTTAATGGTGTTTGTCCCCCCCTGAGCCAGTCACCCAATGTCGCCCCCCCCCCCGCCCCCGCGATACCTCCCCGATCTGGAGAGTCGGGATGTTTCGAGCGAAGCGCCGCAAAACAGGGGGGCCACACAACCAGGCGGACCCTGCCTGGGTTCTTCGCCGATGGTGGTGGTGTCGTGTTTCGCTTCCCGTACCCGTCCTCTCTAGTTTGGTAGGCGGGTTTCGGCCCCCCCATCTTTCCATCGATCTGTGTTCCTCCATCTCGAGAACCAGACACAAGGCAAAATAGACCATGTGCTTTGTGAGGTCCGCGCGGATCTCGTGGGTCGGCGCTGGACCACCCCTGGCCCCTTCTGCGCGCCAGGGCAGCGGTGCGCAGTGCCGACCCAAGAAGTCTGCACGACCTTGCGAGAGTTTGTACTCATCCGACGCATGCCTTCCTGAATCCATCCATGCGGCGCCCTCGTCGGTCCTTTTCCCTCCTATCAGACCTTTTTTCCAGCGCCGTGGACAAACGTAGATTCGTATGTTTTTTTGGGCCAGGAACTCGGCACCTGGTGGCCATAGAAAAAATATCCTGGCGAAGGACCCAACCATATGCAGTTGTGATTATCGCAATTGGGAGTATCTTCTTCGGTGGCGCTCCCTATGGGGCCACGAACGGCATGAGGGGTGTGCCGAAATGTGGCGGGGTACACAACGCAAAGGATTACGATTGATCTGATTACGAGAGAAAGAACGCGGGTGAGTCAGAGCGCGAGGGAATCTGAGTATGAATGGGTCTGCGCGCGAGTGAATATATTTGCATGAATGCGATCATGGAACCGCCTAGTGTAAGTGTCGAGCATGCCTGTCCGAACACACGTGACACTGGGCGTGGCCGCCGCAGGCAGCTTCCGCGGGAACCCCGACGGCAGCGTCCGCACGTCGCGACGCCCATGTCGGCACGCCTCTTGCGAGGATCGCGCCCGCTTTCGGCTCTTCTTTTCCTTCCTCTTTGCCCGCGCACTCCAAAATCCAAGGCTGCGGGCGCAGCGCAGCGCGGAGTCCCCGCGACGCGCGCTGGTCGCCCCGGGCGGGGTCCCAGCGACGCGCGCGGGTCGTCCGCTGCGCGAAGCAGAGAGAGCTGACTAGCTAACTGGCTGGCTGATAGCGGGCCAGTCTCTGACCGCTGGGCAGAGCGACGACGGGCGAACGAGGCGCCGGGCCCCCCGCAGCACGGAGTTCCCGCGACGCGCGCTGGTCGCCCCGAGAGGGTCCCAGCGACGCGCGCGGGTCGTCCGCGGCGCGAGGCCAAACAATTAGTCGGGCAGTCGAGAGAAGGCGCGGCTCGGGGGAGACGCTCCTCAGGTCAGGCCTCGCGGATGAACTCGGTGAAGCCGAGCTCCCTGGCGAGGGCCGTCGCTTCCCTCCTGCACCGCTTCGTGCGCGCCGCAAACTGCTCCAGCTGCTTCCGCAAGCCCTGCGGCGGCCCTGCCAGGAAGAACTCGATGCGCGGCGCCCGCATGAGCAGGAGGTCCTCGTGGCGCGTGGCGCGCGAGAGCAGCACGTAGAGCTCCAGCCACCAGTCGTCGTCCTCCTTCTTGCCGTTCCCTACCTCGTGGCGGCCGCAATCCAGGATCACGCCTGGGCGACGTCGACCGAGGGAGCAGCGCGCCGGGCAGCCGACGGCCCAGGGCGAGAGTCCACAGGACCGAGAGATGGTCTGGCCGCGGACTGCTCGCGCCCCGGAGGTCTGGCCGCCCCCGGAGCGCCGTTCCCCCGCCCCGTCGCCTTCGCGCACGGTGCGCCCCTGGCACGCCACCGTGGTGATGACCCTGCCGTGCGAGAAATGCGGGGGGGTGCCGAAATGGGTGGGGGTGACGCATGCGGGCGGCGGCACTGAGGCCTTCGGTGGAGCTCCCTATGGAGCCACGAAACGTGTGAGGGGTGTGCCGAAATGGGTGTGGGTGACGCATGCGGCCGCGGGCACTGGGGCCTTCGGTGGAGCTCCCTATGGAGCCACGAAACGTGTGAGGGGTGTGCCGAAATGGGTGTGGGGGACGCATGCGGCCGCGGGCACTGGGGCCTTCGGTGGAGCTCCCTATGGAGCCACGAAAGTGTGAGGGGTGTGCCGAAATGGGTGTGGGGACGCATGCGGGCGCGGGCACTGGGGCCTTCGGTGGAGCTCCTATGGAGCACGAAACGTGTGAGGGGTGTGCCGAAATGGGTGTGGGGACGCATGCGGGCGGGCACTGGGGCCTTCGGTGGAGCTCCCTATGGAGCCACGAAACGTGTGAGGGGTGTGCCGAAATGACACCCCCAGTGGGACCTTCGGTGGAGCTCCCCATGGGGCCACGAAGCGTTGTCCTGGGTGGGGGAGACGCATGCGAACACCCCTACTGGGACCTTAGGTGGAGCTCCCTATGGGGCCACGAAACGCTGTCCTGGGTGGGGGAGACGCATGCGAACACCCCCACTTGGGCCTTCGGTGGAGCTCCCTATGGGGCCACGAAACGCTGTCCTGGGTGGGGGAGACGCATGCGAACACCCTTATTGGGACCTTCGGTGGAGCTCCCGATGGGGCCACGAAGCGCTGTCCTGGGTGGGGGAGACGCATGCGAACACCCCTACTGGGACCTTCGGTGGAGCTCCCTATGGGGCCACGAAACGCTGTCCTGCGTGGGGGAGACGCATGCGAACACCCCTATTGGGACCTTCGGTGGAGCTCCCTACGGGGCCACGAAACAGTGTCCTGGGTGGGGGAGACGCATGCGAACACCCCCACTTGGGCCTTCGGTGGAGCTCCCTATGGGGCCACGAAACGCTGTCCTGGGTGGGGGAGACGCATGCGAACACCCCTATTGGGACCTTCGGTGGAGCTCCCTACGGGGCCACGAAACAGTGTCCTGGGTGGGGGAGACGCATGCGAACACCCCCACTTGGGCCTTCGGTGGAGCTCCCTATGGGGCCACGAAACGCTGTCCTGGGTGGGGGAGACGCATGCGAACACCCCCAGTGGGACCTTCGGTGGAGCTCCCTATGGGGCCACGAAACGCTGTCCTGGGTGGGGGAGACGCATGCGAACACCCCTACTGGGACCTTCGGTGGAGCTCCCTATGTATGGGGCCACGAAACGCTGTCCTGCGTGGGGGAGACGCATGCGAACACCCCTGTTGGGACCTTCAGTGGAGCTCCCTATGGGGCCACGAAACGCTGTCCTGGGTGGGGGAGACGCATGCGAACGCCCCCAGTGGGACCTTCGGTGGAGCTCCCTATGGGGCCACGAAACGTGTGAGGGGTGTGACGACATGGGCGGTGGGGACGATGATGAAGACGATGATGAGGATGAGGATGTGGATGAGGATGATGCTGCAGATGATCATTCTGACGGAAGAGAGAAGAGGAGGGGGAGGAGGGAGGAGGGGGAGGAGGAAGGAGGAGAGGAACGCGGGGCACCGTCTCTTCAAAACGAGGACCCAACACCACAGGATGGTTGGGAAAAACAGTTCAGGACGAATGACCAGCCCGGGGAGGAGGAGGGACACTTTGTCAAAGCATGTCATGTATGGGTTCACCTTTTCTCTACTCGCCCAACTCCTTGCACTCACTCCCCGCTTCCCCTTTTCTCCCCTGTCAATCTCTTCATCCCTCCCTTCGCCTCCTCCTCATCTCTGGCTTGAGCGTTGCCGCCCTCCGCAGACACTCCCAAGTGTGGCTCCAGTTTACCAGCCTGGAACATATCCCTATCCCTATGCTGGGCACCTCCTCATCACGATGCCAATCTTAGGGATTCCCCTTTTTTTTGAGGGCGAATCCCTAAGATTGTGATCGCCTTTTGCCGTGTCCATTATAGGGATAGGGATACGATCGAGGCTGGTAACCAGTGGGAGCCGCGGCATATAGGTGAGGGGAACGGCTCCTGGACCCCGGGTCTTCCCCCAGGACCAGTTCCTCATCCTAAGTAGTTTGTCGACGGGCCTAGGGCACCCGAGGACGTGAGAATATGATTGCGTTCAGTATCCTGTTTCCTAATGTTTTTTCTCGAGTTGAACGCAGGGGACGGAACGTTGATCTCACCACCCAGGTGCCAGTAGCATTCTCAGCTCGAATTCCAGACCAGTCCTCTCGCTCCCCGAGAGCCAGCCACACTTGGAGAGTTGCTGAGTTGACGTGGCACCAGCAGCAGCGGGCCTCCTCACGATGCTTCCCCGAGCTGGATTTTTGAGATATCTCGAGCGCGACGCTGCAAAACAGGGGGACCGCACTACCAGGAGGACCCTGCCTGGCGCCTCGCCGATCGTGGTTGTGGTGATGGTGCCGATCTCCTCCGCTCCAGCGCGTCCTGCTTCCGGCGTGACGGGCTCCGAAACCCAGGGCTCCCCCTCCGGGGCTTCCCCCTCCCTCCCACCCCTGGTCCCGGAAACTGGCGTGCCACTCCTGGCTCCGCCCGACCCCTCCGCTAGTGACCGCCTCCCCCTCCTCCCTTAGCCTGAAGTCGGGCCTCTCCCTCTACAGGAGGAAGATTCAAAAATCGGAACCAAAGATACTCTGGGGACTTTTTTTCTGTATTTTTTTGGTTTGTCATTTTTGCACTTTTGGGGGAATTCTTAATTCTTCGTCCAAAATCCACCTGTAGGGGGACATGCTCGACCTCACCTCCGCCCTCAGTTTCCGCCCGCCCGACCCGCCTGACGCCCGCCCTGTCAGGGGCCCAGACGCCCGCCCCGCCCGGGTCCTCCCTCTCGCCCGCCTGCAAGATTGGCCGCCCTCCTCAGCATCCTCCTCCTCCCTCCTCCTCCTCCCTCCTCCTCCTCCACCTCCTCGTCCTCCTCCTCCTCCTCCTCCTCCTCCTCCTACTCCCCGCCCATTCAGGTCCCGCCCGCCCGCCCGCCCGCATCCGCTTCCATGCCCCGCTCGCCCGACACGCCCTCGTGCTCGTCGTCGCTCTCCTCGTCGTCGTTCCTCGTCTTCGGCGTCGTTGTCGTCGCTCGTTGTCATCCTTCGTCGTCTTCGTCGTCGTCGTCCGTCTGGGTCGTGCTCCTCACCGTCGTCGGCGCTGTTCGCCGTCGTTCGTCCTCGTCCTTTATCCTTCGTCGCCGTTCGCCCTCGCCATTCGTCATTTGTCGTCGTCCCTGGGGCGCCGCCAGGAGGCGTGGGAGAAGGTCGGGGCGGTCGGCTCCCGCCAGGACGGCTGGGAGGAGGTCGGGGTCGGCAGCCCAGGCGCGGGCCCGGGCGCGCGCGAGCGTCGGGAGAGGCTGCATGTTGTCAGCGGAACAAGCGAAGGATTGCAAAAAAATCAGAAGGATTGCAAAAAAACGAAGGATTGCAAAACAACCCTGGTTTTTTTTTGCAATCCTGTTTTTTTTGCAATCCTGGGTTTTTGTTGCAATCCTTCGTTTTTGCAATCCTTCGTTTTTTTGCAATCCTTCGATCAGTTGCGCATGCGTAGCCACGACTCTTCGGAGGTACGCGCGGACTTCATGGGGTCGGCGCCGCATACCCCCTGGCGGCGCCTCGGCGCCAGGGGATTGGGGTCCAGCACCGGCCCCAACAACAAGCTGTACGGACCCCCGCACAAGGTTTGCTCTTGTTGCGGTTCTGATGCTCTGGGTGAGAAGCAAGTTTCTCCGAGGCGGCTCCTGGGGTCTCGCTCGGCCCCACCCGCGCTTACGCCGCACGTGGACTTCCTTCATGGCCCCCGCAGCCGCTGACGGGGCGCAGCTCGAGGGACCAGCGTTCGGGGGGGGTCAGCTTCGAGCGGACAGTGTGCGGGCTGCATGGGGCTCGGGTCCGAGTGCGGCGGATTCGCGTCGTTTCGACGTGGCGGCGATCCCGCCGAGGGCTTTCAGTGTTGAAAGCCGCCAGCGGCTCAACATCGGCCGACACGTAACGATCTGGCGACTGAAAAGCCGCCCATCATTCAAGGCCGAACGATTCACGTGGTGTCAGGAGCCAACGCCGGGGTCGTCGTGACGATTCGAACGTACCGTACATGTTGAAGGATCGCAAGGCATCGCCGATGCATCGGCGATGCAGCTCGATCCGGAGCGCGATTTTCTCCCTGCCGACGTCGCCGACGGATCACCCACGTTGCGCTACTTTGCGACCCCATCTTGATGGCACCGCACTTGTGCGGCCTCCACTACGGCCAGTCGAGAGTGACCGCATCATCCTCCTACGTTAGCCAACGGCACATCGTCCTCCGAAGTGATCGAATCAAAGTTGTCTGCAGTGACGCGCTTTGCCTAGCGAAGCGTATCCATTGCTTTGAATTATGAGTGAGTTAAGTTGGACACAGTGTTGGACTTGATGCCGTCAGTTCTTTCGCTCGAGCTGATTGTGCAACGCCGATGTGAGTATCCATGGCGCATCCAACATGCATTCGCGTGTGATTGGTGCCCATGCTAAGCCGCAAAGTCATCGTCCCAGCGCAGGCCGCACCAAAATTGAGTGCGACCCTCATCGTGCAGCTCAGGGCCCCGGAGAGCATGAGCTTCCCGAATGGCCAGCCGTGCTTGCGCTGCCACCGAGGTCGGAAGCGAGCGCGCAGACCTTGCAGTACCCACAGACTTCTGGGCCACGCGCGTGCTCGGTAGGGCCGAGGCCTCGATGCCCGTCTGCCCGAACATCGAAGGGGTCGGACAAGAAGAAGCCAACGAATTCAGCAAAAGAATTCGGTCCACAGATGCCCCAGCATCCCACAGGTCGGGAAGCTGGGGCTTCTAAACACCATACGTACTTTGAACTTCACCCAGAACACTTTCCCCTCCGTGGGGACCTCTGGGACATCGGTGCGGTTAGGCCGTGGCTCTTTTGGGTGCTTCACTGGCGCCAGGAGCCTTCCGCTTCTGGCCTGCGCCGGCGTCGCCTGTCCTGGAGGAGCGTCTCGACGGGAGCCGACCCTGCGGGATCTGCGGAGGGCCCTGCCGGAGGAAGCTCCTCAGAGGGGTGCTCGGTGCAGGCTCGCTCTCGAGTCCCGAGCAGGCCCCGAAGCAAGGGCCCCCTCGGGGCTGCCTCTGCGGGCCCCCTGCGGGCCCCCTGGGGGCTGCCTGGGAGCCTCCTCCTCCTCCTCCTCCTCCTCCTCCTCCTCCTCCTCCTCCTCCTCCCCCTCCTTTTCCTCCTCCTCCTCCTCCTCCTCCTCCTCCTCCTCCGAAGCGCTGCTGGGGCCTCTCTCTCGGAGGCGTTTTTTTGGCCCTGCCTGGGGGTCCTTCCGGTCCCTCTCCGGGGCTGCCCCCTCCTTCGCAGGGCCCGGGAGCTACGTTCGGGTCCCGGTGTCCCCCTTGGCATCGCTCGGACGTGTGCGTTTTTCTTTCGGCGAGGACCATCGAGGAGCATCCTTGATCATTCGACGAAGAAGCCACGCACGAAACCGAAAAACAGCTCGGGGAATGGACGTCCGAGCGATGGCAGGCCCCCCCATCCTCCGCCTCAAACAGCATGTAGAAGCAGTCACGCACCTCGCACACCTCACCCCCAGCAAGCGGTGGTCGGAGGATTGCCATCCTCATTCCGCCGCACCGCTATTGCACGCGTTAGCACCGTCGTCGATGGAAAGCCTTCTTTTCGATCCGTTCTTCCTCCCTTTCCTTCCCATGCTTCCCTTTTCCGTCTACTTCCCCCTCGCCGTCACCCCTCGTTCTCTTCCCTCCTCGCTCCTTCGCGTCCATTCTCCTTCTCCTCGCCCCTCCCCTCACCCCAAAAGAACCCCTGATTTCGGAACGCCCTCAGAATCTCCGAGAGCTCTCCCTCGTCCCGCTTCCCTCACCGTCCGCCCTCTTCTTCCCTCATCTTTCCTTGCCCCCCTATCCTCCTGTCTTGGGGGTGCATCGGAAGAGACATGTGTTATTTACCGCAACACCGACCTCCAGCTCTGACCGGGCCCCGGCCCGCACGCCGCGCTCTCGCGGGGCCGTCCCCCCGTCGGGACGCACGCCGGCGCCTCGCCTCGCCTCGCCTTCCTGTCCTCCTCGGCGTCTGTCCTCCTCCTACGTGCCAAGGTGGACGAGCATGACGAGCAGGGGCTCCGGAGCAGGGGGGGGGGAGGAGGGGGGGGAGGAGGGAGGCGGGGGAGGAGGGCGAGGAGGCTGAGCAGGGGCAGAAGGGGCCGGAGAAGGAGAAGGAGGCCTGCACTCCTCGCCCCGCCTCGCCCACCGTCCTCGCAATGTGCTCCCTCTCGCCGCGGCGCAGGCGCCTCTTCCGGCGCGCCGTGCCAGGCCCGCCCCCCCCCACCGTGTCGCGGCATGCCGCGCCCGCATGGCCAGCTCGGGCTCCCCGCCCCGCCGCGGAGCACGACGCCGACGCCGACGCCGACGGTGCCGACGCGGACGACGACGCCGACAACGACGCCGAGCACGACGCAAAGCACGACGCAGAGCACGACACAGAGCACGACGTCGACAACGATGCCGACGCCGATGACGAAGACGCCGACGACGACGCCGACGTCGACACCGAAACCGACGCCGACAACGACGCCGACGACGACGCCGACGACCACGACGACGACGACGACGACGCGAGCACGATGCCGACCACGATGCCGAGCACGACGCCGACGACGCCGACGACGACGTCGACGCCGTCGAAGAGCACGACGCCGAGCACGACGCCGAGCACGAGCACGACGCCGACGCCGACGTCGACGACGCCGAGCACGACGCCGACGACGATGACGACGACGCTGACGCCGTCAACGACGCCGAACACGACTCCGGCGCCCACGCCGGCGACGGCGACGACGACGACCGGCACGACGCCGAGCACGATGCCGAGCACGACGCCGAGTACGACGCCGACGACGCCGACGCCGACAACTATGCCGACGCTTGCGCCGACGACGCCGACGCCGACAAAGACGCCGACGACGACCTCGACGATGATTCCGACGCCGAGCACAAAGCCGAGCACGACGCCGACGAGGCCGGCGGCGACAACAACGCCGACGCCGAGCACGACGCCGACAACGACGCCGACGCCAGCGCCGTCGCCTTCGCCGACGCAGATGCCGAAGGCGACGACGCCCAGCGCCTACACCGACAACGACGCCGACGGAACCCGGGGTGGAGAGGCGACGACGACGACGACGACGACGATGACGTCGACGGCGGCGACGATGACACGACAGCAGCGACGCCGACAGCGAAGACAAACGACGACGAGGATGACCACGACGACCACGACGACGATGCCGACGCCGACGCTTCCGACGCTTCCGACGCCAAAGGCCGACGGCGACGACGACGACGACGACGACCGACGACAACGACCGACCGATTCCGACACTTCCGACGCTTCCGATGCCGACGCCGACGACCACGACGAAGACCAACGACGACGACGCCGACGCCGGCGCCGGCGCTGGTGCCGACGCGGTCGCTGCCGCCGACACCGACGCCGAGCACGACGCCGACGCGGACCCAGATGTTGACGACGATGACCAGGACGCCGACGGCGAGCACGACGCCGAGCACGACTCCGAGCACGACGCCGAGCACGACGCCGAGCACGACTCCGAGCACGACGCCGAGCACGACGCCGAGCACGACGCCGAGTACGACGCCGACAACGACGCCGATGCCGAAGACGACGGCCAGCGCCAGCATCGACACCAACGCCGACGGAACCTGGGGGGGGTGGGAAGGCGACGACGACGATGACGACGACGACGACGACGACGACGACGACGACGACGACGACGACGACGACGACGACGACGACGACGACGACGACGACGACGACGACGACGACGACGACGACGACGACGACGACGACGACGACGACGACGACGACGACGACGACGACGACGACGACGACGACGACGACGACGACGACGACGACGACGACGACGACGACGACGACGACGACGACGACGACGACGACGACGACGACGACGACGACGACGACGACGACGACGACGACGACGACGACGACGACGACGACGACGACGACGACGACGACGACGACGACGACGACGACGACGACGACGACGACGACGACGACGACGACGACGACGACGACGACGACGACGACGACGACGACGACGACGACGACGACGACGACGACGACGACGACGACGACGACGACGACGACGACGACGACGACTGCGGCGGCGGCGGCGGCGGCGACGACGACGACGACGACGACGACGACACGACAGCATCGACTCCGACAACGAAGATCAACGACGACGGGGACGACGCCGACGACGACGATGCCGACGCCGACGCCGACGACGACGCCGACGCCGACGCCAATGCTGAAGCCGACGCCGACGACGACAGCGAAGACGACGATGCCGATGTCGACTCCGACGCCAATACTGACGCCGAGCACGACGCCGCCGCCGACGTCGACTGCGGCGACGACGACGACGCCGAGCACGACTCAGTGCACACCGCCGACGACGCCGAAGCCGACATCGATGCCGACGCTGGTGCCGAAGCCGACGCCGACGCCGACGAAGAGGTTGACGCCGATGCTGACGCCGAGACCAGCGCCGACGTCGATGACGACGGCGCCGACGCCGACTCCTTTGACAACGACGACGACGCCGACGACGAGCACGACGCCGAGCACGACGCCGGGCACGATTCCGAGCACGACGCCGACGCCGACGTCGCGACGACGACGGCGCCGACGACGACGACGCCGACGACGACGCCGACGCCGACGCCAAGACCAACGCCGAGCACGACGCCAAGCACGACTCAGTGCAGAACGCCGGCGGCGCCGAAGGCGACAACGACGCCGACGCTGGTGCCGACGCCGACGCCGACGCCGACGAAGAGATTGGCGCTCATGTTGACGCCGAGACCGACGCCGACGCCGACGTCGATGACGAGGACGACGTCGACGCCAACTCGGCCGACGACGACGACGCCGACGACGACCTACGTCGAGCACGACGCCGACGCAGGCGACGACGATGTCTACGAGCACGACGCCTATGCCTAGGCCGACGACGACGACGACGACGACGATGACGCCGAGCACGACGCTCCACTAAACTTGGCGACCAGTGGCTAGTTTCCATACATCGAAGTTTCCAGGTTTCAGAAAGTAAACTAGTACCAGCTTTGAACGTGACACTCATGTTGCCTCCCAGAAGTGGATTTATTTTACGTGCATTTGAGTTCTGCATCGTTTTAAAATTTTCTGTACACTTAATCCTGTTGTCGGTTCAAGATGGCTTGTTGTACAGCGGGGGCGCGTACCAAGAAACCAGATGTTCTACGTCAGGGCATCTTGGGTTTCTTCGTTCCGTGCGGCCCGCGATGGTTTCCCGCGGGCGTCAAGAAACTCTCGCGTCCAGGAGACCCTGGGCTTCCTCCCAATTCCACCTCGCGAAAACAACGCCCCGCCACCGAAGAAACCTTGTTGCGCCGAGTGTACCTTGAATGTCTTGCGTCCGCTTGGAATCGGAGGGCCAACAGCGAAATTGCTAAAGAGCCCCGCCACCGAAGAAACCCCGCTGCGCCGAAGGTACCTTGAATTTCTTGCATCCGCGCTGAGTCGGAAGGCCAATCGCGAAATTGCTAAAGAGCCCCGCCACCGAAGAAACCCCGCTGCGCCGAAGGTACCTTGAATTTCTTGCATCCGCGCGGAGTCGGAGGGCAAATCGCGAAATTGCTAGAACTTGCTCACTGCGCCGAGGGTACCTTGACGACTTTCTTGCATCTGTGTGTATTCGGAGGGCCAACAACGAAATTACTACTCGCGCATGTTCCCAGCGCGACCCGCGCAGAAACTCCTCGGGCCAGGGTTCCCTGGGTTTCTCCGAGTCGAGCCCCTGGCCAAGAAACCCAGACCCTGGGCCAGAAACTTCGTGGATTTTCAGGGTTGGGTTTCTTGCGACGGTTTCTTGCGGCCGGGCGCCCACTGTAATTGGTGCCAGTTTGTTTTTTGGCTGATTGAAGAGTGGCCAGGCCGGTTGTATGTTTGGTGCCAGTCAGTTGGGATTCGTCTAGCATGCGGTTTTCCCATCCCACCCCGGGTTCGAACCCGGGGGTGGGGTGGGCATTTTCCCCCCTCCCAGATTTCGAACCCGGGGGGGGATCTTACACGCGAGCACAGAACAGGTCATTTCCCAACCATCCTGTGGTGTTGGGTCCTCGCTTTAAAGAAACAGCGCCCCGCGTCTCCTGTCCTCTCCTCTTCTCGCCTCTCCTCTCCTCTCCTCTCCTCTCCTCTCCTCTCCTCTCCTCCTCCAACTCCTCCCGCACCATCATCAGCAACATCAGCATCATCAGCATCATTATCATCATCCTCATCGACACCTTCTAGCCATTGTGGGTATAGCACTTGCTGGTCTCAGGGGCCACTGGGCCGCGCCTGCGGCCCCCTCGCCTCCCCCCCTTTCGCTCGCCCGCGGCCCGTTCTCCTGGCGCTGATGGTGTGCGCCGCTCGGCTTCGCTGGCTCTCTGAGCAGCTGGCCCTTGGCAGGCAGTGCATGCTTCGCGCGAACTCGCATTGCGACGAAATGCTATTCGAAGTGGTGTTGCTGCCTGTCTTCGGCACCCTGATGCTCAACTCCTTCGCCATTGTGCTGGTTTCTTCAGTTCTGGGGTCTCGTCAAGGTGCAGTGGTGGTTGATCACGGCCATTGTTCTTCGACTGACAAATCGCATAGTTCGATATCTGTTCAGAGTATTCCTCAAGGTGATGCCGGTTGTCCATACTCCCTTGCTGCGTCATCATCCCGGGTTTTGTGGAGTGGAACTACGTGGCCCTCTTGTTTCCGAAGGAGATGGTGCAGTTCTTGTTTCTGGAGGTGCCCGTGCTGTTCCTGATGAAGGCGCTCATATTCTTGAAGTTGTTGTGGCTGCTGAAGTTCGTCCGTTTCTACCTGTTGTTGGAGATCCTGGGGGTCATAGCCTTCTGGCGGTGATGGCGATCCTGAAGGCGGATTTCCTCGCGAAGACTTTCGAGGTGCTGCTGATCTTCTTGGCTGCTTGGTGGCTTTCCTGCCGCTGGAGGTGCTCAAGTTGTCTGCGCTGCTCTCCGGGATTTGCCTGTTCTTCATGGCGCAGCCGCTCGTCTTCGTGGAGGTGTGGGGGCTGCTCTCCCCCCCGTGGTGCTGCTGACGATCGTGAAGCGTCTGACGTTGGTGGAGCCTTGGGGGCTCGTGGAGCTGCTGACGTTTGTGGAACGGGTGGTGCTCGCGTTTTTCGTGAAGACTTACGAGATGCTGCTGATTTTCGTGGCCTTGTCGCGGTTTGCGCCCTTCCTGTTGCTGACGGTTCTCCAGGTGACCGCGCTGCTCTCCGAGATAGCGATGGTCTTCTCGATGAGGCTGCTCGTCTTCATGAAGGTGCTGAGGCTGCTCTCCTTCCCCGCGGTGCTGATGACGATCGTGGAGCCTTTGGCGTTCGTGGAGCCGTGGAGGCTCGTAGTGCCGTCGACGCTCGGGGGGCTGCTGACGCTCGCATTCTTCGTGAAGGCGTCCGAGGTGCCGCTGGCCTTCCTGGCCCTGCGGAGTTGGGTGGCTTCACTGTTGCTTGCAGTGCTCAAGATGGCCGCGCTGCTCTCCGTGATCCTGCTGGTCTTCTTGATGTTACCGCTTGTATTCGTGAGTTTGCTGGGGCTGCTCTCCATCCCCGCGGTGTTGCTGAGGATCGTGGAGCTACTGGCGCTCGTGAGGCCGATGCAGCTCGCGGTGCTGCCGAGTTTCGTGGAGCTGCTGGCGTTCGTGGGGTCGCGGGCGTACGTGATGCAGGTGTTGAGGTCCGTACTCGCCCTCGTGAGGATGGAGTCCTCCGTGCCTGCCCCTTCGGAAAGTGTTGATCACCGACTTGTCGCTTTTCCAGGTGGTGGTGTTGTTACGGCTTGTCAGGGCGTTGGAGTTTCTGATGTTCTGACGGCGCCTCCGCTGCGCAAGATGGCGCGTGGCGAGGGCAGCGAGGATGATGGTGATGGTTCTGAGCTCCCTGATGACGTGCATGCCCCCGCTTTTCCTATTCGGGCTATGTCGAGCGCTGGTCCGTTTGATTTCGTGAGAGGGCGGATGCCTCCAGGTACCAGAGAAGAAGACAATGCCATCAATCAGTTTCCGCACCAGCCGTGCACGGCTGATACAGCGATGGCTTCATTCGGTTCTCTTGCAAGCGGTTTTGAAGGCAAGCTTGATACCTTGACCCTGCACATTTGCAAGCCTTTGCGTCTCCCGAAGTTTGCTTAGCCACTTTTGTAATATAAGGCTCGAACGTATGCTGCGCAACTTGAAGGAGGTCGTCGTCTGGCGGTGACCTCCATAGAGGTATTCCAGACACTCAGGGCCGACAAAGCAAAACCGTCATCGACATCATTTCAGCAGCACCATCACCACATCACCATCATCACGCCACCAGCACCTTCACCAACACCCTCATCAAACACGCCACCGTCATCGCAATCGCTGTCGTCACCACCGTTACGGCCGTCATCATCGCCATCGTCGTCACATTTCCGTCATTTCGGCGCGCCCCTCACACGGTTCGTGGCCCCATATGAAGCTCCACCGAATGCCTCAGTTGCAGGTCCCGCGTGCAATTCCACCCTCATTTCGACGCACCCTTCAGACGGTTCGTGGCCCCATAAGGAGTTCCACCAAAATCTACATTGGCAGGGTTCGCATGCAGTTCCATCGCCATTTCGGCGCACCCCTCACACGGCTCGTGGCCCCATAGCGGCAGGGTTCGCATGACACCACCGCGTGCAATCCGGCGCACCTTTCACACGTTTCGTGGCCCCATAGGGAGTTTCGCCAAAGACTCCAGTGGTAGGGTTCGCATGGTACCACCGCGCCCAACCCGGTACACCCCCTCACACGGTTCGTGGCCCCAGAGGATGCTCCACCGAAGATTCTAGCGGCAGGGTTCGCATGGCACCACCGCGCCCAATTCGGCAGGCCCCTCACACGGTTCGTGGCCCCATAAGGAGTTCCACCGAAAGCGGTACCCACAATGCGGTACTCGCTGTTGCATATGGTTGGGTCTTCGTCAGGCGAATTTCCCATCTGAGTGATTGACGCTTCGCGTATGTCCACCAGCCCATCGAGCAATATTGCCCAGGCGAGTTGCCTTGATGACGGAAGTGTAAGAGCATGCAGCTGAGCTGGGAAGGGGAGGGGGGCAGCCGTTAAAGACCACAGTGTTAGCCCAGCTTGCGCCGTCCCAGGAGTGGACCATGTATGGTTCCGTCGTGGCCCTGTTGAATGAAGGGGGGGAGGAGGAGAAGGATGATGAGACGGGGCAGGGGGAGGAACAGGCGGAGGGAGGAGGAAGAGGAGGAGGAGGGGGAGGAGGGCGAGCAGACATAATATTAGTTTGATGCAACACCTTCCCATTCAACCTCTGGTGAACCTCAGGTGGGAAGGGAAAGAATGGGGTGGATCAGGAGGAGGAGGAGGAGGAGGAGGAATAGGATTAGGGGCAGGAGGAGGGGGGGGGAACGTGTGAAGGAAAAGGGCGAGAAACATTGGGTATGACGACCTGGTGATGGCGGCGGCGGCGACCATGTTATCTTCAGCCCTTTTGCGGATGCAGATGTTTCAATTTGGGAGTCTATCGGAGCCATTTTCAAGCCGTCATGGGGCTACCCGAAGAAGATTGGGAACCAGGCATGCGTGGAAGATAGTTCAAGTCAATGCACGGCGCCAGGGGCGCTGCAAGCAATTGTGAAGACTGCTGCATGGACTTCGCATGCGACGTTGGTGTTGAAAACGGAAAGGCATCGCCATTTGCGTTTAATTGAACGAGAGGCATGGCGAATCTGGCGAACGGGGCATCGGGATGATTTCGCTTCGTTGGGTAACGACGTTGGCCTTGACTGGCCCGTATGAGAAAACGATGGGGGCATCGACTTTGACATCCGAGGCGGACTCGGATCATGACCCGAAGATTTGATGGCAATCTGTGTTCTCAGCCGACTTGTAGAATTGCGCCTGGACAGGTTCTGGCATGAGGTAGATTAAGAGGTGCGCAGAGATAAGGTGCCAAGCCATGAGGTTCAGAAATATCAAGCTCGTGGTGGCCAGGGTCAATTATCTTGTTGAGGATTGTTCAGATATGCGATTCTTCGTCAAGGAACTTGCGCGCTCTATGTCAGGCCCACCCCGATGGGCCTGGAAAGACCGGACAAATTTGGGCGAGTACCTGCAGAAACGCGACAGGCGTGGGTATCAGTACGTGTACCAAGAACACCCCAAGGAGTGAATAGCCGTGTGGATTGACACCGATTGCCGCATGTAAGACAACAATAAATTCACAAGTGGAGGAACTGTCAGGTGGGGATCGCATGTGAGAAAGTCGTGGAGTTCGATTCAGAGATTCGTGGCACCGTCTTCTTGAGAAGCGAAGTACTGCGGAATGGTTAAGCGCGGATCAGCTGCGTCATTGCAAGCCGGCGAGGGCTGGGAAAAACCAGGCACGCCGATGTTGTTCAGTCTCGTTTACCAGGGAAGGGACGTCGAGGAGACGTCAAAGTGATCAACATAGGAACCCAGGAGAAACTTGCAGATGCGTGAAGCAAATATGTGAGCAGGGGCGAAATGGAAGACACGAGCTGGCATTTGCCAGGGAGCTTGCGCTATAACTTTACACGCGTATACATATATATATCTATATATATGTGTGTACATATAAAACACCCATACACATATAAATAGGTGTGTGTGTGTGTGTGTTTTTGCCACGTGCCGCTCTGACAGTCACTTGGTATCAGGACCAGTTGAGATCCAGGAGTTTGCCTAGTTACAGAATGCGTGAATCATTCTACACAGCGTAGTACCTTGCGACGCTTAACATCAGGTGCCGCATGTTAGGAGGCTCCTGCACGAGTATGCCCAAAGCAAAGTCGCCCTCTGCTTGCGCCAGTGATGTATTTAGTTGCGTTCGTTTCCGATCGTGACTTGCTAGGATGGGGTCCTGGCTTCATTGCACCGTGCATTGCTTCAATTATTTCCCGTTGCCCAGTCGTTTTTTATGCTGTTTTACTACCGCCCGTCTCCACATTCGGCTTATCAGCCGAGGGGGTGTCATTTTATGGCGTCCCGACTGGGTGAGCAAATGCACCATGCAGTGTGTAAAAGGTCGCTCATGGACGGTCGCCATTACCACAATTATGTTGGCTCAGTCTGCATTCGGCCACAGAGAATCAGGCTCCTGATATATGTTCAGAAGGTCCTCTGTGGTGCGAAGGGGGGAGGGGGCAGGGAATGCGGAAGGGGGGGAGCGATGTGGATGGGGGGAGGAGGAGGAGGAGGAGGCGGAGGAGGAGGAGGCAAGGGAGGAGGAGCGGGAGGGGGAGGAGGAGGAAAAGGAGAGCAGGATGGGGGCTGGATGATGATGATGATGATGATGATGATGATGATGATGATGATGATGATGATGATGATGATGATGATGATGATGAGGAGGAGGAGGAGGAGGAGGAGGAGGAGGAGGAGGAGGAGGAGGAGGAGGAGGTGAAGGAGGAGAAGGAGGAGGAAGACGAGGAGGAGGAATGATAATAGTAATCATAAAACAAAGAAAGTAACACCAAGAGGATGCTGATGGTGATGATGATGCTGATGCTGATGGTGGTGCTGATGCTGATGCTGATGATGATGACGACGATGCTGATGCTGATGCTGATGCTGATGATGATGATGATGATGATGATGATGATGATGATGATGATGTTGATGATGATGATGATGATGATGATGATGATGATGATGATGATGATGATGATGATGATGATGACGATGCTGATAATGATGCTGAAGCTGATGACGATGACGATGGGGAGGAGGAATAGGAGGAAAGAGGAGGAGGAGGAAAGAGGAGGAGGAGGATGAGGAGGGAGGAGAGGGAAGGGGAGGGGAGGGAAGGGGAGGGAGGAGGAGGAGGAGGAGGAGGAGGAGGAGGGAGGAGGAGGAGGAGGAGGAGGAGGAGGAGGAGCAGGAGGAGGAGGAGCAGGAGGAGGAGGCAGGAGGGAGGGAGGAGCAGGCCCCGCCCCTCCCCGGGTGGGCACCCGCTCCGCGCTCCGCCAGGGCGCCGAGCGGCACCCGGAGTTGCCGCGCCGGCAGCTCGTCGCGTCGGTGCGCCGGGCTGCGCGGGAGTCACCGAGCGCGTTCCACTACTTTCGGGCCGGACGAAAGGGGGGGATTGGGAAAGGGGGGGTTACGAAATTTGCTGCATGCAGCTGGTTTCGGCCTCACCGAGGGGCCCATTCCTCGATACATGGCCGCCTCCAGCGCCGGGAGGCGCCGGGAAAATCAGCTACGTGAGCTGATTCTCAAGCCCCCCCTTTGCTATCCCCCCCTTTCGCCCGACCCGATACTTGCAAAGTGCCTACTCGCAAACGTCCGAAGTACAGATGTCTGCCTTTGTGTAGTGTATCGGAAATCCCCTGTGGCGGATCCAGGCCACTTGCGAGCAGCAACTTCGCGAGTGGTGGAGCGCGCTTGTCCAGGGAGGGAAGGATCGGAGGTTACCAAAGGTGCGCTTGGCCCAAGGTGCCCCCCAGCTTTTCGCTCAATGCTGGAGTCCCTGCGGCCGTCTGGGCCTCGTGAGGGGTGGCTCTGGAGGCCGTGGTGGTCTGCTCCTGCTGACCTCCTGGCCCTCATAAGGAGTGCCAAAAGGGGAGTCGTGGTCCAAAGGGAGTGGCGTCCGACGCCAGATTTTGTGATCCGATCTTGGGGTGAACGATGAGACTTGCCACAGTTGCTTTCCAGATTCGGTGTTGCCCAGCCCGCTGCTGCAGGTACGTCCCGACTGGGATCGGAACGTTGGCCGCAGTTTGCGTCTGGGGCGACCTTCATTGGCAGGCGCTTTCGCCGCAGACAGAAAGATAGAGTATCGGGGAACACACCGTTACATAAAGATACAATGTCGGATTGCAAAAAAACCATTGGACGAAGGATTGCAAAAAAAACCTTTTTTTGCAGATCTCCTGGACCTGCAGTTCCTGGATTATACATGAACTGCAGGTTCCTCGGTTCCTGCAGTTCCTGTCATTCCTCTTGCAATCCCTTTTGCAATCCTTCGGCTCTCGCAGCAACAACAGTAGTAGTAGTAGTAGTAGTAGTAGTAGTAGTCGTAGTAGTCGTAGCAGTAGTACTCGTAGTCGTAACCGTAGTAGTACAAGTCGTACTAGCAGTATTAGTCGTCGGCGGCGTTGGTGCCCTTTCAGCGGCGGCGCCTCCGGCGCCGCCCCGGGCGCGTTTCCTGCGCGCGCGGGAGAGGGCTCCGGCGCCGCTCCGAGAGAAATACCCGCGCGGGCTTCTCCCACGTGGCCAGGAGGGGAAAAAACACACAGACACAATTAATCGGCGATTCCCAGAAAATATGGGAAAATATGGGAAGTGGGGGGGAAGACAAAAACCCAGAAAATATAGGAAAATATGGGGGATATGTTTATTTGTGTGTCCCAATTCCCCTTCACACGTGGCCAGGAGGCGCTGTACAGGGAGGGGGAGACGCATGCGAGCACCGCCACTGGGGGCTTCGGCCGAGCTCCCCCTGGGGCCACGAAGCGTTGTACCGGGCGGGGGAAAACGCATGCGAACACCGCCACTGGGGCCTTCGGTGGTATGGGGCCACGAAGCGTTGTACTGGGTGGGGGAGACGCATGCGAGTACCGCCACTGGGCCCTTCGTTGGCTCTCCCTATGGGGCCACGAAGCGGTGTACTGGGTGGGAGAGACGCATGCGAATACCGCCTCTGAGGCTTTCGGTTGAGCTCCCGATGGTGCCACGAAACGCTGTACTGGATGGCGGAAACGCATGCGAACCATACCACTGGGGCCTTCGGTGGAGCTCTGTATTGGGCCACGAAGCGCTGTACCGGGTGCGGGAGACGCATGCGAACACCGCCGCCGAGGCCTTCGGCGGAGCCCCCTTGTGGGGCCACGAAGCGGTGTACTGGGCGGGGGGGACGCATGCGAACACCGCAACTGAGGCCTTCGGTGGGCCTCCCTATGGGGCCACGAAGCGTTGTATTGTGTGGGGGGAACGCATGCGAATCATGCCACTGGGGCCTTCGGTGGAGACCCCGATGGGGCACCGAAGCGGTGTACTGGGTGGGGGAGACGCATGCGAATCATGCCACTGGGGCCTTCGGTGGAGCTCCATATGGGGTCACGAAACCTTGTACTGGCTGGGGGAGACATGCGAACGTCGCCAATGAGGCCTTCGGTGGAGCTCCATGGCGCCATAAAGCGTGTGAGGGGTGTGCCAAAGTGGAGTGGGGCGGTATGCCAATCATGCCATTGGGACCTTCGGTGGAGCTCCCTGTGGGGCCACAAAACGTGTGAGGGGTGTACCAAAGTGAGGAGGGTGACGAGAGGAGGGAGGAGCGGGAGGAGGAGGAGGAGGAGGAGAAGAGGAGGACGTGGGGCACCATCTCTTCAAAACGAGGACCCAACACCACAGGATGGGTGGGAAACAGTTTCGGAGCAGGAACAGGCAAACCGCCCAAGACATCTTCGCAATCTGCTCTGAAAGCAAAGGATAGTGGGCACCCAACACAGGAAATCCACCAGAGACATCCCCACAATCTGGGCGCGAACGGAAGAGTGAGACACCTCGTGGCGGCTCCCCCTTGGAGTGTCGAAATGAGCGCCTCGCCTGAGGCATCCTCACCATCTGCATCCAGACATTTATGCAGTATGTATGTTCCTCTATCACCCACCGTGTGATGAGGTAGAAGGGATTCGGGGTCACTGCACGGTTTTGAGACTTGGGTCGTTCTCCGAGGATGCCTCGGGCGACATGAGCCTCCAAGGTTCCCAAACCATGCGGTGACGGACCGTGCGGCAAGATCTTCGGGGATTCTTAGGTCGCCGCACGGTGTGTCACCGCACCTTTTCGGGAGGCGTCTGGTCGGGCGGGCTGCAGACGTCGTTCCGCAGCGCTCCGGAACCGCTCTCAGAGCGTCCTGAAGCGCCGGGGAAGCGGCCGTGGCGCCCGAGGCATCCTCCAGAGCCGCCGGATGCCAGAGGTCCCCGATCTATCTTTGCCCGATTGTGTCCCTGTCCTGTTATCGGCGTCACCCCAACATACCTCTACTACTATATGTGCGCCGCTCCCGCAGGGGCGACAGCGCGCACCGAGAAGTCTTACAGCATATGCGTCGTGGCGGGCGCTTTCTGGCCACACCGCTCGCGGAACGATATACCAATGGGTACACTGCATGTTCGGGTCGGGCGCGCGCCTCCAAGGAGGACACATAGTATTAGCATGTCTCTGTGCGTCCCGTGGTAAGTCTTCGGAGAGAAGCCTGGGTCCCCCCCCCCCGAGGGCGCGAGGATGGGCCTCGCCTCGCGCGATTCGCGGGGGCCGGAGCGGTGCCCTTCCCCCCCTGGAGGGCGTCGCGGGGGCGCGAGCGTAGTGTCGCGCCTCTCTGCGGGGCGCAGCGCGCGGAGCCATGCGATCCGGAGAGGCAAGCAGGCGACGTCGATCGAAAAGGACGATATGCGCAAGCACGCACACACACACACATATATATGCATGTATATATATATATATGAATAGAGATACACATATATATATATATATATTGGTATACACATATATATATATATATAGAGAGAGAGATATACACACATATATACATATCTACATGTGTGTATGTAGCGAAGTCATGTTATCCAGAGAAGCAAGCAGAGTACATCGATCAACTAATAACCAGATGCGCAAGCACACACATGTGTGCGTGTATATTCGGAGTTCCGTGCAGAGTTCCTGGCTCCGCCCGACGGCTCTTATATCTATGCACTAGGGTGGGGGCGGGAGATGTGAGATTCCCCCTCAGAATTTCACGGCCCCCTCTTCTTCTTCTTCTTCTTCTTCTTCTTCTTCTTCTTCTTCTTCTTCTTCCAGCACGTCTCCTGGCTCCCCCTCGTCCGCGCACATGCCTCTGGCCATGCCTCTGCCCCCCTCTTCCTGGCCCCCCGTCTTCGGCGCACCCGCGTCCCATCCAAAGCCCCCGCCTGGGGCCGACGCCGACCCTCTCTCCTGCCCTCCCCTGACCCCAGCTTTGGAGCTGCGGGTGTAGCCGCCCTGGGCTCGCGACGTCTTGGCTGGCCCGGGCTCGACTCGGGCCAGCGCGTCTCCTGATTGGGTCAGCCCACACGTCCGAGGCCGTAGTCTTAAGTCGGGCCTGTCCCTCTATAGGAGGCATATTCAAAAATAGTCAAACATTAGTCTGGGGACTCTTTTTCCACCATTGTTTTACTATTTTGGAGTATTTTTTGTGGTACTTCGTCCGACAACCCCTTGTAGGGGGACACGCCCGACTTAACTGTCGTCTTTTCTCCACTCGGCTCCCCATAGGGCGGTCAGGGACCGAGGGAGGGCCCCCTCTGAGGCTGAATCGCGGCCGCAGGCTGGCCGTCGCGATGTTTCGGCACGCCGCGGGGCGATCGGTGTTCGGTGCGCAGCTCGGGCCTCCTGAGTCGGTTCGTGACGTTGATTGGATCATCTACTCCAAGAGCCCACGAGAGTGTCCAAAAGCTCCAGGAACGCACGGTGGCCCCTCACCCCCTGGGGCAGGTCTTCCGCGCCTGCGACCTCAACGGGGACGGGCGGCTGAGCTGCGTGGAGATGGAGGCGTTCGCGCGGCAGACAGGACGGCTCCGGGGAGAGCCCGGCAGGCCTCCCGGCGAGTCGACAGACCATGATAGATCTGGGCGTTGCAATTTTTCTCACGCCAGGCGTTCGCGCCTCGAGCCCTGGTGCTTCGAAGCCGGAGGGCGTCTCCCTCCTGCATGGCTTCTCCGATCCAGGCTGTCACCTCATTCGCCAGGTTGTCCGCCAGCTGGTTGCGGTCCAGCCTCTCCTGCGACGGCTTCGGGCCCCGCGACCCTCACAGATCGATCGGGCTCGAAGAGTGCAGCAGAAAGATGTGGTGGAGAGCTCTGGTCGCGATCGTCCGCGATGCTGCGCAACCTCTCGCACGGTCGGACCTCGGGGGAGGTCCCGAGTGGGGTCCGAGCAGCTGGTGGCGGAGGATATGCTGTGCGGCCCCGCGTTCTCCGTGCGACCCCGCGCTCTGACCCACTCGGGAGGCGTGCGGCCCTGCGTTCTCCATCTCGCCGTCGCCGACGCATCGCCGCCGCCGTCCATGCAGCGGCGATGGCTTGGCGGTGCGTCGGCGATACGCCGCGGCGATGCGGTGCGGTACTCCTGCCCCATCTGCTCCATCTTCTCGGGCTCTGTTCGGGAGGCCGATCTCTGCAGTTGCCGGGGTGCATGTGTCTGCTTCTGGGCCCGGGGGCGTTGAACCTTCAGGATGCGAATTCTTAGGCGGTCCGCGTATCCCCCACCAGCGGCAGTCCCCCTCAGCTCAGTCCCGGCAGCCCCCCAGCTGAGGCCTCGGCCGCGCTTAGTTGTCGCCTCACCCCTCGCTCAGTTTGGTTTTCCCGCATTTCCTTTGCCAATTCGTCTTTGCGTAGCCCGCTTTGACCTGACACGCCGCCGGCGCGCTCGCCCGCGGCCGCTGACTACAAGAGTATCCCCCACCAGCCCATCCAGAAACGAGCCTGGGTGAGTTGCATTGTTATGCTTTGGCTGATCTATCAATGCGGGAGCTTCATGGCAGCTTGCTTTGGCCCTCTTGGGGCCGTCCTTGGGGCTCTCTCGGGGTCTTCTTGCGGCACTCTTAGGGGCCTGTGGGCTCTCTCGAGGCAATCTTGGGGGCCATCGATCAGAAAAGAAGGCGGCGTCAGTTATAATTCGCACACTGAGGCGCTCTTGGAGCGCTTGTGGTAATTACCGTCTTGGAGCCCTCTGTGGGCCCGTCTTAGGGCCAGGACACTTTACGGGACAGGTTTACAGGAGAGGGGGGAGGGTGGGGGGGGGGCCTGGAGAGGGGGGCGTGGGGAGGGGAGGGGAGGGGAGCGTGGAGGGGAGGGGAAGACAGGCCCAGGAGAGGGGGGTGGGGAGAGTGAACCGAGGAAACCGCTGATAGGATGCTGAGGCCCCAAAATCACCCCCACGAGGCTCCCAGGAGGCCCCGAAACGGCCCCAAGAAGTTCCCCAGAGGCCCCAAGATAACCCAAGACCCCCTCATCTCAAGAGGCTCCAGGATGCTTCCAAGAGGCTCCCACGAGGTACCATAATTCCCCCACGAGGCCCCCAAGAGACCCCAAAGGCGACCACACAGCCCCCAAGACTCTCCAAGAGACCAAGAGGCCCCGCCAGGCATTCAAAACGCGACCTCAAGAGGCGCTGCAAGGCTCGAACGAAGCCCACAACAGGCGCCCATGATGCTCCACATGATTAAGCACCCAAAGGGCCCCCAAGAGGCTCCACAAGGCCCCCGAGAGACAGCTCGGACGTTTCCGACTAGTTTCTCCGATTCCTGCCCTCGGGAGCGGCCCACGGGCCGCGATTGGTCGAGCGCGCTCTGGGGGACTTCGAGGCAGGAGCGAGCGGGACGATCAGCCGGCTGGATGGCGAAGATGCCGTCAAGAAGTGCCCAGAGGTTTTCTCAAGAGGGCCCCAAGAAGCCAGCATCTTTGAAACACCGGTGGCAACAATGCGTGTTTGGAGATCTCGGTTTCCTTGCGCTGAGGATGAGGACGGGTACGACCACGACGATGGCGTCGTGCACGATGTGGAGGGTCATAACGACGACGATGATGATAATAGTGATGGTGATGGTGATGGTGATGATGTTGATGCTGAGGTTTCTAATGATGACTACGATCAAAACAATTATGGTTGTTGTGGTGATGACGGCGGGACAAATGATGTTGGGGACGATGATGATGTTGATGATGATTATGATGATGATGATGATGATGATGGTGATGATGATGATGATGATGATGAGGTTGACGATGGGGATGCCGATGACGATGGTGGCGGCGACGATGCTGACGATGATGATGACGATGACGGTGGCGATGACGATGACGACGATAACGATGATGATGATGATGATGATGATGATGATGATGATGATGATGATGATGATGATGATGATGATGATAACGATCATGATGATAATGATGCTGATACTGATGTTGATGATGCCGATGCTGATGGTGATGATGATGGTGGTGGTGGTGGTGGTGCTGGTGACGGCGATTGTGATGGTGATGGTGATGATGATGCTGATGACGACGATGATGATGATGATGACGCTGGTGATGCTCATGATGATGGTGATGACTATGATGATGATGATGATGATGATGATGATGATGATGATGCTGTTGATGATGATGATGATGATGGTGATGATGCTGATGCTGATGCTGATGCTGATGATGATGATTATAATGATGCTGATGCTGATGCTGATGCGGATGATGATGATGATGATGATGATGATGATGATGATGATGATGATGATGATGATGATGATGATGATGATGATGATGATGATGATGATGATGATGATGATGATGATGATGATGATGATGATGCAGGTGATAAGTAGTTCGAACATGTTGACGAGAGCGTTCCCCAGGCAGACCTACGCGTCTGGCGGACTCATTTTTCCAGTCCAGGCATTCCGCTATCTCGGCCTCCGGGCGGCCACTCTTTGGCCCCGGGGCCACTAGAGATCGGTCGGGGACGTCCCCGGGCAAGGGAGCCGAGAGCTTCAGGGGCCCCGCGAATCGAGCAGATCGATCCGCCGGCGGTCTCGGGCACCCAGGCTGGGGCGGACGATTGGAGGCATTTGGGAGAAAGGGGATTGCGAAGGAGGCTCACCACAAGACACCCAGAGGCCGCCCAGACGCCATCTTCTTCTTCCAGGAGCGGGGGGTCGCCGCCGCGGATTTGGCCCGTGCTGCCGCACGCCCTCGCGATTTCAGGACACCTCGGGAGTTTTAGACGCTTCGTGTCTGCCCACCAGCCCATCCAGAAACGATGTCCAGGCGAGTTGAAGTGATCAGGGAAGCGCGTGAGCAAAGAGGGGGACGGCCGAACCGTGCGAGGGAAGAGGAGAAGGAGGAGGCTTGATGGATGGATGAGGGAATGGGGAGAAGGAATGTTCATAGGAGGAGGAGGAGGAGGAGGAGGAGGAGGAGGAGGAGGAGGAGGAGGAGGCGCGCACAGCCTGGCGCGACGGGTGGTGACCGAAGCGCGGGACTCTAGCTGGATATGGAGGGCCTTCCACAATCGCGGAAGGGAAGCCAGACTGCATGGCAAGGGACTCGTGCAGCTGGCACAGTGACCACAGAAAGAGAGCTGGGTCAATTGAGCTGTCGATGGAAACATACGCCACGGCAGCCCAAGGCGACGAGGGGCCAGGAACCCAGAAGACCAGAGCGCCCAGACAGGCATTCCCGCCGCCTAGGCCCTCCGAAGACGGCCAGTGCAGCAGGAACGCCACCCCCGCGGGGACGGACGGGCGACCACCCAGCGGCCCCCCGAGGCCGCCCCAACCCAGAAGGGGCTAGCCATCGCCCCACGGGCGAAAACCGACCCCAGAGCCCCCCCCCAAAGCACAACCAGAACGACGATGCGAATCCAGCAGGGCGGAGCGTGGGCCGCACCGAGGCAGAGCGGAGCACACATATCAACTAGATATGCTCTGTGCGCTCACAACCTTTCACAGCCTTCAGCATTCTCCACTGCGCACGCGGCATCGGCGGAGCGCCGACTCCCCGCAGGCGCATCGGCTCGTCCCACTGGATGATGACATTGTCAGCGGGACTAGCGACTTGCACCACGGTCCCGACGAGCCCGACAGGGACACGGATCCGTCTGCCCGCAACCGTGTTGAAGGCCTCGATGGCCGCGACCCGCATGCCCTCCGCCAGCTCCTCCGTCGGCATGCTGTGCACGCTGTGGCACTCCCCGTCGTTCGCGGCGTCGCGGAGCTCGTCTCCAGGGCCGAACTCGGCATCCGCCCACGACGTTCGTAGACTACCTTCAGCTCGAACTGCTGCACCATGAACTGGCCCAGGTAGCTCGCCACCGCCAAGTACCGCAGCGCCGTCATCAGCAGGGAGCCCGTCACGACCATCATGGAGCTCGGCGCGACCATCACGAAGCTCGTCATGACCATCACGAAGCCCGTCGCGACCATCACGACGCGCGTCACGAAGCTCGTCGCGACCATCACGAAGCCCGTCAGGAAGCGCGTCGCGACCATCACGAAGCGTGTCGGGAAGCTCGTCGCGACCATCACGAAGCTCGTCAGGAAGCTCGTCGCGACCATCACGACCATCGTGAGGCTCGTCGCGACCATCACGAAGCTCGTCGCGACCATCACGAAGCTCGTCGCGACCCTCACGACCATCACGATGCACGTCACGACCATCGTGAAGCTCGTCGCGACCATCACGAAGCCCGTCAGGAAGCACGTCACGAAGCCCGTCATGAAGCTCGTCGCGACCATCACGGAGCTCGTCGCGACCATCACGAAGCACGTCGCGACCATCACGACCATCACGAAGCAGGTCACGACCATCACGAAGCTCGTCACGACCATCACGAAGCTCACCTTCTGCCCGAACGGCTTCGCCAGCACTCGACGAGTCAGCCTCCTCCAGCGGCGCCCAATCCACGAGCTTGTCCGTGGGTCCGTCCATGGACGTGGACTGGTCCTCCGCCTCGGAGTGCGACTCCACCCAGCCGCGCGCAGCGGCCAATGCTTCAGCCCCTGCACCAGGATGACGGAGCATGGAGGCTGCCGCGTCCACCGCGCGCTAGGCCCTCTCCAAGCGGGGCGGCGGGCGCCGGCCTTCGCCACGGCACCGGGCCAGGCCGGCGGCCAGCGTGGCCCCGCCCAACACCGCGGTGAGTTCCGCAGCCAAGCCAAGCAGCCGCTGCGCCTCTCCCCCTATGGCCGTCAGCGCCTCGGCCCCTGGCGCCGCCTCCGTAGCCGCTGCGGCAGGCGCAGGCGAGGAACCGCCTTGCGCCGCCCCAGCTTGCAGCAGCAACATGAGTGCTGCTGCGGCTTCCACCGTCGGGACCGTAGCTGTCGACACGCCATGTCTGACGGTGGAGCCACATTTCGCCCCACGTGGCATCGCAGCGGCGGGGAGAACAGCAACGCGCGCCAATGGCCGCGTGCCGCGCCGTGGAGGAGCTCAGAGCAAGCAGCACAGAGCAGGATCTCCTTGAGCCACAATGGCTACGGAGGGGGGGGAGGAGGAGGAGGAGGAGGAGGAGGAGGAGGAGGAGGAGGAGGAGGAGGAGGAGGAGGAGGAGAGGAAGAAGGAGAAGGCGGAAGAGGGCAAACAAAAGGGCCAGAGGTCTCTTGGATGCCTCTCGGAGCCTCTTGGGATATCTCTTGGGCGCTCCGTAGTGGCCTCTTGGGACATCTTGGGGGTCTCTTGGCGGTCCTGGGGGGCTCTTGGGCGTCTTGGGTGCCTCGGGGGGGCCTCTTGGGGCCGACTGGGGTCCTCCTGGGGGCCTCTTGGGGGCCATCTTGGGGCCCTCTTGGGGCCTCTTGGGGCCTCCGTCAATTCGGCTCCATGCAATCTGGTCGCGGTCGCCGGCCATCAGGCCTCGGGTCCACTCCAGACATGATTGGGAAGCGTGTGCTGCACGCGCCATCCCACTGTGGTCAAGATCTCGCCGGACCCCCCAAGTACCGTCACGCTTCCAGAAACAGTGGAAAAGGCGTGCCTCGAGCCGACTTGCACCACCTGCACGGGGGGTCCGCAGGGTACCTGTTGCCAAAGAGGTTGCATGGTGTCCAGAGGCCCCCTCTTTCCCGGCCTGCTGCACACAGCACCTCCTTTTGCGCCGCTTGTGGAGGCAATCCCTGCGCTGGCTGACCTCCTCTCCTCCCTCGAAGCAGAACAGCTGTTCTTCCCGCGCAGATCTCGATCCTCCTCCCCCCTACTACGGCCGCCATAAGAGATGATAATCATCCGAAGCGACGACGCGAGCATCAGGGGCAAACCCGGACGGGGCCTCACCTCGCCGCCCCACCGAGTGCAAGATCGTGCCGTTTGCACGAGTTCATAGAACGGGCCCGGTGGCATCTGAGATTCACCACCGCCTCAGGTATTACATGGGCCCTTCCCCTCCCCCGTCTGCTTCCCGACGGCACCGAGGGAACGCCGAAACGAGGCACTGAATTAAGAAGGAGGAGGAGGAGGAGGAGGAGGAGGAGGAGGAGGAGGAGGAGGAGGAGGGGGAGGAGGAGGAGGAGGAGGAGGAAGGAGGAGGCGAGGAGGAGGAGGAGGAGGAGAAGGGCCCCCTGGCCCTCCTCCTCCTCCTCCTCCTCCTCCTCTCCTCCTCCTCCTCCCCCTCCTCACGCCCCGCGCTTTTCCTCCCTCACCACCCCGGCCGGCGGCGCTCAGGATTCGAGGGGACCGCCGAGGAGTGGGCGGCCGAGTTCAGGGCCCTCTGCGCCGACCACCACGCAGGCGCGGCGCGGTTGGAGGGACCCCCCCCCCCCCAGCGTCGGGTGAAGGCCTCGGGCTGCGCGTGGACGCCCCCCCCCCCGCCGCGTGGCCCCCACCTGGCGGCCACAGCGGGCCTCCCGAGAGGACCCCGCTGGCCTCGACGGGCTCCCCGAGCAGCCTGGGGCGAGTCTCGTCACCCTGGCGCCACCGGGGTGTGCAGACCGTCCCGGACTGCAGTCCACCCGCCTAGTTCGGGGGTGGACAGAACCCCCAACAGTGACACGTCGATTAGGGAATTGTCCGTTTTCGGTTCTCGAGAGGGCGCCGTGGCCGTTATTTTCCAGGCTTGCGCCCGCCAGGTTTGGGCCTCAGGTCGTTTTCACTAAACCACGTTTTACTAAAGGGGGGTCTGTCCATCCCCGACTAGTGAGGATGGGCAACCTGCCCAAGGGTGCCCTTACATCCTCGCCTCCTCGGTCCATCCTTGGAATCCCCCTTGGAGTCTGCTCGTGGCTCTCTCGAGGCGCTCCCGGGGTTTTCCGGGGCCGTGTCGATCGGCCCCCGAAAGAGCACTTCGAACTCCACGCCGTCGAGTTGGACCAGGGGTTCAGTAGGGCTGGTCTTGGAGCCATCTTGGATTGGAACCCGAATTAGGTTCGAAATCTTGTTCGGAACGCGCCCAGCGACGGGATTGGGGGTTGGGGTGGAGGGGGAAGAAGCAGGAGACTGCGACAGGGAAATGGTCTGGGAGGTTGAGGTGCTTGACAGTTTCGAGGGTGCTCAGGGGGCGTCCTTCTCTGTTGCTCCCCTCTCCATCCTCCCTTTGAGCAGGACGGATGAGGACATTGTGTCTGGTGGAGAGACTTCTCCCCCCCCCGTTTGGAGGGCCCCCGCGGCCAGGCCGCGGCAAACCATGGCCGCGAGGCCGAGGTCACGGAGGAGGAGGAGGAGGAGGAGGAGGAGGAGTAGGAGGAGGAGGAGGAGGAACAGGAGGAGGAGAAAGGGTGTTTTGTGCGGTGGCGAGCTTTCGCATTACGAACTAAAAATCTGGAGAATGGAGGAGGGGTAGCATCGGCGCCATGGTATATCAGCCTGACTTGTGGGGGCTGGTCAAGTTTGGATGGGAATCGGCTAGACGATCCTCACAGTGGGAAGAAGGACAACGTTTTACCGAGTTACTTCCCCAGGACCTTCCAGACTTCTGCATCCGAACCATGCCAGCCTCCTTCCTTCATACATCAGCTCAGCACCAACGAACAATGTGCATCATATTCAAGTCACATGATGTTGGCTTCTTGCATCCGGGGACAAACGCCAATCGCATCATAGTTTTGATTCCGGTACCCCCGAAGCCGAGGTCCCAGCTCCACGGATCATAAGTCCATGTTCGCGGCTCTTGAGACCATCATGAGGAGGAGGAGCAGGAGGAGGAACAGGAGCAAAAGGAGGAGGAGGAGGTGGCGGTATGAAGAGACAAAAAGTGGAATCGTAGGAAAAAGGAGGAGGATGGGTTTACTCCTCCGCGCGCGCCATGCCTCCTCATTCCTCCCTCGCTCTCCTCCCGCCTCGTCGCTTAATCCGCCGCTCTCCTTCCCACCTCTCCTTTCCGCATCGCGGGCAGCAGGTGCTTGCCCCTTCCAAGGAAAACCTGTAATCCTGTTTTGTTGTCCGACGGTGTATGTGTGTGTGTGTGTGTTCTCTCTGTGTGTGTGTGTTTGAGTATGTGCCCGTGCGTGTGCATGTGCGTGTGTGCCCTGGATGAGTTGTGTCGGACGGCTGCTGCAGGACCCTAAGCGGTCTCTGCGGGCTCGGGCGCTCCCCGACGCGCGCGCGTGATTCCTGCTCTGCGCGCGACGCCAAAAGCTGTGTGTGCGTGTGTGCGCGTGTGCGTGTGTGCGTGTGTGCGTGAGTGCGTGTGTGCGTGTGTGCGTGCGTGCGTGTGTGCGTGAGTGCGTGTGTACGTGTGTGCGTGTGTGCGTGTGTGTGCGTGCGTGCGTGCGTGTTTGTGTGTGTACGTGTGTGCGTGTGTGCGTGTGTGCGTGTGTGCGTGTGCGTGTGGGTGCGCCTGCGTGTACGTGTGCGTGTGCGTGTGTGTATATATATACATATATGTGTGTATATATATATATATATATATATATATATATATTCATGTATAGGTGTGTGTCGAGGGGTTCATAGCCGCCGGCCCGAGGCCATGGATCATGCTGACGCCTGGGGCGTTTGCAACCTCCGCTCTCCCAGGCCACCTGATTACCCTAGGTACCGCGCGGGCACCCCCTCGCCAGCATGAGCGAACAGCAGGCAGAGACTCGCCCAGCGAGCCAGGAGACGAACTCCCAGACCCTGGAGACGCCCGGCGGCGAGGATCCGCCCTACCAGGGGCCGCTGGACTGCAGGCCAGACTGCCGCAACCCCGAGTGCGAGGCCAGGCATCTTGACGTTGTCGAGCGACAGCGTTGGAACCCAGAGGCGGGTTTCAGGTACCCTCGCGAGCCAAAGTTAGTCGTCACCGCCAGCCGTGACATGGGCCGCACGGCATCCACATGGGTGTTCAACGCGGTCCGGCTCCTGTTCCGGCAGGCGCACGAGGCTTGCGATTCGTATTGGATCAGGGCACTGTCGCCGCAGAGGCTGCGGCAACGGATGGCCACTGGAGCCCACGTGCTGGTGAAGACGCACGAGTGGACAGACAATATCACTGAAGAGCAGTTCCGAGCCGTGGCCCCACTGTTCACCCATGTGGTGGTGAGCATCCGAGACGGTTTCCCACCAGACCCCGACTGGATGAAGGTTGCGACGCACGTCACGCGCTTCGAGGACATCGTGGCGCACGACGGGGGCGGGCGGAGCATCGGTGCGCTGACGGTGCTCCGCAGCCTCGCGGACCACCTGGGGCTCGAGGGGCTCTCGGACGCCGACCTGCGGGCCGTGGACTCCGAGCTCATGCACCTGCCCATCCCCGGCGACCAGACGACGAAGTTCTGGTCCTTCCATGCGCGCCGGGGGGGGCGCCCGCAGTCCACGGCCGCCGTGGCGCCCCAGTGAGCGCTTCGGGGGGGGCGGGGGGCCGGGGCGAGGCGTGGGGCCGCACGGGCGGGAGCTTTTCGCGTCTGCGGCGCGCGTTCGCGCTCCCTCCGCGGGGGCCTCGGCACTGGCGAGGGAGGTGAGACTGGCATCGAGTCGGGCGTGTGTCCCTCTACAGGAGGGGGCGATGTTTTGAGTATTTGTTTCACTAGTTTTGAGTATGGTTTGAGTGCTTCTTGTTTGTCATCCAAAATCCGCCTGTAGGGGAACACGCCCGACCTAAGACTGGGACGTCCGCGGCATCGGCGCATCAGCCAGCACAGGGGCTGTCACACCGGCAGCGGCACAGACAGGTGTGGAGGCACCATCTGTAACTTTCCCTCCAGCTGCTGAGCCGACCAGTACACTGACGCCAGTGTTGCTTCACCAGTAGCGGGGTCAGCGCGTGTCCTTTGGACGGGTTTCCTGAGTGCAAGAACAGAGTTGCCTTTGGATTTGTCGGCGATGAAGAGGTGCTTTCGGCCGATGGGGATGCATCATTGCGTGTGCGGAGGTGTGGTCGGTATGACTAAGAATCATTGGACGAAGTAGCACAGTAGCGCAGTAGCGCGCGCAATGGGTCGGGCACGGTGCGTTGTAATGCCACCTAGGCACACCGAATGCACGCGATTCGGTACATGCTCTGTGTCGCTTTCTGCGGTATGCGTTGCCGTCGGGGCCCCCGTGTCCACTCTATATTGACCGGGAGGTGTGGGGACCCGTCGCGGCTCTAGGCTTGTAATCTTTGAGGTGCCGCATCTCGATGGGCTCCGCGGGGCCCCGTCAGGCTCAGTCGGGCGCCGTCGGTCGGACCCCGCCAGGTTCCGCCCCTCCTGCTCCCTGCTCCCTCCACCCGTCTCCCCTCCATTTCTGCACTTGCCCCCCTCCCCCCGCGCCCTCCTCGCCTTGTGGGTCTCCGTCGGGTTCCGCCCGGCCCACGGGGCCGCGGCCGCGCGCGCCCAGCGCTCGAGGAACCCATGCAGGGAAGGAAGGAGCTCCACGACTCGCGGCGGCGGCGGCAGCGAAGCTTTTCAGTAACGGGGAGGAGGGGGAGGAGGAGGGGGAGGAGGAGGAGGAGGAGGAGGAGGTGGAAGAGGAGGGGGAGGAGCAGAAGGAGGAGGAAGAGCAGGAGGGGGAGGAGGACGAGGTGGAGGAGGACGAGGAGGAGGAGGAGGAGGCGGAGGAGGAGGAGGAGAAGGAGGAGGAGGAGGGGGAGGAGTCTCGCTATTCAAAAACGTCACCGGAATATTGGCCGTACAGAGCGGCTAACACGTTGGTAGATTATTTGGCGAAAAGTGCATGAGAAGATCTGGCCAGCTTCTCACCAGAGCACCTGGCGAAATGTTCACCGGAAATGCTAGCGGGATCTCCGTTCGGGCACTGTACAGCGGTTCTTGGTCTCGCTTCGCATAGCATTTTGCTGCTTGGGCAGGGCCCCCGCAGCTATAGTTAAAAGTTTCCCGTCCGCGGCCATGCGCCCACCTCGTGCTGGCGTAGGGCACTTAGCTGCGCTGCGCCACGCACTCTCTTTCTGCGAGCAGGGGCACACGATAGAAATTTGTGACATATGACAGGCGTCTCCCCAGCTCTCAGAGGGGCTTGAATTGTATGATGCATGTCCAGCGGTGGAAGCACGGTTTTGACATGCAGCGCTTGATGCCCCGACGGTCTAGAAGGCCGTGGCTCCTCACCGACGCCCCCCTCGCGCTGGCCTCGCTGCCGGCGCCGCGCAGCCGCTCCGAGCGGCTTCTCGCCTCCCCCCGCGCCCCAGCGGCGCGAGCCACTGCGGCGACGCAACGGCCCCGTTGTCGACTCGGGGCTGGCGCCTTCCGGCTGCCTTCGATCTGTTCATCGGACGCCTTCTGGGAGGTCAGGTCAAGCGGGACTGTGCGCTGTCAGCACCTCCAGCGTCGTTCCGATCGCTGTGCCTGCGGGACACTCCACGAGACTCCGCACCGAGGGCTGCAGCGATCGCCACGCCAGAAAAGCCACGGACAAGCGCGCTGGCATCATCATCCCTCCCCCGTTCCAAACCGCAGCAGACATTTCTACACCAGTACGATGACTGGCCAGGGCCATTTTGGGTCTGGGATGGTGCAAAGACAGACCCACCTTTCCTCGGCCAGTATGGCGCATGCACTATGGAGGTGCCCAGTATAGCCCTTGCCAGACACGGTGGTGGTGTAAGAATACCTTTTGCTTATCCAACCGCCGTGCAACCGCGCGTTGATGAATGCGCGTGCAGTTTTTTCAATCTCGATCTGACCGCTGCGCCGACTGGAATACGCAGACACCTGTGCCAGTAGTTACACCGACCGTTGCCAATGCAGCGGCACGGATAGGCGCGCTGCGGCCAAGATCGATTGTAATTCCGCTCGTCGTTGACACCGCTTTCGCTTGTCTCCCCCCCTTTCATTGGACTTACGCCTCTTCGGCTGGCTTAATTGACCACAGTCTCTCAGAGACAACTGCGTCAAGACGGATGTCCTTGCGTCGCATATCGCATTGGACAACGGTGTTAGTACATGCTCATCTTTCTCCACCTTCCAGACACCACGCCCAACCAAGTGCCACGTTTTCCGTGCACTCGACGTCTGACCCGACGGCCCTGCCCCCACCTCTGCCTACGTTACCATTCCTTTCTATCCTGCGCCCCTTCGCCCTCGCCTTCTATCTGTGCTGCTTCGGGCCAGCCATCCTCCATGCTGCTTATTCTTACTGGTTGGTTCGTGCACTACTTCATCCGCGCTTTCTTCCGGCTCACGGCCTTGTGAGACTATGACTACGATCTCAAAGGTTTTGCCGAAACGAGCCGGGGCACAGCCATGTGCTTGGCGCCTGTGCCGTTCGCTCACTGGATGACAACGCTCGGCACCAACGAACACGCCTAGGGTGGGGGTCTATAGGACCCCGCGGGGGTCTGTAGGAGAGGGAGGGGTCTGTAGGACTCCGGGGGGTTGTAGGACAGACCCAAGTCCGCAGGACAGACCCGGGGGGTCTGTAGGAGGGGGGGGCTGAAGGACGGACTTGGGGGGTCCGTCGTCGTCGACTACAGCGGGCCTGAGCACCACCACCACCCCACCCACAGGGCATCCGCAGTGCGTCGTCGTCGTCGTCCGTCGTCCTCGTCCTCGTCCTCGGTCCTCGTCCTCATCTTCGTCCTTGTCCTCGTCGTCGTCGTCGTTGTCATCGTCTCTGTCGTCGTCTTCGTCGTCGTCCTTCTGGTCGGCGCAGTAGGAGGAGGAGGAGGAGGAGGAGGAGGAGGAGGAGGAGGAGAAGGAGCAGGAGGAGGAGAAAGCGGAGGAGGAGAAAGCGGAGGAGGAGAAAGCGGAGGAGGAGAAAGCGGAGGAGGAGGAAGAGGAGGAGGAGGAGGAGGAGGACCAGGAGGAGGAGGAGGAGGAGGAGGAGGAGGAGGAAGCGGAGGAGGAGGAGGAAGAGGAGGAGAAGGAGGAGGACCAGGAGGAGGAGGAGGAGGAGGAGGAGGAGGCGGAGGAGGTGTTAACATGCAAGCGTTCAGGTGACTGGGGAGGAATAATAACCCTGTTGCCTTTGGCTCAAGTGTTTAACGGCTGAAGCTACCGAGACTTGCTTCGCTGTGCGGGAGTATAAAGGTGACCTAGCATCATCATTGTTACCAGGCTCCCGTGCAGAACCCTCCTCGGGGTTTTGCATGGTAGCGGAGCGCGGCTGCCATGGCGGCGGCGGCGGCCGCTGCAGCTAGGCCTGGGCAGGGCGACCCGCCGGTTAACATCAATGTGCCGGCAGACAGAGACGCATGGGTCAACATGGACCCCAACCGATTCAACGACCTGTGTGAGCAAGCGTACCTGAGCGGAGACTTCAGTTACGTCCAGACAGCGTTACTCGCGAACCATTTCGGACTCGCAACGTTCATCAACGAGCGAGTGACACAGGACCGAAGGGAGGTATCGAACGCCGAGGCGTTCCAAATGTTACAGAGTGCTCATAAGACCAACAGCATGTTGTTAGCGATTACGAAAAGAAATGCTGCACTTGAAAGGGATGCTCGCAGACTGGTGGAAAGAGTTACCGAGTTGGAGACAAACAGCGAGGTACAAGAAAAGTTGATTGAAAAATTTGGTCAGCTTTCGGAAGCAATTAAAGGAGGAAGTGGAAGCAAGCACGGGAGCGGTAAACCGATAAGCGAATATAAGGCATTACAGGCGTTAAAGAACTTCAGTGGAGAAAGAGCAAAGTTCAGAGACTGGAACGACAAGTTCTTAAACGCACTGGCCCAAGTAAAACCGAGTTACAGACCGGCGCTGAAAATGCGAAACAAGAAGTTGGAGACGCTCGACGGAGTTGTACCAGAGGAGGACGCTGATGACATCATACGCATAATGAACGGCCGATTAACAGCGAGCGAATACTTGAAGGCGAATTCAGCTAAACAAGCAGAGGGTGACAACAAAGGAGAGTACGAGTTTACCGAGGGAGACAAAACTCAAATGGAGGAAGACTTATGGTACATTCTCAACGAGAAGCTCGAAGGTGCAGAAGCGAGAGGAAAATTAAAGGGACTTATGGATGGAGATGGAATCATGGCTTGGCAAAAGGTCTACAAATGGTACTCGGCTGTTACCGGAGCGACTCTGTCATCAAAGATGACACGCGCCACGAACCCTGAGTCGCCCAAGAAGATTACTGACGCCGTTACCCGACTTGAGGAGTGGGGCGCATTGGCAGAAAACCTTGAAAAGCACGGTAAAGATTACTCGCTGCCTCTTCCTTTTAAAGTCACCGCGCTCAGGGCAATAATGGTGCATGCGAACGATTGGTTTGATGAATGGCAGCAGGCGTGCTGGCGAACGCCCGACGCGCTTAACATTGACTCATTCCAGAAGTTATACTCCAAGTGCGAAGACTGGGCGCGTAAGAAGAAACTCGATTCAGACACAAAAAATAAAGATGCGATGGACATTGGGAACATCAACGAGATGGGTCAAGGGTCCGAAAATGTTTGGGACCAAACAGGATGGGTTGACGAGGGCGGAAACTGGTGGCCAGAAGATGGATCGTGGAGTTACGGGTCCTGGGCCAATGAGAGTGACAGTGGGGACCATGAAGAAGTTGACGCCGTAAACAAAGGCAAAGGTAAAGGCGCGGGCCCCAAATGTTACAATTGTGGAGGCGTGGGCCATTTAGCCAGAAATTGCACAAGACCTAAACAGTTTACCAAAGGAGGTAAAGGTGGCAAAGGCGGAAAAGGCAAAGGTTACCGGGCCACCTACGGATCCTACGTGAAAGGTAAGATCGGCGGTAAACAAAGTGGTAAAGGAAGTGGCTCGTGGGGTGGAAGTTATGGAGGCCAAGGAAAATTCACTCCCCATTGCGAGCGCGAGTGTTACAAGTGCGGTGCCAAAGGGCACATCGCCATTAACTGCCCGGGCTCCAAGAAGACCGCCAACGAAGTTGAGCAGGAGAGACCTACAATGAACGCTGAAAGTGAACAAACTACCTCGTTCGGCCAACCGCAACATGTTCTCAGCGTTGAGTTGAAGGACGAAGTGAACGTGCCACTGAACCCATTCGCAACTGAGGAGGTTAGCGGGCAATGGGATCCCTCATATGCCAGAAAGAAAATGGCGCGTAGGACTGCGATGGGTATGAAAAGAATTTACCAGGAGCATCAATGTAACGGAGATTGTAATCATGTGAGTCAATGGGACCAGAGGATAAGTAAAAGCATAAAACAGGAAAAAAGTTGGCTAGAAAAATGCAGAGAAATTGGGCTAATTGAAATGCGGGACTGTGATCCAGAAATTAACGCGGTGCCACCACTGAGTGCAACGCATGAGACAATCGTGGTCACCGTGGGCTCTGGGGCGTATAACGCAGTGGGACCCCCCAAGGTTGGCACCTATTTCCCCATTAAGCATACGGATGCGTCAAAGCAAGGAAGACATTACAGCGCAGCGAATGGGGCGACGATAAAGAATTATGGTCAACGAGTGATCACGGGCAAAAATGAACATGGGAACGCAGTCAGTATGCCGATCCAGGTAGCAGAAGTCAACAAAGTGCTGGGATCCGTCAGAGAAATGGTAAACGCTGGAAATAGAGTTGTGTTTGACAAGGATCTTAACGGGAGGTCCCTGAGCCACATCATGAATAAGGCCACAGGCAAATTCACGACTATCCACGAGAAGAACGGCACGTTTCAGTTTAACATTACGGTGCCGAGGGGACCAGCGGAAGCTGTTAATCCCAGGAGTGAAGTGAACGCAGCTGAGGGTTTTCCGCGGCCGGGAACCCTGGAGGCGGACCTGTTCTACTAAGCCCCCCATTACCCGTAAGACCAAGCGAAAACTTAAACGCCTTTAATACCGAAGGAGACGAAGGGAGTGACAGTGGGGGCAACGAGAGTGAGTTGAGTGATGTGGAAGATGTATTTGTGAGCGATGAAGCAGAGTTACCGAAGAAAGTTTACTGTGACATGAGGCCCTCAAAGGAGGAAGTTGAGACGCACAACACGACGCATTTACCTTACAGAAGCTGGTGCCCACATTGTGTTAGAGGAAAAGCACGCAGGCGCCATCACCGTAGACGCAAAAGAGAAGGGAGCGGAAACGTGCCAGTGATTTCAATGGACTACATGTGGCTTAAAGGAAAAAAGGAAGAAGGTGAAAGTGCCAGTAATGGCAACCCAATTCTGGTCATGCATTGCAGGGGGACCAAATTAACATGGAGCAGAGTGTTGATGAAAAAAGGAGTGGACTCATACTCAGTAAAGGTGGGATGTGATATGGTCAGCTTTACCGGATACAAGAAGGTTATTCTCAAAAGCGATGGAGAAGCAGCAATTACGACACTGGCCAATAGAATCAAAGCGTCGTGTGACCTTGACATGGGTGTTGAAGCCAGTCCAGTGGGTGACTCGAAGGCCAACGGTGAAATCGAGAGGGCTATTAGAACGGTGCAGGGTCAAGTCAGAACGTTACAGAGTGCTTTGGATGCCAATTATAGGACTGAGTTTGGTGAGAGTCACCCGATAATACCGTGGCTGGTGAGCTATGCGTCTTCTCTGATTAACAAGTTCACGATAGATACAGATGGGAAGACAGCCCATGAGAGGTGCAGGGGAAGAAAGTTTAATAAGCAAATTCCTGAATTTGGCGAATGTGTCATGTACTTAAAGACGCCTGCACACAAGGGCCGCGAGAAGCTTGAAATGAGATGGGAAAGTGGAGTGTTTTTGGGGATAAACGAGAAGAGTCAGGAGTTGATTATTGGGGCACCAAATGGGGCAATCAAGGCGCACGAGTTTAAGCGAAAAGGAAGTGAGGCGGAAAGATGAAATATTATCGAGATCACCGAGATGAAGGGGTTACCTTGGAAGCCTGACCCCAGTGCGGCAGGAATGGAATTACAGTCTAGAATCATGGTACCCATGGACCTACCAGAGCAAGAGTTAACTGCACCTGAGACGAAGCCACTTATTGCACGAGGAATCGCTGTAAAGAAGCATGAATATCTAAAAATGGGACCGACACCGGGATGTTACGGATGTAAATGTCTCATTAGGGGAGACAAAGAGCACAAACCACATAACGCTGATTGCAGGACTCGGGTTATCGAGTGGTTAAAGAAACAAGAGAGCCCAAACATCCAGGCACGGCTAGCATCTGCCCAACTGAGACTCGAGAGTAAAAACCGTGCGCCGGAACATCAAAATCAAGAATTAGAAAGTCAAGCGAAAAGATTGAGGACCAACGTGCCACCTCCGCCGAGCGCTAAAGTTGAGGAAGCAAAGGATGAGTGGGTAGTAAAAGGAAACAAAGTTATATGTCAACACCGGCCACCAAGAAAAGAGTTAGCCTTTCCCACCAATGGTGGATGTCCTGTAAACTGGGACAAACTTAAGCCCAGAAGATTTACCCATGCCATCATGATTGACAGTGGTGAAATACATGAGCACGAAGACGCTTGGTATGGTGAAGAGGGAGATGACCAAACATGGGCCATGGGAAACCCCTTTAACGGTTACTGGACCGGATGGACCGAGTTTGAAGTGGAAGATGAAGAAATGAAGGACTTCCCAAGTGAACCCATCAAACGAGAAGCAGAGGGCGATCACGACGAAGAAGATCAACAGGCAACTCAACATCGTCAACTTAATCCAGAACAAGATGAAGAAATGTCGGAGGTGAACGATATCAGATCGGGGCTTAACATGATGGGATTTAACTCTGAGCTGGTTGAATGGTTGACAAGCGGGGAATTGAACGTCGTGCATCAATTAAACGAGGTGAGGAGAGCCACCAAGCTTTATGGAGCTAGTCAACATGAAACTCAGGCGCACGTGACCGAGGCATATTCGCCGGTGAGAGTTACAGGAATGGCAGAGAAAATGGGACTGATACCGGGGTTAGCGATGGACTTGACAACGCGGGATCAACATGGTAACCCATGGGACTTTAATGTGCCAGCTATGCGAGCGAAAGCGAAGAAGATCGTCAAATCCAAAGCAGCCCTGTTACTGGTGGTGAGCCCCATGTGCGCAGCTTCAGCAGACTTCAGACGTTCAACTTTAAAAGATTAGGCACTGATCGAGTAAAACAAAAATTGGATTACGGGATCAAGCATTTGACGTTCGCAATGGAGCTTTGCGAAATTCTACGGCGAAGTGGTTTATACTTTCTATTTGAACACCCCGCGGGGGCGACCAGTTGGGGTACTTCAACCGTGCAACGGTTGCTCAGGAACAAAGATGTTAAAGTCTACAATGGAGATTTGCGCTGTTACGACTTAAAGCAAATGGTCAAAGGTGAAGAGATGTTCATTAAGAAACCGACCAAGTTCATGACAAACAGTCCGGCCATAGGTCGCGAGTTAAGCTGGAGATGCAAAGGGCAACATCGACACATGGAGTTAACTGGTGGCGGAAGAACTCACAGATCAGAGGTTTACCCAGACAAATTGCGCCGAGCGATACTGAGAGGGCTTGTGCGACACATGAAGATTGACGGACGCCAAGGAGGCACGTTTAAAGAAGAAGAAGCAACAAACATGGAAGTTGACGAAGAGGAGCAAAGTGAAATGCAGATAAGCGAGACTAACTGGGCATGTGAATATGTGAACGAAGATAGAAAGCACAAACACCAGTTAACGTGGACGAGAAAGGATTATGGAACTCAAAGATTGATGCTGCCAGGACCAAATGGACCACAATGGAGTTCATGCATTAGGAGACTTACCATTGACATAGACACGGGGAAGGTTATCGAGGACAGGCCCGTGAACGAAATAACAGGGAGAGAGAGAAGGAGAATGTTCAAGAAGGGACCAGTTAACACTTCCACCACCTTTACGTATGAGGCCGTTGGCGACATTGCTCTACACAAGTGGAAATGCAGTGCATGTGAACATGAGGGCTGGCTCAAGACGCCCAGCACCTGTGCAGCGTGTGAAAGGATCGGCACAGTTAGCCCTCTCCCCATGAATATGATCAACGTTGTTCACAAGGAAAATGGAGAGATAACTCAAGCCTGGGACGATTGTACTGGAAACGAACTTGATCCTAAACTGACTATAAAGGCACGCCAAGAAGAAATGGAACACTTCAGAAAACACAGAGTTTACGAACAAGTGAAAGAGGAAGTACGCTGGCAAGTTACGGGGAAGGCACCCATCGGAACCAGGTGGATAGGCATTAACAAAGGAGATGAGTTGAGCCCAGACCACAGGTCAAGGCTAGTGGCCCAGCAGATTAAATACAATTCCAAGGAAAGAAATATATTTGCTGCCACACCTCCACTGGAGGCGCAGAAACTGTTTTTTTCAATGGCAGTTACCGAAGGAGTTGGATTCATGAACGGCGAGCGCGAGAAAGGATTAAAGTTGGCATTCATTGACATTAAACGAGCTTACTTTTAGGCTCCGGCAAAGAAAGATATATTTATCAGATTACCAGACGAGGATCATGAACCAGGCATGTGCGGAAAACTATTAAAGTCAATGTACGGAACAAGGGACGCGGCGAGCAACTGGGAAGACTGTTACATGGACTTTGCTATCGAGGTTGGGTTTAAGAGTGGAGTTGCGTCACCATGCGTATTCAAACATGAGATTCGGGCCTTATGGTTGACGGTCCATGGGGATGACTTCGCGCTATTAGGAGGTGGCCATGATCTCGATTGGTTTGAAAATAAAATAAAGGAGGAGTTTGAGGTAAAAGTGAGAGGACGACTTGGACCAGGAAAGGAGGACATGAAGGCGATCAGGATTCTTAACAGGATAGTCGAATGGACTGAGGAAGGGTTAAGATATGAGGCGGATCAAAGGCATGCAGAGATAATTGTGAAAGAGCTTGAGCTAGAGGGAGTAAAAGTGAGAACTGAAGTGCTAGGTGAGCGTATTCCAGTTGAAGAGGGAGATGAGGTAGAACTTTCGCCCAACATGACTAAGAGGTATCAGGCATTGACGGCCAGAGTGAATTATTTAGCTCAAGACAGATCAGACATACAGTATTCAGTGAAGGAGCTTGCTAGAACCATGTCAAAGCCTACAATGGGTTCTTGGAAAGGTCTGGTCAAGCTAGGAAAGTATTTAAAGTACCACAGCAGAAGCAGTTATGTGTACCAATATCAGGAACAGCCCCGAGAATTAACGATTTGGACTGACACGGATTACGCAGGATGTAAGCGAACTAGGAAGTCTACGAGTGGAGGAGTAGTGATGTGGGGTAAACATCTTATAAAGTCTTGGAGCACAACTCAAAGTGTGATTGCGTTATCGTCAGGGGAAGCAGAATATTATGGACTGGTAAAAGGAGGATCGGTTGGTCTAGGACTTCAGGCAGTACTGAGAGATTTTAACCTGGAAGTTGAGATCACCCTGAAGAGTGATGCCACGGCTGCGATTGCCATTGCGAGCAGACGAGGCTTGGGGAAAGTGAGACATATTGAAGTGTGTCAACTGTGGTTACAGCAGAAGGTAAAGGAGGGAGTACTCCGTATTGTGAAAGTAGGAACACATGAGAACACAGCTGATGCATTAACCAAGTATGTCAGTCGTGAGAGCATGAACGCACACCTACGAAACACGAATCAATGTGCAGTAACAGGCAGGCATGGTCTTGCGCCGGCCACCGAATGTTGACACTCGCAGCTCATTTCTATCAAGCAAGCTGCCTCGATTAAAGCCATCTCCGCCCATTACCTCTCACTCTTGGGCGTGAACGAAAGCATGGCGGCTCATCAGGTCAACCTCACCATCAACGGCTCCGTGGTCGACCAGGGCCCGCCTGGGGATGGACCGGTTACGCGTGAGAACCTCAACCGCCGTGTTGACGACATCGTCAACGTTGCCCACGCGTTTACCGTGACCCTCACTAACATGGCGATTAACTTTCACGGGGCCTACGACAAACACGTTGACGAGGTGCAAAGGGCCGCCGATGACATGGCGCAGAGGATCGAGGACTTAACGCGGCAGAACGATGCGTTGATCCACGCCAGTGACGACGTCAACGAGAATTTCAAGAGGGCGCAAGACGAGATTAACGCTCTGATGGCGACGATTACGGAGCTGAACATCCAGAATCGTGACTCGGGGGTTAACACGGCGGAGAATGCGACCAAGTACAGGCGCATCAACGACAACATTGGTTACCTCCTGAACACCGCCAGACGCCTTGCCGAGAACATCACGCCCCTGCAGGACTTCGAGGGCAAACGGGATGCGGCACTACGCATGTTGGTGGGAGTTACCGAGAGACTTGAAGGTTTACAGAGGTTCTTGAATGACCCGATCAGTTCCTCGGTTACCATCATCCCGCAGGTGCCTCCGCCGTTACCCGAGCTGCCCCCAACGGCAGCAATCGCCAAGGCGCCACCCGCTGCCGTCGCCGCGGCGGCCGAGGCTAGCCAGCCTCTGGCCCGAGCTTCCGCGGCCTCGGGCGCGCCCCCGGCTCAGGACCTTACCGGCACCGCGCCCAAGACCGGAGGGTTCGGTCGGTCCATGTCGCCGAATAAGATCCCTCAGTCAACGGCGCCGCAACCTGTTTACAAGAAAGCACCCAAGGCCATGCATGAGCGTAAACGGGAATTGGAAGAGTTACTGCAGATCGGCATGAAGATGGATGAAGATCGTGCGCAGAGCAGTCAACGTGACGAAGCACCAAAAGGTCCTGCCCCTGTTGTGAACGTGAGGGCGCCCAAGCCGCCTCCTCCGGGCCTTGGCGAGTCAAGTGCATCGAGCCGCGTTAGCGGCATGAAGCCCCCGCCTCCGGAGCCCAAGAAGTTATCGGTCCAGCACATCCCGCCACCGCAGCCTCAAGCTGTTAACCGCACGAACGACCAGCTTGCGGCATACTCTCGGAACATTGCCAGGGCTGTTTACCGCCCACTGTACCACGTCAACGGCCACATGCCCATGGTGAACGACAGGAGCGAGGACCACGACGTCAACTACAAGGCGGAACCCAACCCCAGGGAGGTAGTCGCATTAACGATGAAGACGCGCGACAACTGGCGCAGGTTTGAGGGCAACTTCGTCGGGCATGTGGCGAAGGCGGGATTAACGACTCCTGGCGGTCGGTCCATTCAGGGCAACGCGGGGCGGGAGCTTAACGACTACGATGAAGTGTTCGTTGACATCTACGGCCAACATGCTTACGGTTTCATCGGCTACTCCGTGTTGAAGGGCCCGAGCAGCTGGAGATCTCAGTTGACGGAGAAAGAGTTGGCCAAGCACGACGAGTGGGTTGACGCAGTGGGGCACGCACAGTCCTTGTTTGACGACGAATACGTGCCACCACTCCACGTTGACGATCTTCACTCATCGTGGTTTGACGTTCACAGTTGCCCAGACACGCAGGTGTACGTCAACAAGGTGCCGGAGATGAACGAGAAGCAGCTTTAACGGCCTTCTCTTAACGTGGGCAGGGATGCTGCCCCACGGCAACCCCACTGTGGTCTCTGTTAAGCATCTGGTGGAAGACACTTATGGGCCGCACGGTTACATCTCGACTGGAGTTACCGTAATTCGGTTTGCGACGCCTGACCTGGCCAAGCTCTATTGCCGTTACATGAACGGGCTCCAGGTGCATTACCGCAACTACTTCATCGAGGACCTCGAGGTCAGGAGCGCCGAGGAGTTAAAGGGCAGCATCAACAGGCCTCCAGTCTACTGGCACCAGACCATCCTAGATGTCGCTCTTAACGATCAGGGGTCCATGAGGGCACTTTACCGTGACAATTGGCCTGCTGATCATATCACCGAGCGTAAAAGCGACCATCGTGAGAAGCTCTGCTGGTTTGGATGGTTACCGTGCGACGACTTCCCCAACTGGCTTACCGATCCGACCTGGACTGTGAACCCGTTTACCGGCGCTGCGGTCGAGGAGCACCTCCGCAACAATCCAGGTGGTAAACCTCTGTTGAAGGCCCCCCACGCCAGTTACTGGAGGGCCATCGGCACTTACCACAACATTGTTGACGGGTCCATCAAGAGCTTTGACGAGGGGTGCTGGCTCGATGACGAGGAGCGGATTAACGCGCACCTGGACACCGACTAGTACAGCCCGACGCTGGCCCTTAACAGGGTGTCGTCCTACACAGCGGCTAGTGTGGGGCATCGTGGGTTACCGAGGTCCAGGGGCGCACGCGCCCCGTCAGTGAGGCGCCCGCGCCGCTCGTAAACGGCGACCAGTGACCGGCATGCTGTTTTTTTTACGCTCTCCCTCATCTCCCCTCTTAACTCGGCTTAACAATCGTGTTGCAGTGGCTTGTTGAGCTGAATCTGTGTGCATGTGCATCTTTTGTAGTTACCGCAGGTATTGGCGAATAAAGAGCGAAAGCAATCAAAATCATATAAATGCTAGCCTGCCGTGTAAGCTTTGGATGCTACGTTTAAACTTGCAACCGCAAGAACGTTCACTTGAGCTCATGTTGCATGTCTGAGAAACGTGGTGCTCGTAAACGTTGTCACGAGATCTTTCGAATTCGGCATTATAACGATTTGTGTGCAGCATGTTGCTTGGTTTAACCTGTCTCTGCGTTTAAAGACACCTCCCCGTCATCCAGTACGGACTGGCGTCCGAGGGGGGGTGTTAACATGCAAGCGTTCAGGTGACTGGGGAGGAATAGTAACCCTGTTGCCTTTGGCTCAAGTGTTTAACGGCTGAAGCTACCGAGACTTTCTTCGCCGTGCGGGAGTATAAAGGTGACCTATCATCATCATTGTTACCAGGCTCCCGTGCAGAACCCTCCTCGGGGTTTTGCAGGAGGAGGAGGATGAGGAGGAGGAGGAGAGGGGGGGGGAGCGGGAGAAGGAGGAGGAGAAGGAGGAGGAGGAGTTGGAGGAGAGGGAGGGGGGAGTGGGAGGACGAGGAGGAGGAGGCTGATGAGGAGGAGGTCAAAGCATCTCTTGCTCCCCCAGACAGCCCGGGATTGTCCGCCCTCCGTCGGCCTGCTCCCCCCCTTCCCTGGTGCGGGGGCAACCAGGCCGGCGAGGCAAAATCAGTTTTGAATCGTGCGTCCCACAATTCTTTGAACCGCTTGCTCCCATTACAGTCGGAGCCATGAAGAAGGAACCCTTTTCGTTGGGGAGGGGCTCCGTGTTCCTTAAGTGTTGCGCAGCTTGCCTTGGATTTTCTTCTTAGGTTTTCGATGCGAAATCGAAGTTCAACTTTTGGAAAATAGGGGCCTCGTTCCTTATTTAGGGTTCCTTAGGTCAACGCCTCGACTGTATCTGAGGCGTGTTTCAGGAATTTGCCAGATAGGTCAGTTTGAGCTGTTTGGGAGTGCCCCTTGAGCCATCCACAGGAGACCGCTCGAGGCCCCGCGGTACTCGTGGCCAGTGTAAAGGTTCTTCTGTATTTGCACATGTTCCGGAATGTGTCTTCGATGATCTCCTCGACCCGTCCCCCCTTTTGGGCCCCTATGCGAGGCCCCTCTTCCCGATAGCTGTACTGACTCGAGGGCCCCCCTTTGGCCTTGCCGCGCGCGCGCTGGTAGCACGCGAGTGACCATTTCACTTGCATCACGTGGTGATGAGTTTTTCTTTGTTGATCGGAAGGCTCCGTTGATAGTGTTTCAAGTCTTCACGGTTACGACCTGTCCTGCTACCTGTTGCAATAATGATGGGTTCCAGAGTTTCCACGATTTCTCAGATATCCTAATATTCCACACGGGCTGCAGAGACGAGGGCCTCTAGATACTCCGGCTTCTTTGGAACGTGCCGTCTGCCAACTGCATCTTCACATGTTAGTTTTGAAAGGAGGCATATAGTATGGCTCGGATGCCACGCCTATATCCGAGGGATGCAGAGACACGTTGTTGTTCAGAGTTTCTTCCTTGACGCCACTGTGGGGCCTGCTCTCCACGGATAACGCATTCTAGCCGACACGCAGCTCTGGCCCAACCGCGACGGCCTCCCACCCCGCCCTTGTCCCATCACGCCCGCAAGCCCTTCCTCGCAAGCCAGCGGCGTCGGACTGCCCCCCCGAAGTGTTCGGCAGTTTCGCCGCGCCGCACCTTCGAGTCCTCGACCCCCATGGCCGGGTGTGATTGCTCGTTACCTTCTCCTTTTTGCTCGTACGTGTTGACCGTTGATTGCTCCACTATTATCCAGTAGGGCTCTTCGCAGTCATCGCTCAGAGATTTCGCAGCAGAGGTGGAGGTGGGAGCAGGCGGGGGTTCTGCTAGTGAGGGGCGGGGAGATGCACAGATCGGCGAGTGTAGAGGAAATTGCCTTGACGGCCGCACGACATGCCTGCCATTCGTCCTCGTGCTTGCATGCAGCAATGGAAGAGGCCCCAACGAGGGGATCAACCTCGATGTATTCGCGGAACGCCTGCGGGGAGTGGGTGCGCGGGCTGGTTGGGGGCACGCGGAGCAGCGTCGCTGTGAACGTCATCAGAGGGATTATCGCAGAGTTAAAGGGTGCGACTGCGCAGGAGGAGTTTGATACCAGCTACTGGGGTCTTCTGGGGGGAGGTGTCGTGCGATTGCGCCGCTTCTGCGCGACTGGTTTACGCATTACCTTGGCTGGGGCCTCGGGGAAGGAGTGGACAGATGGAGGGGACGGGGTACTTATGGGGGCCTACTTTCGCATCGCGGGAAGCTGTGGGACAGCGAGACAAAGTGGCCAGCAATTGTCCCCCAGACTCTGTCCGAAGCGCTGCCGATGCGCATTCTGCTCATCCAGGCCCATCCTCAGAGGAGAGGGGGGAGGAAGAGCGATGACAGGAAGGTACAGGACGTTACCCTGGCACTCAGGGTCTAGGGGCTCGTGCCAGCTCTTCGACAAGGGTACGATCGGGCACGCATGGGGGAGGAAGGGTGGGGGGGAGGGGGAGTGGGTGAGCTAAGGGGCATGGTGGGATTGGGGCAGGGCAGAGGCAGGCAGGGGCTAGGCGGGGGAGGGGGCGCGCAGGACGAGGACGTACATGGGGTGGCAGGAGGAGCATCAGGAGCAGGAGGTGCAGCAGACAGGATACGGATGAGGGAGGCATGGAGAAGCAGAGATCAGACGACAAGGACGACGACGAGGAGGGGGGCGAGGAGAGGAGGGAGGAGGGATGAATGGGGGGCGATGGAGGAGCAGGAGAAGGAGGGCAGAGGGGGCGGAGGAGGGCGTGAGATGGTGATACAGATGATGATGAAGAGGGTGATGATGATAGTGGTGGTGTGGTGATGATGGTTGGATGATGAGTGGAGAGACGAGGGAGGAGGAGGAAGAGGAGGAAGAGGAGGAACAGGAGGAGAGGGAGCAGGATACATGGTGCGGGAAGAGTAGGAGCAACACGTTCCTGCCATTCAGGGCCCAGGGCCATGCAAGGAGCATCCTTTCTCATTCATGCCTTTCTGGGCCCATGGCGTTGGGAAATATTAATCGCTTCGCTCATTCCGCCGGCCCATACAGTCTCATGTCTGCCGTTTGCCCGAGGGCCTGGTGTCAATGCGGCGCTTTGGGGGTTCCTGGGGCCGCTTGGGGGACTCCTGGGGCGCTCGGGGGGGCATTTGGGGGGCCTCCTGGGGCCGCTTGGGGGACTCTTGGGGGCCTCCTGAGGGCCCCGTGGGGGCCTCTTGGGGCCTCTTAGGGGCCTCGTAGGGGCTTCTTAGGGCCGAGGGCTCGAAATGTTGTTTCGTGTTCCCTCTCTGGGGCCCCTTTGGGGGCGTTCTTGGGGCCCTCTTGGACCGTTTTGGAGGCTTCTTGGGCCGTCTTCGAGCCCTCTTGGGCCATCTTGGGGCCCTCTTGGGTGCCTCTTGGGCCCTCTTGGGGCGATCTTGGGGGCCTCTTGGGCCGTCTTGGGGCGTCGGGAAGCCGAAAAGGTGGAAGCTCCAAAATCTCTCAAAAACCTATGGAAAAACAATGATTTTTGCCTCCGGGGGCCCTATTGGGAGTGCTCTTGGAGGCCTCTTGGGGCGTCTGGGGGCTATCTTGGGCGTCTTGGAGCGATCTTGTGGCATGTCGGACCCCTCGTGTACCATCTTGGGGGCCTCTTGGGGGCCTCTTGGCCTTTCTTGGGGCTCTCGGGGACGTCTCGGAGCCCTGTTGGTGCGCTCATGGAGCGCTCGGGGGGACCCGGCCGGGACCCGGCCGGGACCCGGCCGGGACCCGGCCGGGACCCGGCCGGGGACCGGCCGGGACCTGGTCGGGGTACTTTTCGTCCGGGGACCCCCAGGGGCCGCCCCGCGCGCGCGAACTAGAAAATTGTTAACCAGTTACCGGAGATCTTAGCACGCCTCTGGCCCGTTGGGCCGGCGAATTATTTATTCCAGCTATGAAAGCCCGTAGCAGGTTCTTGTCATCGCGCCCTTGGACCACACCTCTTAACAGCACCCGTGGTGTCTGCGTGCACATTGGCGTCGTTGAGTATCTGAATCGACTCGGGACCTTATGTTGGTCCGCACATGTTTCATTGGAAAGGTTGGTGGTTGTGATGGCTCTCGGTGCCGTGTTCGCCGGTCGCGACCAAGGGTTCGCGATGGGCGCTTGCGAATTGCTGGGGGGAGAACTTCGTGATCGCTTTCGTGACTGAGAAGTGTGGTGGGGATGGGGTCTTAACCTTGGTGCCTGTTGGTGCCTGCTGGGTGCTCAGCTTCTGACTTGATTGCCTGGCGCGGGCCATGGCCCTGATTGTGCTCGGGGCCTGTACTTCCGCATATTGCTTTTGGTCACGGCAGCAAGCGTCTCACAGGCCGGGGGGGGGGGTATTGCATCCGACCGCCTTGGCACGGCCAACACCGTCGTGATACGCGGGTGCTGGTGTGCCGTTCGCCTCGTCGATGCGTCGTGTTCCGCCGCGGCATTCGGCGCGGCGATCTGTCTGCCATGCATCGCTGGATTCCAAGTCGATGTTTCCCCCCTGAGCTGGTCCCACCGCAACGTGTCCCCGCGCAGGAGCTGGTGGACGACGAGAGCGACAATGGGTGCTACTGTACAGACGGAGCGCGTGCGTTTACGAGCCGCTTTGCGTTGGAGCCGCAACTTGCATGTTGGTTTGAACCCTATGTAGCAGTTGGACGGTCGACTGCCCATGTCCTCTGCGTTGTTCTCAAGTTCTCTCTCTCTCTCTGAACCCCATCCTCCTCGTCCTCGTCGTACTTGTCCTCTTCGTCCTCCTGCGTGACACGTCAGTCGCACAACATTGGTACATGCGTGTTGCTATTCCGGGGGTTCTCTTGCGCAGCTGCGTTCAGATGTAAGCATCCTTCTCCAACGTAATTCCGATGACAGCCCAATTCGCTTTCCTTGTGCCCAATCGCATCCTTGCTGCTCCAGCAGGGTACGCGTTCGTCGGCCTTGTGTTGGCGGCGCTGGCGGCGATAGTTTGCGACGTTGGTATCTTGCTTGTTGGGCCCAGCTGCCACACCGATGGAGAGGGTGGAATGCCGCACCCAGGTTGGAGAGAGAACGCCCCCCCCTCCCCCCTCTCCCCGCGCCCCTCTCCAAAACAAAAAGAAACGGTTTGTGGGTAACACGTCTGCCGGTAAACATCCCGCTCATGCCAGCCCAGCACACCTCAGTGCACCTCACTTCCCCACCGGTCCCTGCTCCAAGTCAGAAGGAGATTTACCTCCCCCGCTGTCGCTTCCAATCACAACCAAGGCATATCGTATACTTTTAGTTTGGCAGCGCGCGCGTCATCCGCCGCATCGCATTGCCAAGCCACGGGGCTCCTAGATACCCTCCCAAGTGACGTTCGGCAACGTGCCAGGATAACTTGGTACCATGCTGGGAACACTTGAATCGTACTGGAATGTGCTGGAATCGTGCTGGAATAGTTTGGGGAAGCTACCGAGAAAAGTTGAATTGTACCACGCGTGTTTGGTATGATACCAAACTCGCGTTTGCATAGTTACTTTACGCCAGCGGACCATGCCGAACGGCACTTGGCATCATACCAGAAACCTTCGGCAGTATACCACGACAGTATATCAAGTTTTGCGCCGTTTGGTTTGATATCCAGCTGCCTACGGCAAGTCCCGCCACCGTGCCTGGGTTGTGGTATACAAGCTTAATGGATGTTCGTTGGAATCTCGTGGGAGGAATCTTGGGGCCTCTCGGAGGCAGTTTTGAGGCCTTCGTTTTGGGGCCTCTTGGGGGCCTCTTGAAGGCGTCTCGGGCCCTCTTGGGCGCCTCCTGGGGCCTCCTGGGGGCCCCTTGGGGCGGAAGGCTCGGATGTTCGGTTCGGGTTCCCATTCTGGGGCCCCATTTGGGGCCCTTCTGCCTCTTGGGCCGTCTTGGGGCGCTCTTAGGCCATCTTGGAGCCCTTTGGGAGGCCTCTTGGGATGTTTTGGGGTGGTGTTGGGGGCCTCTTGGGCCGTCTTGGAGCGTCGCACGGCCGACAAGGCGAGAAGGCCCAAATCCTTCAAACACGCAAGGAACATCCAGGAAGTTTGCCTTTGGGGGCCCTCTTGGGAGACGCCTTGGGAGACCTCTTGGAGGCCTCTTGGGGCGCCTTGGAAGCCTCTTGCGCCATCTTGAGGCTATCTGGGGCGTCTTCGAGCGATCGTTCGGCGACTCGAGGCTCCCTTGGACGGTCTTGGAGGCCTCCTGGGCAGTTGTGGAATCTTAGGAGAACCCCAGGGAGGCGGCATGGCCGCCCAGGAACCCCCAAGGAGCATGGCCAGTGCACGCAGCGAGGCGCTTCCCGAGGAGGTGGGGGGGCCCTTAAAAGATTACAGGGACCCTGCCAGGCAACACCTGGCATTCTACCACGCCTCAACGTGCCATGGGGCACGGTGGCGGCTTTGACGTCGTTCAGGACAACGTTTCTGAGTGCGGGGCTCGGCAGTGCGAAGTGGCAGGAGGCGCCAGAGAGTTTGGGGAGGATTGGCGGGCACACTCACGCTCCTCGCGAGCAAGTTGGCATTGCTTGGTTACTATTTGGAAACGAGGGTGGTCGAAAGCGAGGTCGGTTCTTCCGCCCCTTACCAATCAAGGGGACAGGTGGGGGGAGTACGTGTACTGCCGTGTTGGCGAAACATTGTCGCAATCCGATGCCGGTATTTTCTTGGCAAGCCCTGGGGAACTCGAGGGTCGATTCGTCAGGACCGCTGCTGCAGCGGTCCATTGGGCTCGCACTGCCGGGCGACTCTGAGGCCGCCTTGCCGTGTAAGGACAAGGCGGTCGCATTGTTTGTCCTTTTGATCATCCAGGGAAGGGGAGCCTGAGGAGGGGATGCACTGATGCTCCCCTATCGGGGCCGATGTCCAACAAAGGCCAGAGCCTGAGCTACCGCGTAAGGCGCAGGATCACTCCGCTCGTGGTCTTCGAGCCCCGCTGGCAGCGAGTTGGCAGATCGAATTCGCCCCGTGCGGCACTTCTGAGGGGAGTTGGGGCAGGGTTCGGCGCCGTCCATCGTCATCATCAGCGTCAATGCCATACTCGTCATCGTCACCACCGTCGTCATCGTCATCGTTAGTCCCGTCAGCGTCAATGCCATCATCGTCAATGTTGTCATCGCCAAAGCTATCGTCATCGTCAAACGTCATGATCGGCGCTAATGTCGTCATCACAACCATCATCATCACCATCGTCGTTATAGTCGTAGCATCCTCCCAGGAGATAGTCGCCACGCCTGTGCCCTCCCACTCGCGGCGCTCCCCTCCGGCGGCCGCGAGGGGAGCTGGTGGACATGCTAAAGAAGTTGTTCCCCGCGCTCAAGGCCAGAGAGTGGGGGGGGCCAGGGGAGAGATTTGCCATGAAGCTGACGGGTCCTGTGGGAAACAGGTCTCGAGGGAAACAGAGCTCTTTTTTCTTGGATTGGCGCTGGGACCCTCTTGAGGGGCTTCAGCGCAGCCCCTGGCGTGCTCTGCGTGCCGTAGTGGGGGGTTCCAGCAGTTATGCAGTTACCAGAGGATCCAGGGATGGGGGAGGGGAGAGGAGCTCCGCAAGTGTACATTTGCGCCCCTGGTCTACCTCTTCGCCCAGAAATACCTGGCGTACATGATGCGCGAACCCCAATGTACCTGGCCCCTGGTCTACCTCTTCGCCCAGAAATAGTGCCATATAGCCATTTTCGTGTTGAGATGCGCGACGATTTCTTGGGTCGGCGCTGGCCAGGTTCCGCTGGCCAGGGGATGGGGCGATAATGAGAGGGAGGATCCGCAGAAGGATGGCGGAGACGACGACGAGCAGGAGGGGGCGATGATGGCGTTGATGGAAGGAGGGGCGGAGGGCGGGAAGGACGAGGAGGAGCGGGGGGGGGGGGGCAGAGGGGCAGCGAGGGAGGATGAAGAGGATGAGGAGGAGGAGGAGGCGGAGGAGGAGGAGGAGGAGGAGGAGGAGGAAACACTGAGAAACAGAAGAAGAAGAATAACAAGAAGAAGAAGAGAGGAGGAGGCGGAGGAGGAGGAGGAGGAGGAGGGCCAGTGTAAGCCCAAGGCCCAGCATCTATGTTGCAATAAGTCCTCCCTCCAGACTCTTTCTTCATAGGCCCCTACATGTGTTCATTTTCGATGAGGGAAGTGTGCGGTTGGAAGACAACTGTTCGAAAATCATGAACCGTGCCAGAACACCGCTCCTGGGACTTCAACGCCACGAAACAGCATTACTGTGGCGTCTTGACGATCCTGAATCGTGCCAGGAATACCACTGCTGGGACTTGAACACCGCCAATCAACGTATTACTTGCGCCCTGACAGTCCTACATCATGCCAAACCATGTGCAATGTTTGAAGACGAGTGTGCGCGGCCCGACCGCGGTCACTGCCACCAGGAGATAGGGGGATGGGGTGGTTACTTCCGGGGACGGGGTCACGTTCCACTGCCGCCCCTCCTGGTAAGGAACAGGGCGGCCGCGGCCATTAGAAGCGGCCATGCCAACGGGTAGTGGCCCTCGCAGTCCAGCGCTCCACCGCCGAATCTTGAATTCGCACCTACCCTTAACCTTCCTGTTGTCCACGCTACCACACGAAGCTGCCGCCGCACGGGTCAACTGTCGCTGCGTACTCCCCGACTCTTCCTCTCATGGTCAGGCTTATCATCTTGGTCTTCTTTCTTCACATTCCCTGTATGTCAGTCCTTAGGAGAATGAGGAGGAGGAGGAGGAGGAGGAGGAAAGGAGGAACCACATCAGACAACGCCCCGCATGTAGGAGGAGGAGGAGGAGGAGGATGAGGAGGAGGAGGAGGAGGAGGAGGAGGAGGAAGAACACATTCCCATTCTGAACTCCCTCCCTGCCTTCCTCCTCCTCTCCCCTCGTCGTCGTCGTCGGATCGTCGGATCGTCGTCGCCGCCGGATCGTCGTCGTCGCCGGATCGTCGTCGTCGTCTTTGTCGTCGTCGTCGTTATCGTCATCGACCTCCTCCTTTACCTTTACCCATACCTCCTTCTCCTCCTCCACTTCCTCCTACTCCTGCAGGAGGAAGAGGAGGAGGAGGAGGAGGAGGAGGAGAAGGAGGAGGAGGAGGAGGAGGAGGAGGAGGAGGAGGAGGAGGAGGAGGAGGAGGAGCCGCCCCCCCTCAGGAGGTCACGGCCGCGGCCCCCCCGCCGGCCGCGACACCCGACGGCTCGGCCCGCACGCAGCTCATCGGCGCCCGCCGCCCGCCCGCCCGCGCGCGCGCGCCCTCTCGCGGGGAGGGGGGGGGACATGGAGGGAGGGCGACGTGAGGAGGGAGAGGGGAGGGAGGCAAGCTGGGTGCGCTCGCGTCATATCTGACGTCCTACAGTCAGGAGGAAAAGAAACACACAGACACAATGAATCGTCAATTCCCCAGAAAATATGGGAAATTATGGGAAGTGGTGGGGAAGACAAAAACCCAGAAAATATGGGAAAATATGGGGAATCATTTTATTTGTGTGTTTTTATGTCTGTGTCCTGGGGCCCCTTCATACAGGTGGCCCGGATTAGTAGGTCGACCCTGCCAGATCAGGGGTACCCTCGTGTCCTGTGTCTTGCGACCCATGCCTCCTGCATTTCTGTGGCAGCGTGGCCCTCGGGAGGGTCTTGTGTCTTCTCGCGTGTCCTCTCCAATCAAGTCCGACTGTACCCCTTCCTGCCATCCCTTGCCATGGCGCAGATCTCCTCCCCATTCGCACAATCGGATGTCGCAGCATGGCATAGCGCTGCATGGCATAGCATGGTGCTGAATATTTTGCGCGTGGCATGACGTAGCATGGCGTGGCGGCGCCTTAAAATGAAGGGGGGGGCGTCTGCGGCCCAACAAATAAAACAATCGGCACCGAATGTGCAATCACTTCCGATGGTTTCTTCGGGAGGCATTTTTTTAGATTTTGGGGCCTACTTGGAAGGACCGAAAACCATGCCGTGGCATGACACTGGAAATAATGACGCCAGCGCTGCAGCGGGAGCACGATTCGGAACGAGCGGAAGCGCGGAAATGATGCCAGCGCTGCAGCGGGAGCACGATTCGGAACGAGTGGTAGCTCGAACAGAAGGCCAGCCATTCAGCGAGAGCAGCATTTTCAGAAAAAACGAAGCGCGGAAGCGTGGAAATGAGGACGCGTAGCCTGACATGGCATGGCGCAGCGACGCCCCCTGGTGGGGGGGGTCTGCCCAACAGCGGCCGTTTCTCCGTAGCCAGTTTGGGCGTCCAAATGGGAGGGCGGCACGCTCCCCCTCGAGGGGGGCGACGGCGATGGTGGCGCCGGCGCCGTGGTCCGGGTGCAGGAGGTGGCCGTTGGGGGAGGTGGCGCGAACGTAGTGGTGGTGGTGGTGGTGAGTCGTGGGTGGGTGCTGGGAGGGCGTGGGTCGAGGGGGCTGCCAGGTTCGCGTCGGGGTCGGCGGAAGGGTGCTGCCGGGCATGCCGCGCAGCCTTGTGCCGCTCTGAGGCCCCTCACTGTGTGAGTGGGGGCCTCGTTCTCGCCTGGGGGAGCCGTGAGCCGCACGGCCCAAGGGCGAGGGCAGGTGGGCAGGGTGCAGGTGGCAGTCGTGGTGTTGCTGGTTGCTCTTGCGGTCGTGGGGTCGTGGTGATGCTGCTAGTCACAGCATTGGCGTCATGATGCTGCTGGTGGTTGCAGTCTAGGTTGTGATGCTGGCCGTCGCAGGCGCGGTGCACGCTGCGGCGCTGCTGGTCGCAGTCCTTGTGGTAGTGCTGGTCTCCGCCTTGGTGGCAGTGTTGCTGAAAGCAGTCGTGGCGCTGCTGCTGGTCGGAATCGTAGTACACGTGGTGCTGCTGCTGGTCGTTGGGTTGGGCGTTGGGTGGGGCGCGGAGTAGGGCGTCGTGGTGTGCCGGTCGCAGCCGTGGTGGTAGTGGTCCCGTTGGTCACGATCGCGGTGCGGGTTGCGATTCTGCTGGTCGCGGTCGAGGTCTCGGTGGTGGTGTTGGTGGAGGTCTCGGTAGTGATGTTCTTTCTCGCCGTCGTGGCGCTCGTTATGGTGCTGCTGGCCGCAGCCCCTGGTACTGCTGCTCGTCCGTCGATGTGGAGCGTCGGGGGCCAGCAGTCGTGCCAGGCGCGGAAGCCATGTGGGTCTATGGGGTAAGAGCGGGGCGTGGTGCTGCTGCCGGTCACAATCATTGTTCCCGTGGCGCTGCTATTGGTCGCTAGGTGGGGCGCCGAGTGAAGCGCGGAATGGGGCGTCGAGGAGGGAGTCGGGGAAGGTGTCAGACGGGGCGTCGGCGGGAACGTCGGGTATGACGTCGTGTGGATGGTCGGCGAGCCACGCCTCTCGCAGTCATGGTGTGTGTGTCGATGGGCGCGTAGGAGGGCTGGTTTCGAGGCTGTTGTGAGGGTCGGTTTCGATGCTGAATTTGGTGGTGGTGTCGATGCTGTCGTGGCGGGAGCCGATCCTGTCCTCGATACGAGCGTCGGTATTGGCGTCGGTGCCGGCGTTGATGCTGGGCTCGATGGTGGCGTGTGTGCCAGCGTCGGTGCAGACGTCGATGCAGGCTACTGTGTTGGAATCGATGTTGTCTTCGGTGCTGGTGTCGATGCTGGCGTCGATGTTGGCGTTAGTATTGGCGTCGATGTTGGAGTCAGTGCGGGTGTCGATGCTGCCGTCGATACTAGCTTCAAGCTGCGATAAACGATGCCTTCGATGATGGCATCGATGCTGGTGTCGTTCTTGGCGTCATCGGTGGCTTCGCTGCTGGAGCCAGTGCCTGCGTCGGTAGGGACATCGCTGCTGGTTCCAAGCCCACGTCGCCTTGGTAGGGGCCAGGGGATCCCATTTTGTTCAGGCGCCGTGCTGGGATGGGGTGGATGCTGGAGTGAGTGCAGTCTTCGATGCTAGCGTCGATGCGGGGATCGATGGGGCTGGCGTCAATGCTGGTACTGGTGATGACGTAGATGCTGGCTCTGATGCTGCAGTCAGTGCTGTCTTCGATGATAGCGTTGTTGCTGGGGCTGATGCTGGGGTCGATGCTGACGTCGGTGCTAGCTGGGGCAATGAGGTCACTACTGTCTTCAGTACTGCTGCCGATGCTGGCGTCGTTGCTCGCGTCGATGCTGGGGTCGATGCTGGCATAGGTGCGGACGTCGATGTAGGCTCCTGTGCTGGAGTCGGCGCTGTCTTCGGTGTTTGAGTCGATGCTGGCGTCGATAATGGCGATAGTGTCGGCGTCGATGTTGGAGTCGGTGCTGATGTCGATGATGACGTCGATGCTGGCTGCGAGACTTGGGTGAACGTAGCCTTCGATACTGACATCGATGCTGGCGTGATTGCTGTCTGGGATGCTGGACTGAGCACTGGTGTCTTTGCTGGCGTCGCTGCTGGCTCCAATGCTGGATTCAATTCTGCCTTGGATGCTAGCGTCGATTCGGGGGTCGGTACTGAGTGGGTACTGGCGTTGAGACTGGAGTCGATGTTGGCGTTGCCGATGATGTAATGCTGGCTCCAGTGCTGGAGTCACTGCCGTATTCGCTGCTGGCGCTGATGTTGGGATCGATGATGGGGTCGGAACTGGTGTCGATGCTGGGGTCGGCAAAGGCGTCGATGTTGACGCTAGGGCTGTCTGCCGTACTCGGGTCACTACTGTCTTCGGGACTGGTGCCGTTGCTGGTGTCGATGCTGGTTTCGATGCTGACGTCGGTGCTGGCGTCAGTGCTGGCTTCGTTGCTAGAGTCGATACCAGTGTCGATGCTGGTGTCGATGCTGGTTCCGATAATTTAATTCGTCGATGTCGTCTCCGGTATTGTTGTTTGTGCTAGCGTCAATGCTGACCTTGATATTGGGGGTAGTGCTGGTGTCGATGTTGACGTCGGCGCTTGCACCGTTGCTGGGCTCGAAGCTGTCCTCGATGATGGTGCGACTGCTGGCGCCAGTGCTGAGGTCAGCCCTGTAGACGATGCTGGCGTCGCTGTGGGGTTCGATGTTGGCATTGAAGCTGGCGCGGTTGCTGGCGTCGATATTGTCGTGAGTGCTTGTTTCGATGCTGGGGTCGGTGGTGGTTTCGACGCTGGGGTCGATGCTGGCGTTCGTGCAGACGTCGATGCAGATTCCTGCGCTGGAGTCGATTCTGTCTTCGGTGCTGGTGCTGGCGTCGATTCTGGCTTCGCGTCGATGCTGGCGTCATTGATGGCTTTGATGCTGGAGTCAGTGCTAGTGTCGATACTGACGTCGCTGCTGGCCCTAGTGGTGGAGTCAATGCTGTCTGCGATGCTGGGGTCGGTGCTGGTGTCGATGCTGGCGGAGGTGCTGGCGTCGGTACTGGAGTCGATGCTGGTGTTTGTGATGACGTAGATGCTGGCTCTGGTGCTGGAGTCAGTGCTGTCTTCGATGCTGACGTTGGCGCTCGGGTTGATGGTGGCGTCGGTGCTGGCGTCGATGCTGGGGTCGTTACTGGTGTCGGTGCTGGAGTCGGTGCTGGCTGCGATACTGGCGTCACTACTGATTTCGGTGCTGGTGCCGATGCTGGAGTCGATGCTGGCGTCAGTGCTGGCTTTGGTACTGGCGTTGATGCTGTGATCAGTGCTGGTGTCAAGAATTGCTTCGAGACTAGGATCAAAACTGCCCTCGGTGCTGGCACCGATACGGGAAGCGATGCTGTCGTCATTGATGGCTGTGTTGTTGGAGTCAGTCCTGGTCCATACTGACGTCGCTGCTGCCTCCAATGGCAGAGTCAGTGCTGTCTGCGTTACTATGCTGCTATGGTCGATGCTGGCGTCGGTGCTGGAGTCGATGCTGTTCTTAGCGATGACGTAGATGCTTGCTCCGGTGCTGGAGTCAGTGCATTCTGCGATGCCGGCGTTGATGCTGGAGTTGATGGTGGCGCCGGTGCGGAGGTCGATGTTGGGGTCATTACTGGTCGGTGCTGTCTTCGATGCTGGTGCCGATGCTGGGTCGATGCTGGCATCGTTGCTGGCGTCAGTGCTGGCGATGGTGCTGGGGCCGGTGCTGGTTTTGATGGTGTCGGGAACGTTGGTTCCGATGCTGGTGTCAATGATGTCTTTGTTGCTCGTGTCGATGCTGGCGTCATGGTTGCCGTGGATGCAAGAGTTAATGCTGATGTCCATACTGACGTCGATGCTGGCTCTGATGCTGAAGCCGATGCTTTCTTTGACGGTGGCGTCGATCGATGCTGGGAAGCAATCAGTAAACCCCCCTCCCCCCCCCCCTCATCAGAGGAAGTTATAACGCTTCCGGCACTGGGGCCGGGGCGGAAGCGATATCCCCCGCAGGTCACCAGAGGTCCGCGGAGGGGAGGTCCCCGGAGGTTCCCGGGAGGCATCCAGAAAGGCCTCCACAAGCCTCTGAATGCCCGGTCCCCTTGTAGTCCAGAGCCCAGCGACAAGGCACACTTGCCCAGAGTCGCTTCCTGTGATTCTGTGCGTTTCTGTGAGATTCCTCAGAGATTCCTCTGATACTCCGATTGGCTTCTTTTGAGATTCCTTGCCGTTTCCATTGTGATTAGTTTGGGACTCCTTCGAGACTCCTCTGGTGTTCCTTTGATGTTATTCTGGGGGTCCCTTGAGGCTCCGGTCATATCCCTTTGATGCCCCATTGCTTAAGAGAGCATCACATCGACATCCGGGGCCGGTGGATTATTCTATTTTTAATAAATGTGCTAAAATATCGCGGGGGGGTTCGCGGAATGCGTCTGCGAAATCTCTCCGTGGACTCTCCCATAGGATCCCCTGAAATTCGCCGGCCCAACGGGCCAGAGGCGTGCTAAGATCTCCGGTAACTGGTTAACAATTTTCTAGTTCGCGCGCGCGGGGCGGCCCCTGGGGGTCCCCGGACGAAAAGTACCCCGACCAGGTCCCGGCCGGTCCCCGGCCGGTCCCCGGCCGGGTCCCGGCCGGGTCCCGGCCGGGTCCCGGCCGGGTCCCGGCCGGGTCCCCCCGAGCGCTCCATGAGCGCACCAACAGGGCTCCGAGACGTCCCCGAGAGCCCCAAGAAAGGCCAAGAGGCCCCCAAGAGGCCCCCAAGATGGTACACGAGGGGTCCGACATGCCACAAGATCGCTCCAAGACGCCCAAGATAGCCCCCAGACGCCCCAAGAGGCCTCCAAGAGCACTCCCAATAGGGCCCCCGGAGGCAAAAATCATTGTTTTTCCATAGGTTTTTGAGAGATTTTGGAGCTTCCACCTTTTCGGCTTCCCGACGCCCCAAGACGGCCCAAGAGGCCCCCAAGATCGCCCCAAGAGGGCCCAAGAGGCACCCAAGAGGGCCCCAAGATGGCCCAAGAGGGCTCGAAGACGGCCCAAGAAGCCTCCAAAACGGTCCAAGAGGGCCCCAAGAACGCCCCCAAAGGGGCCCCAGAGAGGGAACACGAAACAACATTTCGAGCCCTCGGCCCTAAGAAGCCCCTACGAGGCCCCTAAGAGGCCCCAAGAGGCCCCCACGGGGCCCTCAGGAGGCCCCCAAGAGTCCCCCAAGCGGCCCCAGGAGGCCCCCCAAATGCCCCCCCGAGCGCCCCAGGAGTCCCCCAAGCGGCCCCAGGAACCCCCAAAGCGCCGCATTGACACCAGGCCCTCGGGCAAACGGCAGACATGAGACTGTATGGGCCGGCGGAATGAGCGAAGCGATTAAATAATCAATTTCCTTAGTGCGGTCGCAATAGGGATTGCTTATGTCCACGCGAGCCCGCGTTTTCCAAATTCCTTAGATTCCTTTGTGGTTCGTTTGAGCTGCCGCTGAGATGCCTTTGCGATTTCTGTTGGGCTCCTTTGAGATTGCTTTGAACTTCCATTGGTTCCTTCGATATCATGCGTGGGATTCCTTGTGATATTCTTATGGGATTCCTTTGGGTGTTCTTTCAAGTTCCTCTGACATTCCTTCGACAATCCCTGAAGGGAGCATCACATCGACCTCCCGAGCCTGTGGATTATTCTATTTTCAATAAATGTGCTAATATATCGCGGGGGGGTTCGCGGAATCCGTCTGCGATATCCTTCCGTGGACTCTCCCATAGGACCCCGTGAAAGAATCAATTTCCCCATTGCGGCCGCAAGAGGGTTTGCTTATGTCCACGCGAGCCCGCGTTTTCCAGATTCCTTAGATTCCTTCGTGGTTCGTTTGAGCTGCCGCTGAGATCCCTTTGCGATTTCTGTGGGGTTCCTTTGAGATTACTTTGAATTTCCAATAGGGATCCCTTGAGATTCTGCGTGGGCTTCCTTCTGAGATTCCTCTGGGATTCCTTTGGGTGGCCCTTTCAAGTATAGTTGCTTGCGGTGATTTCATTGTTTGTCGTTTTTGATTTACCTTTGATTTCCGATGCGCGTCAGTTTCCCTGTGTTCTAGCAAGGCGGGAACCCATTGGCAAGCGTTCGTGCGCGTTGGTTCTTCAGGCTGTCGCCTCGCGTTGCCGCCAGCTTCGGGCCCGGGGGGGGCAAATTAATTAATTAATCATTTTATTTTATTTTTATGTGCTAACGATATCGCCGGAGGGCGCCGCCCAACATAATTATTTATTTTATTTTCTGTGCTAGCGATATCGCCGGGGGGGTTACTGTTTGCTTGCCGGGGTTATTTAATGATGTCGATGCCGACGTCTTTGCCGGCTTCGGTGCTGGCATCGATATTGTCGTTGGTGTTGGTTTCGATGTCGGTGTCGGTGCATGTATCGGTGCTGACGTCTCTGCTGGCTCCGCTGCTAAAATTAACCTTAAGTTCGATGCTGGCGTCAATGCTGGCTTCGGTGCTGGTTTCGGGCTTCGATGCTGTAGTCGGTGCTGGTATTTCTGCTGCCGCCGATGCTGGTTCCGATTGTGGAACGAGTGCTGCATTCGATACTGGCGTCGATGCTGGCGCCGCTGCTGTTAGCAGTGCTGGTGCCGCTGCTGGTGTCGATGTTGGTGTCGGTGCTGATGTCGGTGTTGGCGGTGTTGGAGTCAGCACTGGTTTCAATGCTGGCGTCGATGTTTGCATCAGTGCAGTGCTGGCGTCGACGCTTGCGGCAGTGCTAGCGTCGATGCTGGGGTCGGTGCTGGTGTCGATGCTGGCATCGTTGTTGGTTTCGATGCAGGGGTCGGTGCTGGTGTCGATGCTGCAGTGCAATCTGGCTACAGTGCTGGAATCGATGTTGTCTTGATGATAGAGTCGATGCTGGCGCCGATGCTCGCTTCGGTGCTGGCGTCGATGCTGGGGTCGATGCTGGTGCATCGTTCTGGTAGCTAGTCACCACGACCAGCCTCTGGCCGATCCGCACGCCGTTGACGTGCGCGATGGCCTTCCTGGTGGCCTCCTCGGTCTCGTAGTGAACGACCCCGAAGCCCTGTGTCTTCAGAGCCAGTCGGCCATGACCTTGCAGGTCCAGATCCTGCCGCAGAGGCTGAAGGTGTCGTGCAGGGCGTTGTTGTCGATGCCGTGGTCCAAGCTGCCGACGTATGTACTTCCAGTGCCGCTCTGGCGCTTGTTGGCCTCGTGCTGGTCCGTGTGATGCGGCACGCGCGCCCGTCAATGTATGAGTAATTCAGCATGTCGAGCGCCTGGGTGGCGTCCTGCTCCCTGTGGAAGTCGCCGTACGCATATCCGGGATTCCCACGGGCGCTGCTACCATGGTATAGCCCGCTTGAGGCGACCGGTTATCGCAGACGAATAATGAGGTGGTGCAAGCGTCGTAGTGGGGAGGGGTGTCGCGTAGGGCGGTGGGTGAGGAGGGCGTCGACCCCTTTTTGGAGGGCCTTGTCCGTCGCGAACGTCGTCTAGGTGCACTTGGTGTGTCGACGTCATTGGAGTAGCTCTGCAGGTCCTTCTTATGGTGCTCTGGATCCTCATGCTGGTGTCGGAGACAGTGAGAGTGCGGACGTGCGGCTGGCCGTTGGTTGCAGCGTCGGCACCAGATTCGGAGATGACTCGGGTGCGGACTTCGGCCTCTTGTGAGGCGTCGGGAGGGCCGTCGTGTGGGGCGTCGCGCGAAGCGTCAGGGGTGGGGGCGTCAGGGGGGGGCGTGGGGAGGGTCGTCGGGTGGGGCGTGGGGAGGGGTTTCTCGTCGTTGAGCTGCGCCGCGCATGGCATCCTGGGCTGTGTCCTCGAGCTCCGCATGCGTCAGCTAGGCGACCGCGGGGCGGGAAGGGAGGCCGGGTTGGGGTTAGGAAGGGCCCAGGCTGGCCGGTATCACGATGTGTTGGATGCTGCTGTTGGTGTCGGCGTCGGCGCTGGTGGTGGCGACGGCGTGGGTGCCGGCGTCTTGTGCTGTGGCACTCCCTGCAGCTGCCACGCCGCCGCCGCACTGCCGCCTCGGCCGCGGCCAGGCGTCGTCGTGCCGCGCGGCGCGCCGGGCCGCGGCGGCACCCGGAGCGGCGGCCTCCGGTGCCCGCAGGGAGGTGCGGGGTCGCCCTGATGGTGGGCAGCCCCCCGTGGCAGGCCAGCCACAACTGGGGGAGCTGTGGTCCTTACCCCCCTGGGGGGCCCATCGATTTTGACACCCCTCTCGAGAGATCGTCGATGCGATTGGTTGCCCCAGGGGGGTAAGGACCACAGCTCCCCCAGTTGTGGCTGGTCGGCGCAGCCGTGTGGGCGCTGTCGTGGACGGCGGCGTGCTCGTTTGGGGCCGCGGGCGTTCCACGCGGGGCCGTGGCGGGCGCCGCGCTCGTGGCAGCCGCGGGCAGGGGGCGCGCGGGCCTCGCCCTGTGGGGGGGAGGGGGCCCGCATGTGCGACTCTCCTCTTCCCCCTCCTTGAACCAAAATAGCTACTGAGCCTCCTCCTCCTCCTCCTCCTCCTCCTCCTCCTCCTCCTGCTCCCTCTTTGGAGGCGTCAGGCGGCCTCTGGAGGCCAGATCAAAGCCTAAGAACGCCCAAGCACGTTGATCCCCGAAGTTCCTCCTCCTCCTCCTCCTCCCACTCCTTCCTCCACTTCCTCCTCCTCCTCCTCCTCCTCCTCCTCCTCCTCCTCCTCCTGCTCCTGCTCCTCCTGCTCCTCCCCAGTCCTCCCTCCACTTCCTACTCCTCCTCCTTCTGGCACCGGGGCGACGCCAGATTCCACGAGGCCGTTCTGGTCCGATACCTCTGCCCCAAGGGCCACACAGGGGCTTTGATACATCAGCGCGTTGGCGCGCCCGAGAATATTGCAGCCGTTGGTCAAAGCGTTCTCCGTTCCTCGTTCTCTCCAGGTGGCATGTTCAAAATCTTGGTTAGCAATGTGCTCGTCCTCCGCGCTCCTGGGACCATTTCGATCCGATTCGAGGTCGATTCCGGCGGGCCCGATTCAATTTGATGCCAAAATCCCGACGATCCGATGTGGCCCGATGTTCCCATGGCACGTTCGCGCATCCTGGCGTAGCCGATCCGATTCGATTCCGACTCCGTGCCTATGCAGCCCGATCCGACGCACATTCCGATTCGGGTCGATGACCCGACTCGATGCGAACTAATCATCATCATCATCATCATCATCATCATCATCATCATCATCATCATCATCATCATCATCATGCCCCCTCCAGAATTAGGATGCAACTTCTGGGAGATTCAAATCGGTTTCGGCGCTGGTACATCCGTGGTCAAACCCTGCCCTAAACTTTCTGATGACCCCGTGTGATTCGGCTTAAAATCTCGATTGGTCACGAGCTTGATCCCGCGATCAATCGGGCCTACTACCCTCGTCAAAATTGACCTCAAAAGTTGCTGGCACGTCATTTCGATTTCGGCGCGCCCCTGAATGTCGACACGCCGCCCCTTCAATGTCGGGGCGAGGGCAAAGATAGTATGTCCGAAGTTGACTCGAAAGTTTGACGTCGACCGACATTGGAGGGGCGGCGCATGCAAGTACCCCGCACTCATCGATACTCGGCCCCAGATCTTCCGACAAGCAGTTCAACCACGTCAGACATTTTTGAACTTAATTTTGACGAGGGTTGTAGTCATCCGCCTCAATCGCGCCTCAATCGCGCCTCAATGCTTCTTCGGATGGCAGAGGGCGGGAGGGCCCCGGCGCGAGAGGCGACGTGTTCCGGGCCTGCGACCGGGACGGCGACGGCAGGCTGAGCTCGTCGGACGGCCGTTCCCCCCGGCGGAGCGAGTCAGGGCGGGGCTCGTCCCTCCTTTCATACCGTCTCATTCATACCGTTTCCTCCTCCTCCTCCTCCTCCTCCTCCTCCCTTCCTCCTCCTCCCTTCCTCCTCTTCCTCCCTTCCTCCTCCTCCTCCTCCTCCTCCTCCTCCTCCTCCTCCTTCTCCTACTACTCCTGATCCATAGTACCGTCTCTCTCCTCCTCCTCCGCCTCCTCCTCCTCCTCCTCCTCTTCCTCCTCCTTCTCCTCGGCATCATCTCTCGACGAACAAACAACTGCACACACAAACGCTCTGAGCTCCCCGCGGATCTCTGGGATCGGCTACGGGCACCCCATGGCGGCGCCTCCGGCGCCGAACTTGGCTCGCTCCGCGCGCCAGGGAGAGGGGAGCACCGTGCCGACCCGGGCAGCCCGCGCTCACCTCTGACAGTCTGTGCTTATGCTGTTTTTTTGTTCCGTCCTCTACTTTCCTATCCTCCTCCTCCTCCTCCTCCTCCTCCTCCTCCTCCTCTCTCCTCCTCCTCCTCCTCCTCCTGCTCCTCCTCCGCCTCCTCCTCCGCCTCCGCCTCTTTCTCTCAAAATCTCTCTCGCCCTCCCGCACTCCGCCTCCTTCATGGAGCCACCTCGGAGTCTCTTGTAGCTCCATGGGGCCATCTTGGTGAGTGATCTTAGGGGCTGCTGGGGCAATCCTTTGACAGGGAGAGACGAGGGAGGAGGCCCGGAGGCAGAAGAGTAGTAGGGACGGCGTTCACCATGCCGGCCTAGTCGATAAACAATATTTGGCATACGGCCCCCCTGTCCACGCAGCCGTCCAATAGCCGCGCAGAAGGACGGCGGGGACCGCCCAAGAGCAGCGGAAACCGCTGAGGACCACTGAGGACCACTGAAGACCGCCGAAGGCCGATGGGCAGCACAGGGCCCACTGTCGAACACGTACTCTCAGCCAGGTGCAGCCGTCGTTGCGCTGACACCGCCGGCGCTTGCATTGCAGGCGTCGGGTGGGGGGGGCTCGCACCTCGATGCCCTCCCCCCTCCTGAGACCGCATCGGCGATGGAGGTGGAGGGAGGAGGGCCCCTGGAACAGTCGATCGCCTCCCCGCGGCCCGAACGCGGCCCCCTTGCGCCGCGGTCGAGGAGCGTCGCCAGTGCTGCATCCTCACGACGCTGGAGGCCTGGGCCTCCAGAGGGGTCTCTCGGCTCTCGGTCTTCGTCGTCCTAGAGGGACCTCCGTGCACGTCCCCGCCCCCGCCCAGGAGATGCGCCCCGTCGCCGAGCTCATCGGCTTCGAGGGCGACGACGCGACGTGGGAGGCCGAGTTCGCATTGCTGCTGCAGGGCCACGCGGGAGCCCGCCTTGGGGGGGGCGGGGGGCAGCCCAGCCGATGTGCTCGGAAGAGCAGCATATGCAAATAGACACGAAGCGCCGCGCGCCAGGGAGGTGGGGGGCCCAGTGCCGTCCAAGAGACCCGCGCGGGGCTCCGAGACATCGCGGGCACGCCGTGCTCGCTGCTCCTCTGCAGAGGGGTCGGAGCAGGACTGGGGATGGGCGGTCGATACTTTTTTGGGCGTGCTCGGCCTCCTTCTATCTAGGAATGCGGAGAGGCCTCCTGGGGCCTCCCCCCCGCAGGGACCGTTAGGGGCCACCGCTGTGGATGCCTGGGGATCTCCAGAGGGTTGCCGCTGCAGTCACAGGTGTGCGTCGTTGGAGGGTCGCCCTCTCTTGGGGCCTTCTTGAAGGCCGTCCTGGGGGCCTCTTGGGGGGTGTCGTAGGGCCCTCTGCGACTGTCTCTGGGCTCCATTGAGAGCGTCTCGGGTCGTCTTGGGCCGGTCTGGGGGGGGGGCTCCCGGGCCGTTTTGGATCCCCCAAGATTGGTAAAGCCGACTCGAACGTCGTTCAAATACATGTTGGAAGTCATCGGTTTTTGCCTATTGAGCCCCTCATCGGGTCCTTTTGTGGTGTCTTGGGCCATTCTTAGGCCACCAAGCCAACGTGTTGGATCTCTTCTGGAGCCATGTGCCATACTAGATCGCAGTTGAGGCATCTTTGCGGCCGCGGAGTGTGGATCTGGAGGCTTCGAGGTCCCCCCCTCTAGAAGAGAAGTGAGGAAGGGGGACAGCCAAAGGTGTTACACGCCTTTTCACCCCTGGCAAGCGGGGGTCGTCTGGCTATTTCTGGTCTGCTTCATATTGCCCTCTTGGGAGTGGCAGCGACGCCTTCGTTTAGCTGTAGAGTGCAGCAGAAGAGGGGAGAAACTGATGATGTTAGGCGGAGGATATGGGGAGCGCAACGGGGAAGGGACGATAATAGGAGGGAGAAGTGGGGGGAGGGGAGGCGGAGGATGAGGAGAAGGAAGATGAGGAGGGCGGGGTGGACCAGGGAGAGGAGGAGGGACTCGTAGGGAAGCGCGCACGCACGCATCCCACCCCCCTCGCCAGGATTGCCGAAGGTAGGAGAATCGCTCGAGTGCGCGCGCGAGCCGCCCGCATCCCCACCCCCTCCGGCACCCGAGCCCCGCCTGCGCCCGAGGGGGAAGGTTATATTCCCCCGCGGAGCGGCGACGGTGCGTCGCATCCGCGGGGCCTCGCTCCGCGACTGGTCGTCGGGGGCTTCGCCCCGCGGCTGGAGGGGCGCGGGGTACGGTAGGTTTGCGTCGTGTCGACCGGCGGCGACCCCAGCGCGGGCGTTCAAGGTTGAACGCCGGCGGCGGCCCAGAATCGGTCGATGTTGAACGATTGGACGTCGCGGAAATGGCCGATCGTTCAAGGTTGAACGATCCCTGCGGTGTCAAAAACCAACGCCGGGGTCGACACGACACGAACCTGCCGTAGCCCTCTGCGGCACCACTCGGAACTTCGCGGCCAGGCAAGTGTCCACTGTCCTCTGTTGCGTGTGTCCAGCACTCAGCGGCAGGCGGCGGCCCAGACGCAGTGTGCGTGTATCTGTTGATGCCTTCTGTCCAACTCCTGTCACCCAGAGAGAACTGGCCCGGAAATCATACGTGAATGCGTTGCTATGCGCGTTGTCCTGCGGTGGTTCTGCCGAGCCCCACAGGACAGGGCCCAGAGGCCTTGGTGTCCACGTGCGCAGTTCCCTGAACTGCACTGCACGCTGGCGGCAGGCCTGCCTGCGCGATGGATGGAGGGCCCCGCTCCGCGACGAAGGGTGGCGCCCTGCTGCGGCTCTGCGCCTTCCGCGGGCGGGGGCCCTGCGCAGGGAGGACGCAGCTGCGTCGCATCGACGAGGGCTTCCCTCCGCAACGGGGGAGGGCGGTTCTCGCTGCGATCCCCTTGCCTTGGCCCCCTGGCTGGGCGCCCCCCAGGCCATTGCACTGGCGAAGCCACTGCCGAGCCAATGTATCATCCGGCTGGCCCGGCCCGGCACCCCACCGTGTCAGCGTGCAGCCGCCTGGCATGCTGAAGCGCCGATCTGACCACCCCCACCAAGGCAGGAGGATTCGCTGCGCGATTGCGGTGGCGCCTCGCGGCCGGACACGGTACCGCGCGCGCTGGCGGGCGTCTCGCGCGGGGAAGGTGCGACGCATCGGCAGGGCCTTCGTTCCGCGACCGGTTGAGTCCGCCGCGATGTGCGCACGATGCAATCTTAGATTATCCCTCAGGGCATCCACAGGACCCCCAGGAATTCCAGATCCCTAAAAGATATGATGAGGACTCCGTCGGGAGTCCCAAGGAACTGCTACAGGCTCTACGTATCCCACGAACTTCTTCACAAGTTCGGAGGGAAACTTGAGGAATGCAGAGGAAGTCCATGTTGGGCTCCCGAAGGGAACTTGAGAATCTCATTGGTTTTCTTTCAGGATGTCTCAGGATAATCTCGGGGATCCAGAGGAAATCCGTTAGAATCCATTCATTCGGATTCCTGCAGAAATCCTGAGGCTCCTTCATTTCGCTGTTGTTTTTTACCCCTGGTCCTGACCCCTTTTCAGCTGTTCTGTGCAACCACGCTGCCCACTCTCCGTCGTCCTCGTCTTCGCTCCTCCTCCTTCTCTTCGCTCTCCTCTCTCTGGCTCTGTTGCACATCTCTGGTTGCGGCGCGAGTGGATTTCGAGTGTTGGCCGATATGTGTCCTGTCAGCTTCCATCCTCTCCCAAACAACGTTCTGGCCAAAATCAACCAGATTTCTGATTAGCCCCGGAGGGTTCCTGAGGGAATCCCCGGGGGTCCTGAGGAAACTTGGGATGCGCAGGTCAATCCGTGGGATCCCCTCTGAAACCAACAGGAGTATCGAGGAAACGTTGGGATGTCAGGTGACTTCGTCGCGAAAGTCTTAGCGTTTTTAGACATCATCAGGATTTCAACAGAGATGCTCATGATTGTCGAGGGATTCGTCCTGAAACAGTTGTGGGATTGATGACGATATTGTCAGGACTTCTTTAGGGTTCCCGAGGACTCCTGGGGAAGGCCCCATGATGGGGACGCGCCGAGGGGGTTGGAGGGGAGGGCGCTGGGTAGCTTCGGCAAGGAGGCATCAGAGTCCTCGGTCTCGTTTTTTGTTGCTCATTTTGGTTGTTCGGCACCCTTCCAGTATCTGGTGCCCCCCGGAGCGTTCTGAGAGGGACGGACTCGGTCGCAACTCCTGGGAGCCTTGCGTGTCCTCGAAGCTCAGTCTTCAGAGTGCATTCGCGTGCGCTGGTGCCTTGTAGTCGATGGGAAAGCGCCGATTTGGCGTCGCTCAGCCTCGGCTGGCGTCGATTGGCTTGGGTCAGCGTCGGTTCGCCAGAGCCAGCAAGGTGACGTGGGAGGCCCCGAAGAGTTGCCACCGAAGTCTGCTCTGCGCACGAGACGGAGGCGGCGCAGCCCGCCTCTCTGCGTCGCTTGGCCGCGGGAGCGCAACCTCACCCGACCTGTCGTTCCTGTGGCGCTCCCGTGGACGCTCCGACCTTCGGTCTCTCGGGCCTGACATAAGGCGGGCGCGGCTCTCGCTCCAGAGAGAGAGAGAGAGACGGCGACGGCGCCCCACCCGCCTGACAATCTGGACTGCGAGGGGATCGCAGGCAACGACGGGCCAGAGCTGCAAGCGTGCGGGGTCCGAGGCTTTCTCGCAAAGGGCGACTGGGATGATGCGGCACGGGCCGCAGGCGATGCAATGGGGGGAGTCCAGGTGCACGTGCCTCTGCTCACTGGTATGAAGAGGGGTGCCCAGCACCTGGAGAGGGGCGAGGAAGAAGAGGAGGCGGAGCCGGCGATCGACGTTCGATCCAAGCCCTTGGGATTGCCCCCCCCGGGTGGCAGCGGAAGCAGGGCATGAGCATCGTCGGCCCCCAAGGGGTGTGGTGACCACGCCGTGTGGTGAGTCAGTGCGGATTCCAGGTGACCGCGCGATTTTGTGACTCGGGCTGTTCTCCGAGTATGTCTGATGTTGGGCGATTGGGGCCTCCAGGGTTCAAAAACTGTTCGGTGACAGACCGTGTAGTAGAGTCTTTCGGAATTTCGAGATGACCGCACGGTCTGTCACCGCACTGCTTTGGGAACCCCGCTGAATTGGCGCCAGAGGTCTGGTTCCATTCCATGCCGTGACTGGCCCCTCGTAGGGTTGGGACGTGCTCGGTAGCATGGCCCACGCATCGATCGCGTTCGAATCGAAAGACGCGCGAGCATTGATAAGGGCGTGTGGATCAGCGACGGGTCCCGTTTCCAGCATAGCATCGCCGCGTTCCGTTGCCCTTTCAGGCTGGATTGGCCCCATGTTTCGGAGAGGGGGGCCACTTTCCCGATCCGTGGATCCGGAAACAGAAACTTCGCTCGTCTTTGGCTTAATGTATATCGACGAATAGCGCCTAGTAGCGCTCAACAGCGCTCACTAACGCCAAACAGCGGCCGATAGCGCCACGTGAGGAAGACGCGTGGTGTCCGGTTTGCTCGCGACTGGGCGCGCTGTTGGGCGCCACGGAGACGACAGAAGCTTCCGTGAGCTGCTTGCTAACAGCGCTTCGTGCAGGCGTGCGCCCGAAGGAAGCAGCAGTGGGTCCGACGCCGGTGTAGCGGCGGGGGTCCGCCTCCGACGCGCGGGCGGCGGCAGCGCGCGGCGGCGGCACGGCGTTCCACGGTGTTTGGCGACCCTGGGCCTACGAGAACCACAGGAGCACAGGGAGAGGAGCCAGTGGAGGAGGATGAGGGTCGATTCCGACTTGCCTGTCATCCTTTGTGTACCGTGCGGTGGTTTTGCCTCCTCCAAGTCTGGAGGGAAATTTGTGCTCCCTGGCCCCAAGCCCAGGAGGAGCTCTGAGCGCTCGGAGCTACCCAGTCCGAGCTTGGCCAGTCCTCCCCCCTTCCCCTCTCTTCCCTCTCTCCCCATCCCTCCTCCCCGCATCTGCCCGCCACCCCGACCGAGCCTCGCCTGTGACCCATCCTCGGCTCGCTCTGCCGTGGCGCTGTGCGTGCTCGTGGAGCGACCTGAGGCGCGCCTCGGGTCACCGAGGCCCCCGAGGAGGAGGTGGAGGCCGAGGGAGGAGCCTTGGCATCGCTCGGACGTGTGCATTTTTCCGTCGGCGAGGACCATCGAGGAGCATCCTTGATCATTTGGCGAAAAGCCACGCGCGAAACCGAAAAAAACACAGGAAATGGACGTCCGAGCGATGGCCAGGGAGCGCGCCGGCCTCCCGTCGAGCGCGGCAGGACCCGGTATTGGCCTGGGCCTCTTCTCTCAGCTCGTCAACGACATGTCTGAGGACCGGGGCAGCAGAGCTGCCTGCCGAAGTGCTGTCCTCCTTAAGCCGCCATGGCGAATTTCCCCCCCTGCCCAGTCGTGAGGGTCGGGGGCGAACCAAGAGGAGGGGGATGACTGCGTGACCAGGTGTGTGTGTGCGTGTGCGTGTGCGTGTGCGTGCGTGCGTGTGCGTGTGCGTGTGAGTGCGATAATGTCTGTGTGTGTGTGTGTGAGAGTGTGTGTGTGTGTGTTTGTGTGGATGTCATGCCGGGGGTCATGACACCTCCCCGGATTTCATGCCCCCCTCTTCTGACTGCAAAGCGTCCCTTGTGCCCCCTTGGGCCGCGCACGTGGCCCGCGCCATGGTTTGCGAGCCCACCTCTTGGACGTTCCCATCTTGGACGCACCCGAGATGGGCAGGTAGAGCAGGGCCTGGCAGACCCCCTCGCGTTTTGAATCACTCACAGCGGACGGGTTTTGGCAGCTTTCGGCTCCTTGGACCGTCGAAGAACGACTCAAGATGAAACCTGGCCTTGGGAGGGTGTCCAGATCTCCCGGGGCCCACGTTGCGGGGAAACCACGAGCTTTCTCTTTTCTATTCTTCCTCCCCCCGCCGCAGCCATTTTGGTGCAGCATCTGCTCCCCCTCCTCTCCCTCCCGTCGTGGCATCCTCCCCGCCCTCCCCGCCTCTGTGGTTGCACACCGTATGCCGCCTCATGATGCCTACCTCGGCGAGCACGAAGGGCAATGCATTCCCAGCGGGAGCTGCAGCGCTCACAGCTGCCGTCAAGAGTCATGGTAGCGCAAGGAGGTGGCTCGCGGCTCTAGACCTGTTTCGAGAGGCAAGTCGGTCAGGCCTGCAGGCAGATCCTATCCTCTACTGTGCTATGATCAACGCCTGCGGGAGAGGGAAAGAGTGGATACATGCATTGTCGATGCTCAGTGAGATGCGACACGTGAAGCTAGAGCCGAACAACATATGTTACAATGCTGCATGCAGTGCGTGCGAGAAAGCCGAGCAGTGGCAGACTGCCCTTTTGTTGTTAGCAGGGTATCGGACCTTGGAGTTGAAACTGGACGTGATCTCCTATAGCGCTGGGATCAGTGCGTGCGAGAAAGGTGGGCAGTGGCAGAAAGCTCTCTTGTTGTTGAGTGACTTGCGGGAATCCCGAATCGAACCTGACGTTGTGAGCTACAGTGCTGGGATCAGCGCGTGCGAGAAAGGTGGCCAGTGGTGGCACGCATTGGGGCTGCTGGCGGAAATGCGGGCTGTAGAGTTGGAGCCGAACATTATTAGCTACAATTCTGGGATCAGCTCGTGCGAGAAAGGCGAGCAATGGTGGCATGCACTGTCGCTATTGGGCGAGATGGTGTCAGTGAGATTGCAGCCCGACGTTGTCAGCTACAGTGCCGGAATCAGCTCGTGCGAGAAAGGTGAGCAGTGGCAGTTGGCATTACGGCTACTGGGCGAGATGTTGGACGGGAGTGTGGAGTTGGACGTAGTGTGTTGTAGTGCTGGAATCAGCGCGTGCGAGAAAGGCGGGCAGTGGGAACAGGCGCTGTCGCTGCTGACAGATGCCCAGAGCGTGAAGTTGAAGCAGAATGTGATCAGCTATAGTGCTGGAGTCAGCGCGTGTGCGAAAGGCGGAGAGTGGCGATGGGCGTTGTCGTTGTTGAGCGCAATGTTGGACGCGAAATTGCAGCCCGACACCGCGATTTACAACTCTGGAATCAGCGCCTGTGGGAAAGTTGGTCAGTGGCAAAAGGCACTTTCCTTGTTGAGAGAAGCCTGGGTGGCGAAGCTCAGGATTGACACGATCAGCTACAGCGCTGCAATTGGCGCGTGTGACCAAGGCGAGCAGTGGCAACAAGCGCTGGCCCTGTTGACTGAGATGCAGGCAGGGAATCTGGAGCCGAACGTCATCACCTACAATGCTGTAATCTTCGCGTGTGGGAAAGAGAGGGATTGGGCGCGGGCGATGTCGTTGATGAGCGAGTTGAGGATCTCAAACTTATCCCCAAACGGAGGCACGTACGGTGCTGCTTTTGATGCGTTATGGAGCAGCGACCAGTGGCACCGTGTTCTGATGTTGATGGACGATATGTCCGAGGCGAAGTTGGAGCCATACCACTTCATATACAGCGTAGGCCTCCGCGCTTGCATGAAGGCAGGGCGTGAGCGGCATGCGCTGCCATTTGTCGGCATGCTGTCGGACTCAACGGACATGTTGTTGAGTGCAGCGTGTGCGAAGACGTTGTGCGCTTGAACAGCAGAGGGCGGTGTCGTTGATTGAGGTGTGGGGCAGGCTCAGAGCTGGACGCCGCCACATTTTAACATTGCAGCCGTTGGGGTCCACGCTTTTCAGCGCCGAGCAGCCGTAGGTGTTGTCGGCGTCAAAGGAGCTGGCGCAGGCGAAGCTTGGAACGGGACGTCGACAGCGGCTGACCCGACGCCACAGCTGGCACGAGGGCCAAGAACAGGTCTCTCTGTGGAGGGGGTGCACTTATGGCTGTTCGCGTTGTGGTTCTCTACCCTAGCATTTTATTTGAATGGAGAGTCTCCAAGTTCTTGTGGGTTTTCGGTAAGTGCTGTTGTTCAGAATCCACAATCTTGTCTCCATTGTTTCGTCTGCACTGCATTCTAGCAGTGCTGCCACTTGCTGCGCCAGGTGAAAGTGCCGGATTTCCTCCAACAAGTTGGTATGTGGCATCGTTCGGAGTGTCCTCCCCAGTTCCTACTCCCCCTCCTGCTCTGTCCCTCTCTCTCTCTCTCCATCTTACTTTCCTTCTTCTCCCCCAGACTGACCTCCGAGGGCTCCCCCCAGACATCCTTAGAACCTACATCTCCTTAAACCCTCCAAAGCGTGCTCCCCCTCCCCTCTTCTCCCCCTACGAGGAGGACGACGAGGAGGTAGAGCGTCGACGATATATTCTGCGCGCTTCGCGTATCCACAGAAGCCCATTCAGAAGCACTACCCATGAGAGCTGGCGGGAAATGTGAGGAAGAGACACTTCTAGTGGACCAACGCGGGAACGCGGGAAACCATGGTGAACTGAGGATCCGGAGGAGGGGGGGAGGCAGATGAGGAGGATATGGACAACGACGACGAGAGGACGAAGAAGAGGAGGAGGAGGAGGGAAGAAGAAGTGGAGGGGGCAAAGACGAGGAGGACAACGAGGGCAAGGACGAGGATAAGGAAGAATACGAGGACGGGGAGGAGGACGAGGAGGAGGGCGAGGAGTTGAACGAGGCGAGGAGGATGAGGACGACTCTGGCAGCCATCTGGTGGTCTTCTTGAGGCTTTCTTGGGGTCCTCTTGTGGCTCTCTCGGGGCCCTCTTGGGGCCCTCTTGGGTTTCTTTTGGGTGGTCTTGGGGTCCTCTTGGGGTTTTTTGGGGGGGTCTTGGGGCCGGCTTGGGGCCCTCATTTGGCTCTCTTGGGCGCCTTGGAGGGCCTTCTCGTGTCATTTTGAAGTCCATCGGTCAATGGGGGGGGGGGCATATCTAGGCCCCTCCTCTGGAGCCATCAAAATCACCTCTTCGGGCCATCTTGTTGCTCTCTCAGGGGGAGTCTAGGGGGCCTATTGGGGCTCTCTTGGGCCATCATGGGGCCACCTTGAGGTCTCAAGAGCGCATCGGAAACGAACATTCGAGAAGGCAACCATCATTGTTACCAACCATACCGTGGTGTTGCGTCTTCGTTTCGGATTGAATGCGCCCCGCGTTTTCCTTCCTCCTGCCGCTCCCTCCTCCCTCCTCCCATCCCTGCGTCTGCGCTCCGCATGCCGATGTTGGCACACCTCTCACACGTTTCGTGGCCCCCCAGTGAGCTCCACCGAAGGCCCCAGTGGCAGCGCCCGCATGCGGTTCCACCCTCTGATTTCGGCGCACCGCTCACACGTTTCAAGGCTACCTAGGGAGCTGTACCGAATGCCCCAGTGGCAGTGCCCGCATTCGGTTCCACCCCCCAATTCGGCGCACCCCCACCCCAATTCGGCGCACCCCTCATTTTCTTCGGGGCCCCAAGCGGAGTTCCACCGAAGGAACCAGTTGCAGCGCCCGTATGCGATTCCATCCCGCATTTCGGCGCACCCCTCACACGTTTCGTGGCCCCCTAGTGAACTCCACCGACGGCGCCAGCCAGTGGCAGCCCCCGCAGGCGGTTCCACCCCCCAATTCGGCGCAACCCTCACACGCTTCGAGGCCCCAGTGGAGTTCCACCGACGGCTCCAGCTGCAGCGCCCGCACGTGGTTCCATCCTACATTCCGGCGCACCCCTCACACGCTCCGTGGCCCCATAGGGAGCTCCACCGAAGGCCCTAGTGGCAGCGCCCGCATGCGGTTCCACCCCATATTTCGACACACCACTCACACGTTTCGTTGCCCCACAGGGTGTTCCACCGACGGCTCCAGTAGCCAAGCCCGCATTTTGTACCCGTGCCCACTTTGGCACACCCGTCACGCGCGTTGTTGCCCCATGGAGAGGTTCACCGAGGACGATACCCGCAACTGCGTTACTCACAACTGGTCATGCGTGGGTCCTTCGCCAGGATACGGTGTCCATTTGGTGGTTGAAGGATTCTGGCCTCTTGGGGGTCCTGAGGGGGCTCCGAGATCACTTGGAACCCTCTTCGAGCAGTCGTTGGAGCCGCTTACGTAGATCATGTTGGAAGCTATCTCGGACTCCTGCTATCTGGAGCAATCTTGGAGGCCATCTTGGAGCATCGGAGGCCATCTTGGAGCCATGGTGGTCCATTTGGGGTGCCCTTCACGCTCGCGCCTCCCAGTCCAGACCTAGGGGGAGGGGGAGGGGAAGAGGTGAATACTCCCTCCCCACCCGCAAGCCCTCTCGCTCTGTCCCGCCCGCACTCCCAACACATGCGCAGCACCCGAGCCGCAGCATGTTCAGCGGTCGCCTTTGGATTGGCAGCCTATGGGGACCAACACATACCCCATGTGTGCATCGCTGGGGCGAGGTGTCCCACGCGTGCCAGGCGCGCCACGCGCGCCAGGTGCTTCAGGCACCCCTTGGCCCGAGCCTGCCAGGCACGCCTGGTGCGCCAGATGCGCCATGCTATCCATGTGCGCAGTGTGTGCCGCATGCTCCAGTGGCAACATGTGCGCCACGTTCGGGGCACACGCAGAGTGTGCCAAGTGCGCCTGCGCACGTGGAAGTACGCATCGGGAAACGTGTCGGCCCCCACCACCCTTGTCGAAAACCAGTGCGCAATCGCGGCGGGGTGGCCATCGTAGTGTCTGGTGGGCCTGCAAACAGCAGGCAATATGCCAGCACCCCTGCCGTCCCAGCTCAAAACCAGTGCGCAGTGCTCGTGGCCCTCCGATCATGACCCAAGGTTTTCCTCCACATGGTTATTCCGAACCATCTTGCGGTGTTGGGCCCTCGCTTTGGAGACCCAGCGCCCCGCGTTCATTCCTTCATCCATCCTCCTCCCCCTCCTCCTCCTCCTCCTCATTCTCCTTTTCCTCCTACTCCCCCCTTCCTCCCCAATCACTGCCCTCTGCCTCCCGCATGTCCATTTCGGCGCAACCCTCACACGGTTCGTGGCCCCACTGGGAGCTCTACCGTAGGCGTCAGTGGTTGCGCTTGCATGCGCCCGCCGCGCTCATCTCGGCACACCCCTCACACGCTCCTTGGCCCCTTGGGGAGCTCCACCGAAGACCCGAGTGGCTGCGCTCGCATGCGCCCGTCGAGCCCATTTCCGGCACACCCCTCACGTGGCCCCATATGGAAGCTCCACCGAAGGCCCCAGTGGCTGCGCTTGCATGCGCCCGCCGCACCCGCTTCGGCACACCCGTCACACGTTCCGTGGCTCCATACGGAGCTCAACCGAAGGCCCCCGTGGCTGCGTTCCCATGCGCCCGCCGCACCCATCTCCGCACACCCCTCGCACGCTTCGTGGCCCCATAGAGAGTTCCATCGAAGACCCCAGCGGCAGCGCTCGCATGCGCCCGCCCCACCCCTTGCGGCACAATCCTTCACGCATTTCGTGGCCCCATGGAGAGCTCCATCGAAGGCCCCAGCGGCTGCGTTCGCATGCGCCAGGCGCACCCATTTCTGGCACACACCCCACACGCGTCGTGGCCCATAGGGAGCTCCACCAAAGGCCCCAGGGGCTGCGCTCGCATGCGCCCGGTGCGCCCCTCCTGGCACACCCATTGCATGTTTCGCGGGCCCATAGGGAGCTCCGCCGAAGGCCCAGTGGCTGCGCTCGCACGCGCCCACAACATTCCTTTTCGGCATACTTCTGACACGTCTCGTGGCCCCATAGTGAGCTCCACCGAAGGCCCTCCCGCGGCTGCGCTCGCATGCGCCCGCCGCGCCCCTTCCGGCACATTCCGGACACGGTTCGTGTCCCCATGGAGAGCTCCATCGAAGGCCCCAGAGGCTGCGTTCGCATGCGCCCGCCTCGCCAATTTCGGCACACCCCTCACACGCTTCGTGGCCCCATGTGGAGTTCCACCGTAGGCCCAGCGGCTGCGCTCGCATGCGCCCGCCGAGCCCATTTCGGCACACCTTTCACACATTCCGTGGTTCCTTAGGGAGCTCCTCCGAGGACTAGTGGCTGCGCTTGCATGCGCCCGCTGCGTTCCTTTCTGCACACCCCTGACACGCTTTGTGTCCGCATAGGGGGTTCCACCGAAGGCCCCACTGGCTGCGCTCGCACGCGCCCTCCGCACTCCTTTCGGCACACCCCTCACACGTTCCGTGGCCCGCAGGGAGCTTCTCCGAAGGCCCTAGTGGTTGCGCCCGCATGTGCCCGCCGCGCAAAGTCCGGCTAAACTTTGACACGCTTCGTGGCCCCATAGAGAGTTCCACCGAAGACCCCAGCGGCTGCGCTTGCACGCGCCCGCCGCACCCGCTTCGGCACACCCGTCACACGCTCCGTGGCTCCATGGGGAGCTCTACCGAAGGCCCCAGTGGCTGCGTTCGCATGCGACCGCAGCACCCTTCTTGGCACACCTCTCACACGCTTCGTGGCCCCATAGAGAGTTCCACCGAAGACCCCAGCGGCAGCGCTCGCATGCGCCCGCATCAAACCTTGGGGCACAATCCTTCACGCATTTTGTGGCCCCATGGAGAGCCCCATCGAAGGCCCCTGCGGCTGCGCTCGCATGCGCCCGCCGCACCCATGTCGGCACGCTCCAAGGGCTCAAGGTTTCCGAAGGTCCTCCCAAAAGGGCATACTCCGCATACGCTACGTCCCAACCTCCCATTACTCTAGGTATATTCATTAGTGTCTCCTTCTGCTTCTCTATCTTGCGCAAAGAGAGAATCAACTATGTCGTCTCCGAGGACGCCAGAGCCAATTCGCACGGTCGGTGCCCCCGTCAAGGGCGTTTTGCCCCCGTCCAGGGCAAAGCAGCACCGCATTCACAGTCCACTACATGAGGTGGACGTGCTCGCCGACGGCTTCCGACAGCGGGCTCACAGCTCAACGTGAACGTCACTTCCAGGACAACTTGGCGGACGCGTCCAGCATCAACGACGATCCATATTCAGCGTCAGGGCCAGTTGCATTGGATGCTCTTGATCGTACGGTTCTAAAGTATTACAAAAACAAGCTGCGCCCGATCCGGCAGGATATTACCGTCATCGAAGAGCATGGGATATCGAGGGCTGAAGTGCAAGACCCCTTGGTTCAAATCAGGTCTGAGATAGATCAACACGCAGCCCGGGCGGGCGCGCTCGGAAATCTTCCCCGACCACATTCCGCAGCATCGGGAACGGCCAGTATAGCATCACAGATGGAAGTTACTCTTTCGGAGTCGGAAAACAGTTCTCAGAGCTTACAGCCGTTAAAGGTAAATCTACCATTGGGGTATTTGAGGTTTGGGCGATTTCCAGACTACGCGTCGGCTGCGCAATTTCTCAACGATGATGCGCTACCACATCGTGCCGGCGCCGGTCGGCTATTTCATCAAGGGCGATTGAAACGCAATCATCTTAGCTAGGTGTTCAACCGCGCACGGTCGGGGTAAATTCGCCAGCGTTCTTCGGGGCGCCCAGGTCAAACATCGCAATCATGTTGCATGTTGCAGGGGCGCGCGCCGACCAGCCCGTCGAGAAACGCCCGCCGAGAAGCTTTCTGTTTGGGCTCCGCGCGCAACTCATGGAGCGGGGGTGCGCAGAGGGAGAAGTGCGCGTCGACGCAAACGAGTGCAAACTCAAAATAAGCTCAAAATTGCTATGGGCCCAAGTGTCATGGTGAAAGTCGTAAACAACGCCATTGCAATAGTTCGGGAAGGGCCGCGGACGCAGTGGAGCGAGCTTGCGGGCGCTGCGGAAGTGCAGCGCCTTGCCACAAGGGCCTGTGATACTTTGAGCGGGGCTGCGAGAGAAAATGGGGAAATAAAGAAGGGAGAAAACAGATGGGGCAAGGGCGCCGAGAAGGGGCTCGGACGGCGCATGGGCAACGCGATCGCAGCCAGACACGGCAGATGGGCAGCGCCCCCATGCGCGCCCATGTCGCCTGGTAGCGTCGACGCGTGGAATGTCGGGGACATTATTGTGGACTTGCCTCATGAACTCAATGAGATCACCGAGCGCGTGCGAGATTCGGACATCGCAGCCTTGTGCTTTCAAGCGGCAGAATGCAGAGGTTTCCCGTTTTTGCCCGAATTCGAGGGCTTCTTCCCCATCTTATCCGGGCGGGAAGAAGGACCTAGAGAGTATGCCGGCGTCGGTTTTATCATATCTCCAAGGGCGCTTACGAATCCGAGTTTCTGGGAGGGGGCCTAGCGCCGGCAGCGGCGCATGCCTGCGCAAGCACAAGAGATTGCGATTATGATGCGCGTCGTGATTGCCATTCCGATTAGGCCCCGTTCGCTGCGAGATGCCGCTCGCACGCGCCACGCTGGGAGAGCATGCGTACCAGAATCATGCATTCTCGTGGTCACCTGCATCCAACAGAGAATTCGTGGTTGATATGCCATGACCTGGACTCTTGCGTCGCGAACACGTTATTTCCAGCGCAGCGACGAACGTGCGATTGCGCATTGTAATATCGGCGTGGACTTCAAGCGATATTGTGCCAGGAGGCCTTGAGCAGTCGGCTCGCGCCATAATCAATATAACATGGCCGCCTTGTACCTTCGATGTTTGGAGCGTTCGGAATCGGCCGCGTCAGCCGCGCCATTTTGCGCTGATTGTAGATCTTAGCGTCGCAGTTCCGAAAGCAGACGCGAAGCGCAGATAATAACAAAAAGGCCCCTTTCGACGCGAAGGCATTGCGGAACCAGGACACGGAAGACACGTGCGTATCCGACTTTTTGGGTGAGTGGCCAAAAGGAGCGCATGGCGCCCCATGAGAAGATCGCGCTTCCGCAGTACCGCAGCGCGCGCTGCAATCGGCTTCCGCGCGCGTCCCGCCCCGGACAGCATTTCGACAACATCCTTAGATATCGGGTCGCGCGCTCCACTTGATCGAAGACCAGAACATGGCGCGACTGCCCGGGCAGGCTGGTCACGGCGTCGCAGATAAGGGCCTCAACAAGATGGCCCAGAAGTCTTCCACAGCAGACCGGAAACATTGGCTTGCCGCAAGCATTGCAACGCATGGGCGTGGGGCTATCAGATCATTGCGGAAGACTGCTGCCACGGAGCGCGGGCGGCTCTGGGATGCCGAAGGCGAATTGGTAGACGCATCCCAGCGGGCGACCACCGTGGCAGATTCCCTGGAGACGGCGCATTGGCGCTCTCTGGAAGACATCCCGATGCCGGAACAGCCATTTCAAGATGGATATTTGGACGTCAAGTTGGGGCCAGTGACGCCAGGGGAAATCGAAGAGGCATTGATTCGTACTCAGCGAGCTGCTGTGGCCGATGGAGCGCCAGCAGAATTAGGGGAATCACGTCTGAACAATACGGCCGCAGTGGGCATGTTGACATCACTATGCAATGCGCGCTGGGAGAAAAGACATCCCCGAAGAGTGGAGAGAAGCATCTGTTGTAACCGTATTAAGCAGGGGGGCGCATCCCAGCCGCCCAAATGTCGGCCGATATCCTTGCTCACAGCGGGGCACAATAACTTAGCCAGCAGTTTGTTAAAACGAGTGAAGCACGGTGGGGCCGAAGAAGCGCTAAGGGGGTCTCAATCTGGTTTCCGGCCCCGCCGCGGCACGAGCGAATCGCTATTCCTAGCGCGCCGGCCGATCGACGCCGCGTCGGAGGACAAACGTGGCAAACGATTGGTCCTACTTCTTGATTGGAGCAATGCTTTCGACCGCATCAGCCCCAAAGGACGCGCGCGAGCGCGACGCGCATTCCGCGCCCCACCGGCGATGGTCGAGATGATCAAGGGCATCAGCAAAGTGCGCAAATTTGCAGTTCTAGACTCGCGCGCGACGTCATCGCAGAGAGCGCAGTCCGCCGGAATTGCGCAAGGGTGCCCGCTTGCGCCATACTTGTTTACTATATGTATGTCAATTTTGTTGGGAATTGTGGACAAGCGCTTGGCACTGGAACAACCAAACAGGGATGCCAAACCACGCCTGGTCACTGAAGACGCGCCGTGGGTTCAGACGACGCCACGCTGCTCTCCAGGGGCCCAGACACGCCCCGAATACATCTAAATTTGGTGGTGGCGGTTAGAAAATATACCGGCTGGAATTGATAAAGCCCGCAGTAATGGTCATCTCAACACGTTCTGGGGCTGCGATGATTTGCGCGAAGAAAAGACGCGGGCACGGTTGGAAACGAAACGTAGACGAATTTCAAGTGATAAACAAACATATTATAGCGATTTCAATATATTTTCAATTATACGAAACAGAACACGCAATTTCAATACATGCCCAGCCAGAAACGGTTTTCAGAACACACAAGAGCCTCAAAAGGGCAGTATGAACAGATAGCGAAAAACAAATCCACAAACGCTCGTAGATGTCCAGCCAAAGGCCCCAAAGGCCCCAAAGGGGTAGTGGATAGCGGCAGGGAGGGAGCACGCGGGTTACGTTGATTGCCAATGTTTGCGATATGTTTTCAGGGGTAGCCTGAATGTGTTTTTCGCGAAGTAAGCTGGACCGAACTGAATGGACTGAGGGGCGTTTTATTCTCGGCAGCTGAGGGCGCAACCTATGGCGCAACCATTAGGAGGACGTTTAATTCTCGGCGGCCGAGGGCGCAACTTATGGCGCAACCAATCCGAGGACGTCTGATCTTCGGCGTCCAAGGACGCAACCGATGGCGCAACCAATCGGAGGACGTTTTATTCTCGGCGGCCAAGGGCGCAACCGCAACCTATGGCGCAACCAATCGGAGGACGTCTGATCTTCGGCGTCCAAGGACGCAACCTACGGCGCAACCAACCGGAGGACGTCTTATCCTCGGCGGCCAAGGGCGCAACCTATGGCGCAACCAGTCGGAGGACGTCTTATTCTCGGCGGCTGAGGGCGCAACCTATGGCGCAACTAATCGGGGGACGTTCTATTCTCGGCGGCCGAGGGCGCAGCCTATGGCGCAACCAATAATCAATAGGAGGACGTCTTATCCTCGGCGGCTGAGGGCGCAACCGATGGCGCAACCAATAGGAGGACGTTTAATTCTCGGCGGCGCCAGCGGCGGCGGCGACGACGAGCGCCGCCACCGCGCCGACTCTCGAGGCGGCGACGACCGCACCGATGTGGCCCAGACTGATTGGACTTCGAACTGCGTTTGGGCTGGCCGCAGGGGCCAAGAGGCGAGCTGTCTTGTGATTTGTTGCCTTTGTGCCGAGCTGTTTTGGCTTTGGCTCATGACTCATGCCAGTGGTGGCGTGGACATACCTGCCTAGTGCACTAGCCGCCCGGCGATGGCGCAGAGGCTGGACTGATCGCCAGAAAGACCGCCTACACAATCTATGCAACGGCGGGCGGGGGGTTCTTTTTACATGAGCGACAGAGACAGAGAGGGCATGGGGGGACACACGAGCGTCGGAATGTGCTCGGGCATCTTGAGATGGGGGGCCAGTTGGAGGGTGAAAGAGGGGGTCTGCAACAGGGGGTCTTCAATGGGGGCTGAATGGCCCATGTCTGCTCAATGTATCGTTCATGTCTGTGATCGGGTACGATTGGCATCCAATGCTGGCGGTCATTGATGGCCAGTCATTCGTGCCCGCGCGTTGCCCGCGCGGGCACACGCGCCGTCCATCCATTATCGTTCATGCGTGCAGGCGTTCTTGCATATTGCGTGTGGGCCAGCGAAGTGGAGTGCAAGTGTGTCTTGATTGTGCGGTTGATGATCGCGTATGTTCCCAAACGATGACTTCTCGACCCCCAAGACAAATTTGGAATGGGCCCCGCGATTCTCCCAAAATGTGGATTCACATTTTCCGTTTTCCCAAAATGTGAATTCACATTTTCCTTTTTCACAAAATGTGAATTCACATTCTGGCCCCTTTCATAAAGAATCCCAAACAAAATTCCAAAATGTGAATTCACATTTCCCTTTTTCCCCAAATGTGAATTCACATTTTCCCTTTTCCCCAAATGTGAATTCACATTTTGCCCTGGCCTTCAAGATCCCCAAAAACTGAGGCGCAGTGTTCCGCATGTCAGATTGGCTGGGCAGATTTCGACACTCACCTGACCGCTTTCGTGTGTTCCAGCCTTTTCTTTTTGCGCCCTTAGCGCACGTTGCCTTCGTCGCCTTTCCCAAGCCCCCCGCCCCCTTGCTTCCTTCCCCCTCAAGTCTCGCGCGCGGGTGCAGATGGGGGGTTTCAATTAGTTCCCCCACCGAACACAGCAATCGAGGATGTATCGCCCATTCATGGCCTTAAAAAACCACCATTGCGGGGACCCTGCGCCCTGCGCCTGACCCCCGCTTTCACCCTCCAAGGCCAGAGAGGGCAATGCGTTTGTCAAGTTGGTCTGGGGAGGCAGTGATATCCCCTCGTGCAGCGAGGGGCGCACGTGCACCGCGTTCTGGGACAAGTACTTCAACGCGTGCCAAAACAAGCTGGTGGGCCTGGCGTTATTTGACTATGATTTTTTGCATCGTCCAGGGCGGCTTTGTTCGAGATTTCGAGTCCTCACGGCCGAGCAAGACGAAGTTTTGGAATGTTGGGAATCGATTGCGCCAGGATCGAACGGGGGGAGGGATTTGCTTTGAGCTGCGCATGTAATGTATTTGCAGCAATATCAGCGCCACGTCGTTCCAAGCATTTGTGTTTTCGCCACCTTGCCCCACGCAGGGGGCCGTTTGGATTAGGCATTCGCCTTTGAGGATTTGCTGCATGACAGCCTCTCCTGACTCTCCTGGCCCATTGGATTGGGCAGCTGGGCAGGGCAGGAGAAACGTTGGCCTTCGTGAAAGTCGTCGACTACATTATCCTGCCCAACGTGTTTCGGGCTGGTGAGAATCCCAGGACTCCTGAGCCATTGGGCATTGAGTTGTTGGGGGATTGGCGGAAACGCGATCCAAACGTGGCTACTGAGAGGCATCCTTGGCAAGACAGGGGGGTAGGAAGAACAGAAAGTGCAGGACCAGGATAAGGAATCTGAGGAGGAGGGGGATGAGGCCGACGAGGAGGGAGATCGCGATGGGGACCAGTGGAGGAAGATGTAGAAATGAGGAGGATGAGAAGACGAGGCCGAACGGCCGAATATGATTACCAATGGTGGAAACTCTGTTGTCAGGTTTAGGATGGGAGCGAGGGCGAGAGCGGAGATTGGGGGGGCTCGCCTGCAAGGACATTATGGTTCACTCTGCCGCAGACGCTGGTCGACGACTGCGTGGCTAAATACAGGACGTGGGGGCGTCCGCGCGTCTTCCCTTTCTCTTCCTTTTTGTCTCGCAGGGGGCGCCACCTGTTGGTCTTCCAACTCCGCCGCGCCCCGGCGCACCCCCCCCAAGGTTCCTCCTCCTTGGCCCCCCTCGTCGCCGCCACATTCCTTCCCCCCCGATCCTGCTCCACTTCCTCCTCCCCCCCCCCCACCTCCTCCAACCACCGCCGTGAGCAGCAGCAGTCAGGTTGAGACGGCACTTGTTCATGGCAGCGTCGCCCATCCTCTTCCTACCTCCCTCATCGCCTGGCGCGTAAGCGATCCGCAGAGGGGGCTGGGTACCAAGCGTGGGTAGTGGGGCAGGAACGTCTCAGAGAAGCTCGCGGCCTGGGCAGAGACGTACAACGTGCCATCTGACGTTCCAGACCTAGGCCTCCAATTTCCTGTTGTAAGTCATGGTATGTTGCTGGGTAATGCTGGGGGGTGGAATGTGTACGCGTGGCCACTGGAGGGCAGGAGCAGCAAATTTCTCAATCCTAGAACTCTTCGGGGACGATTGGAACACCTGTTGCCACCAGGAACACACATGATTGAGTTTAACGAAAGATCCCATCGCGCCCGAGCCAAGAGGAGCAAAGAGTGGGACGTGGGCCAGCCCAGCAGCGCCTCGCTACCATGGGCCCCTGAGATGAACGACATTAATTTTTAAAAAGTTGCGGACACTGTGTGTGGGGCGGCTTCGCGCGTCTCTGATATGAGGCCAGATGAGGTAGAGGAGTGGGGCCATTGCGTAGATTGGGCACGATCCATGGCTTCAAGCTTGAGTTCCCGTTCGAACGAAGTTTTCTTATACAGGCAATGGGGTTACGATGTTCCATACTTGCTGCGTGCATTGCTGATGGCATCGACAGCAGATAACTTTGGGAAGCTCAAAGACACGATCATGCACGCCATCAGGTTAAGTGCCCCCTCGACGATCGCCGAAACTCTTGTCAGACAAATCCTGAACAAGGACCGTTGGACCTAGAAAACTTGTTTCTGGATGTTTTTCCGTGCATCCCGCGCCCCACTTCTTCCATCATGCCTCATCCCTCCTCTTTCTCCATCCCTGCTCCTCTCTCCCAGCTCCCAGCCTCCCCCTCCCTTCCCCTCCCCCCTCTTCCCCCCAAAGCCCACAATCAGATAGCCCATGTCGCTTGGGGTGCCCAGCAGGACCTAGTGCCATCAGCAACTACTCTGAAGCGGCACAAGCTTACTTTGGACGTAGGTTTCCTGATGTACATGCGCAAGGAAAACGAACGCATCCTAGCAGGCAACAGAGTTTCTGTATACCAAAGTTGCGATAGCAGCCCAGTGGGGAAACAAAACATGCTCAACACATGGGTGTGCAAAGTCACGCAATCAGACATGCTGCAACTGTACAATCACACGACATTTATTGCACAGAACAATAGTGGAACGTCCAATGACCCAGGCGAAAATCAGGATCTGAACGCCAAGCTTGCCGAGGCCGATTCGTTTGTGAAGAGCAAAATGGCGTACAGCGTTTGCACACCTTGTGGTTTGGGTTCGGCAGGGTCTGGAGTCAAACACAAGATGCATTGCCTTCTACATCAACATTTCCTGGAGTGCGGGTGGGGGCGCTGCGTCCAGACCTTGAACAGCACTGTTTCCTTTACTACCGATTTCGGCGACGAGCACTACCTCGCGACTGCCAAGCCTTTCAAGATCAGCGCGTTCTTCAATTGGGCTCGAACGAGCGACTTCAATTCAGAGGGTGGGGTCGGGTCGAGGGGGGTGGGGGGCATGCCCTAGCCGCATGCGCATGCATATGGAGATGGACACGGATGGGGGGGTGTATACATATATAGTGAGAGAGGTAGAGAGAGAGAGATAACGATACATGAATACATATGCACGTATACTTGCACATCTGTATATATGTATATATATACGTAATTGCTACAAAGGTTCGGTGTAAATGGAAAGAGGGTTGAGAGAGGGCGGGAGTAGCATAGATAGTGAGTGAGTGCAGGGAACGGCGCGCGCGATAGAGCTCAGGCCCGCCGCCAACCCTGCAGCTCCAGGCCCTCACTGCTCGCTCGACCCCGCGGCCTCCGGGAGGCACTCGGCGTGGGCGCTGGGGAGAGGTCCCCTCAACTCCTTCCTTCCTTCCTTCTCCCTCCTTGCTCCACTCCTTTCCCTCTCCCATTATTTTCAAGGCGACCCTGCCCTATTGCCCATGCCCTCGGCCAGACAGCTTGGCGTGGGGGATGGGGGGCGCGCCGCAGCCAGCATAAATGTTTAAACAACTTGCAGAACCATACACCCAATGACCCCCTTTCCAAAAACAAAAAAAAACGTACACCCAACGAACCGTAACTCGCCCTCTTCTCAGGCCCCTCTCGGGGTCCCCCTTTAGAGAAAAATACACCCAACGAGCCGTAAGGCGCCCTCTTCTTGGGCCCCTCTTGGGGTCCTCTTGGGATTTTCCCTGCCGCATCGTGGGGTCCCTGTCAGGGCTCTCCAACGAGCTCCAGGGGGGCCGTCTTGGGGGGCCCTGGAGCCGTCTTGGGCACTCTCGGGGCCTTTAGGGTCGATGCGCGACCCATCTATGCATGTATCCATGTACCTCCTGCTCCTTACTCTGCCAATCCTCGCCTCCCATGCTCCCTCCTTGCTCGTTCGTCCTTTCTCCAGCCCCCCTCCTCACCCGCCCATGCCTGTGCCGCCCTCCTCCTTCCATTTTCCTCTACGCGCGCATGCGAGAAGGGGGCGGCGGGGGGCGAGGACTTGCCTGCCTTCCAGATGTGCTCCGACCCTGCCGACTTGACCGAGGAGGCCGCAGGAGATGCAGCCTTTGATTTCCAATCAGATCCGAATTGCATCGAAATTCCAGATATGTCAGAGGAGCCAATGGGTCCAAGTTCGATTGCCCCATACATGGAGGGCCCTGGGGCGTCACGAGAAATCGACGCTGACGTCGTCGATCTGACTTCGTCCCTGAACTGCCCAGGCTCCCCTGGGTCCAAACGATATCCAGTAGGGCAGCAATTTCAAGAATGATCTGCCCCCCACAGGCTGCGCTCGCGCGAAACCCTGGGGCCTTGAGCAGCGGCTCCACCAGGGCCCCCAACAGCTCCTTCATGGCGCAGCGCGCGGCGTAGGCTCCTGCAGGGGCTGGAGCCCACAAGGGGGGAGTCTACAGGGGAGGATATGGGCGGGCATGGGCGAGAGAGCGACTCCAATATGTCCCAGCCTCTTACGGCCACGCCTTCGCCCCTGCTCCAAGAGGGCCCCAAGAAAAGAAAGGCCCAAGCCCAAGAGGGCCCCCAAGAGTGGCCCAAGAAAAGGTCACCACCCACAGCGGTGACTTGGAATTTGGATCCGTCTTGGGGACCTCCCAGGGCTTTCTCAGGGCCACCTCAGCTATCACATAAACCTGCAAAGGGCATCGAGGGGGTCCCAAGACGACCCCAATATGGTCCCAGGAACGACCCAAGGGGTGGATGAGGGCCCCCCATTGTGACCGCCCACAACGCTGTCCTGGGCCCCTCCTCGGGCCCTCATCATGGGGCCTTCTTGGGCCCGCAACCTTCTTGGAACCTTTTCCTCTCAGAGCCCTCTGGGCCCACTTCCTTTCTCTTTGCCATGGGGATGTTGGGCGCTGCCCCCCTGTCGGATAGGGGGCAGGCATGGGGATAAAATGGCAGGGATGAGATTCGAAACTTCAAATCGCCCATAGGTTTGCTTCATATTTTCGACAACGCCATTGACCAGCTTAAGCAGGCCATGCCCCATTGGACAACTTTCATTGCGAATTTGAAACTTGTTGTTCGGATGGTCCGGCAGCCCCGCGCCCGCGAACGGATCAAGGAGACGTGTTTCAAGGACCCCCCTGCGTACCACAGGCGCGACGTGCTGGACGTAGTAACGTCAACTGTGCATGAGAAGAGGTGGGGCACCATTGCGAATGCCTGCTACGAGCTGGGGCAAGTAAAAGAAGAGTTGAGGCAGTTTTGGGATCTAAAGGCATACTGCAAGGGAAAAGTACCCACGACCAAGCAAATGTCCAAACATGGAAAACATGATGCTTGGAGATTGGACGTTTTGAAGATCAACGACATCATAAAGTCTGATTTCTTTTGGGCATACCGCGCCATGGCAATGGAGATTTTAACAGTCTTGCTCCATCTCATGCATTGGTCTGAGGGCTGCCCATGCCACAGTCGGAAAGAAGCGTTCGCGAATTGGCAGAAACTGATAGGCGCCTCTGCGAGCACCTGCCCCATGGCAGGGAGAAGAGCGCCAAACTTGGCGGCAGGGGAGCTGATGGCCGTTCTGAACGAGTTGTGGGACACATGCATTGCTCAATTTCTGATGCGAGAGTGTCGTGCGTTACCGCCTAGCGACAAAGCGACGATTCAGTATGATCTTTTGGCTTCGCCATTGCCCGACCCGTCTGGAATGTTTCTGTTGCCGTCCAAGCGTTGACGGTTCAGAGCTAAGTGATGCGTGAAGCGTGCATGGGTAACGCAATAATCGCGACAGAGATGTGATATCATGTACGTATCGCGCTCATGTGAAAACCGAAATACATTCATGATGTCGTTGCGTCCAATGTGGGCGGTGGTGGGGAGGACAGCGCGCGGCCCCAGCGTCAGGATGACGAGAGGCGGTCGGTCTGTCGGCCAAGGTTCGCCACATGCTGTCGCCAGGCAGCCTCTGGCTGCTGTGTGGAGTTGCACTGTGGAAGATCTGCATTTCACATGTATGTCATGATGAAGATTTCATCATCTTGGCAGTCTCTCCCACTTGTGATGTGCGGTCTAGGTCATTTCGATCTTGCCGTTGCTCGCGAGGTAGGCGCTAAGGTTTTGCAGTTGTTCGAGTCGCTGGGCGAGGGCGCCGACGCGCACGCGCTTGTATTCCGCATTTGCTTGCCAGGTACCCAATGCCGAGACGAACTTAATCGTTTTGTGTCTGGTGAAGACCCAGCGGGTTTGCCAGTGCTGCTTCACTACATGTCTCAATTTCGATTCATTTGCGCCGTGGAAAGGTTGGTCGAAGGATTGCACGCGGTCGTCAGCAAGGGCATTCGACGGGCGCCTCGACATGGGCCTGTGCACGTGGCCCTCAGGCACCACCTTCCAATGATTCAACGGAAGCTCGAGCTAGATAGTGAGTTTCTTGGAGACTTGGCGGCGCAACTCTCAAAGTGTCAAACTCCTATCATGTGCGTTGAATCCTTAGGCATGTCTAACCACGCACTATTTCAGGAACTCCAGTCAACCCACAACGGCAACAAGAGGCTTCTGAATGGCAAGTATGGTAAGGACCTCACTTACCTGATTTACAGGTGGGATGCCCCCACGCAGCATACCTTCAATCCAGCAGTGATCGTTGATGGCATGATCATGATTGGCGACGTGGACTCTGCTCAAGCCGTATTTCCGCCCCCACAGCCGCATGAACCGCCCATGGGGGGGCTACATCGTTGGAGACAGTTTTGGAGAGGCATGCGATGGAGTACATGCTAGAAATCTCTGGCCAAAGCGAAATGTTTTTCGTGATGCCGACCGCTCAAGGCAACGACCCCTCAGGGGGCGACCACTCTGATGGCCCCAATGGGAGTTCCTGGTTAAAGGCGTTCAAGCCCATGATAAACCATTTTCAAGTATCTGAGCAGCTCGGTTTAGATTTCGACTTTCAGTCCAATGCCGCGCCGGCGCTGCTGGGCGCTGACGCCGATGCAATGCCAGCGTTGCTGGGTGAAGGCGACGGCGACGGCGAGGTTAGCGCTTTGGTGCCAGTGATGGGCATCCCAAGCGCGGGCCCACAGGACCTCGTCAGCGAAATGATTCAGCAGAATATGTTGGCTTTCACGGTGACGGCGAAGAACCCAGACAACTTTGCACTTGCTCGACAGCCAGGGCATGCCCACGCACAACGCTTTGATGGGAACTCCCTGGTTATAGGTTTCCACCGCGTCGCGGAGACAAGGGACGACTCATTTCTCATTCACGCCGAGCATGCCAGAGGAAGAGCAGGAGTGGGGGATCATTTTGTGCTCAGTGCTGGTGTCTTGACGTACCTGCAACTGCAGTCGCTGCTTATGTATAGCCGCCCGCCCAAGGCCACGTGCATCTTGGATGGGTACGGGTTCGACGTGAACACAGGTTGCTGTAAGCGCTTGCTCGAACAGTTGGTGTCCGCAGGGGCTAGCGCATTGTCCGCCGACGCGTTCACCCTTGCTCACGACGATCAAAACAAGGATAGCTTAGACATGTTAGGGAAGCTGAGCGGCCTGGAGCTCGTCCATAATCTTAGCACCGACGGCTTTAGGAGCACATGGCAGTTTACCATTAAGGGTGAACGGTTGCTTCGCGAATGTTTTCAGCTACAAGGGCCAGGGGCCAAGGCGCTCTCCATCCGGGACGTGCCTCATGACAGGAAAACAGTGTGGGAGCTATGGCAATGTTTACGGCAAAAGGGGCGGGAACCAAGGCTGACAAAAGTGGGAGCTCAGAAACTACAGAAGCTACCTGGCCAGGGAGCGTTCAAAAGAAGCTGCAGCGCCATGGGCGAGGGCGGCAGTGTCGGTCGATCCCAGAGTGGCCATTGTTTGGATGCAATGTTGGGGACGACCGATCTTGCCGTTCTCGCAGTCAGGCGTTGCCGTTTCTTTTGCTTCGCATCCGAGGTGACCCACGGCCTGGCGCAGACTCGAAGGTCTTCTATGTTCAAGAATCTCGCAAGACCGTATCTCATGCTTACCTGCTCGCCTTGCTCTTGAGCGATGAACGAGATGGGGGGCCAGTCCAGCATGGGCTGACAGACCTCAATTACTTGCAGCTTGTGGAGGGGAAACCATTGACAAAGAGGTTTGCAGGCGATCGGAAGGCATTCGATTTCGTTACCTCGATTGGGGATTTCACTGAGAAGCCAGTCAGGAGTCGCGGCAAAAAGCGCAAAGCGCCTAAAGCGCTCGATGCCTTTGAGGACGAGCGGGTTGACGGCGGCGAGGGCAGCGAGGAGGAGGGCGAGGACGAAGAGGAGAACGAGGGGGGCGAGGAGTCTGGGGGCGAGGAGAACGGCAGCGAGGCGCGTGGGTCTAAAGGGACCCCTCTGGAAGAAAGTTATCCCTGCACAACAATCAGACTCTAGCGTGGCCTTCGCCGTGGCTTGCGCCGCCTCAAGGGCGGTGATCAGGGGAGAGGAGGCGAAGAAGACAGGGGGGCGAGGGCTGGGGCGAGGAGGGAGGTTTATGATGAGGAGGGAGAGCTAAGTAGGAGGTAGGAGTGGGCGAGGTTGCAACTCAAACATTGCCATCGCGACTGCATGTGCTCTCAACGCATCGGCAAACAACACTTGCAAACACAAGTCAGACTTGCAATGCAAATGCGCATGCTCCGGCGGCGGTACCTAGGGTCAGATATCAAGTGGCTTGCGCCGTTCCGCCGACCCCAAAAAGGAGTGAGAGCGTGCGGCGATCGTGGGGGTTATCTACTGGCCTTTGGCCTATCCCGCCACGTTGCCTGTGTGGTGGGTCAGAGGCCTCTTGAGTGTTCGTTGGGATCTCGTGGTAGGCCTCTTGGGGGCTTCTTGGCGCAAGTGTTGAAGCCTCTTGGGGGCCGTTTTGGGGCCTCTTTTGGGGCTATTGGGGGTCTCTTGGGGCTTCTTGGGGGTCTCTTGGGGGCTTCCGAGGGCCTCTTGGGGCCCTCTTGTGGCTTCCTGGGGCTCTCTTGGGGCGGAAGGCTCGATTTGTCGGTTCGTGGCCCCCCTCAGGGGCCCCTTATGGGGCCGTCTTGGGGCCCTCTTGGCTTGTCTTGGGCGCCTCTTGGACTGTCTTGGGGCTCTCTGGCGGTGGTACCTAGGGTCAGATATTCCGCTTGTTTCAATGTAAGCTTTTGGAGGCCCGCGCGAATATCTCAGGTTGGCGACGCACCCCCCTTCTGCATTGCGGTGTCCCAGGCGCCGCCTGGGTCGCGCGTCGCGCGCCTGAGGGAGTCCAGCGCCGACCTCAGAAATCCACGCAGAGCCCTTAATGCTTACGTTTCTGATGTTGATGCTTCTTCTTATGGATGAGTCCATCGCTATTCTTGCGATTGCAGTAACCTCGCTCTCTACCTGTGATCTGAATCTGGCCCCTTATACCCTTGCCTCCCCTCAGGAGGGCGCGGGCTCCTCCTCGAGCTCCAGCTCCAGCTCGTCGTCGAGTGCTGCAAGCAGCTCCTCAGCAGGCGCGGTGGAGGGCCTGGGAGGCATTGCTACATGGACCGTGTGTATATGCTTCGATGCTCCCAAATCTTCCCAGTCTCCATCCCTATGTCCACGCCCCCCCCCCCCCAAGCATTTTAGAGCCTTGACGACGCGCGCACTCGTAGAATACATGATGGGCTGCGCGTGGCAACATCAAAGCGCTGGTAAGCTGAGTCTGAGCTGAGGCAAGCTGCACTGACAACATATAGACAAACTCATTGATGTAGCCCAATAGCAACCTACTCAGGCTAACCTCCTACATCCGATGACGATCCGATCGGTGAGCACGCCATGGTAGAAGTAACAGGACTGCACAATCAAAAGTAAGCTTGCTTCTCTGCATGTGTAAAGACTGATAACAGTATAAGGAGTAAGAGTGACGCTAGGAGAACTAGTTCGGGAACGGACACGAAAGGATGGGAATGGGAGGCAGCGGCGGCGGTCCTGGAGGTGGTGGCCATGGCGCTGCTGCTGGTCCAGAGCCGCCGGGGCCGCCAGGGCCTGCGGCTGGGGGTGGGGGCGCGGCACCTGCTGCCGATGATGGTGGTGGGGACCGTAAGTTTCATGGCCGCACATACGAGCATACTTTGTGGTATGGCAAATACAAATTCACGCCAAAACGTAAGAACGGCATGACTACAGAATTCGAGTGCACTTGTTACGACCCTGAGCATGCAAAAGATGGGCGACCATGTCGAAAGAGTCGTGGCGCGCGCATTGCAGGCTCACAAGATATAGCTATCAGGCAATTGCGGTGGTGGTCCCACCAAGATTTTCCAGCTGTTTCTCATCAACAAGTGGGCAGGCCTGATTGTGGCTACCCGTTCCCAGAAGAGGGGAGCGGGCTTCCAAGTCATGAGACCCTGGATGAATGGGACGCAATTGATGCGGAATCTGATGGTGTACCTGCTGCAGCACCTGCTGCACCTGCTGCGCCAGAAGACCCCCCTGACCCTGACGATAGTAGTTCGTCGGATTAAAGGCCGTTGCAGTAGCCCCCCCTGGCCCCTCGCAGTCTCACGCCTAGGGGGCCTTGGGGACCATGAAGTGCTCAGGGTGCTCTGGCAATTCGCAGCGTTGGATACTGCATGGGGCGTGGGGCAACCAGGAGGGGGAGGAGGGGGAGGAGTGAGGATAAGGAGGAGTAAGAGGAGGGCGTCTGGAACTTAACTGGATGTTGCCGCGGCCCCAGCGGACCTCGCTTGAGCTGTTGAGCTACTCTGCGGCCTTGCAGCCGCAGTCGCTGCAGTGTGCAATGCAGGCAAGCTTTGTCACTTCTGCTATCTTTTGACTTGCCGCGGCTTTGGTGGCGAGTAGCACGCTTCAGAGTAGCAAGTTCTGGGGGCTCACGCGCGGACATACTGGCGGTGAGGCGAGCCCATGACACAGCGAGTATCCCTCACTGATGCGTTCGCCTACAGCGTGATTCCAACTTCGCCCTTAGAGCTCTCAGGCGTGCTGATCTCACCGGGAGCCCGCCCATGCCTAACGTCAACCTCGCTCCACGTTGGTTGGTTTTCATTGTTTTTGGCATGTTTTGGTAATTTTTGATTCGTGTTGCTCCAAAGCGCACAAAACCGCAACAAAATGACTCAGAAGGGGGGGCCTCGCCCATGGGGGCACTGGGAAGGCACAGGGAGTCCCTGGGAGGCCCTTGGAGGGCCAGATGGGGCCAAGTTCCGAGGTGTTCCGAGGTGTTCCGAGGTGTTCCGAGGTGTTCCGAGGTGTTCCGAGGTCGATGTTCCGAGGTGTTCCGAGGTGTTCCGAGGTGTTCCGAGGTGTTCCGAGGTTGTGCGGCGGTCTGGTCGTGGGGGGGGCGCGCATGGTGATTCCTGGGGGCCCAGTCTGGCATCCAAGACGGCGGCGTGATTGCATGGGGGTCGAAATCTGCCAACCAAGACGAAAATCACCACCCCACGACGAACAGTTCCAGCAGGCTGCAAAACAAGACGAACATCAACAACATATGATGAAAACGGTCGCTCGTTGGTGTTATTTGTGTTTCTGATAATGTTTCCGCATGTTCGCACCTTCTTGTCACTCCCTGCACAATTCTGTCACCCATACGGCGGGGCTGCCCTTTTGCCAGTAAATTCAATGATGTAGTGGCTGTCTGAGCCCCCCCAGCTTTGCAATGCATGTCTCACATGTGTCTCCGGGAGCCCCTGCTTCCCGCCAACCTTATCGGCCTGGGGCCCTCTTGGAGCCCTCTTGGAGCCCTGGGGCCCTCTTGGGTGCTTTAAGAGGGCCCCAAAGACAAATGGAACAGCTCGTTTTGAAAGCCTTTCAAAACGAGCCCTGGCGATGCCCTCTTGGAGCCTTCCTGGGGCCCTCTTGGAGCCCCCTTGAAGCCTCTTGGGGCCCTCTTGTGGACCTTTGGACCCCTGATGGCGATGATGACGAGGATGATTATGAAGATGATGACGATACTGATGACGATGATGATGATGATGATGATGATGATGATGATGATGACGATGATGATGATGATGATGATGATGGCGACGATGGTGATGATGATGGAGACAAGGACGACGACGATGACGATGATGCTTATGATGATGATGACGATTATGATGATGACGACGATGATGACGATGATGACGATGCTGATGCTGATGCTGATGATGATGATGATGATGATGATGATGATGATGGCGACGATGATGACAATGATGATGATGATGATGATGATGATGATGATGATTTTTCTGGTCCTGGAGGGGCCCAAGATGGCATGGCCTCAGGGCGCCCCGTGTGGGCCCCAAGTGGATGGAGACGATGGTGAGATCTGTGCGTGTGTCTATATACATATGTGTCCTGCAGTGTCCAGCGCTACATCACCAGCTCTATCAAAACGAGCTTTCCACTTGGTTGTGGGGCCCTCTTAAGGCACCCAAGAGGGCCTTGAGAGGCTCCAAGAGGGTTCCAAGAGGGCCCCAGGAAGGCTTCAAGAGGGCAGCGCCAGGGCTCGTTTTGAATCCCAATTTCACGCTCGCTCCCCTGCAACCCTACGCCCCAGGCGCCCCTCCCATCTTATCCCGCGGCCCTCCTATGCCAGTGATGTCGGAAAAAAAAAACACCAAAAAAGGTGCAACAGTTTTCCTTCCACCTGTGCGCTCGGGCCCCGAGGTTAGGGCTAGGGTTTCGCGCTCTTCCTTGGGCCATGTAGGGCCCCCCCCGAAGGGTCGGGTTTCCTTGGGGCCCGAGCGCACAAGTGCTGTGACCTCAGGGACCTTGTAGAAGCGAATGAGGCCAGTCCATGGTTCACTCAGCTCACGGTGATCAGAAGGACTGACACCGTCCCACACATCGCAGAAGTTGCTCTCGCCCTCGAAGGTGGACGTGGTCTCGAAATCATGGGTGACGTCAACTCGTGTCCTTCAGCGTCTGTTTTCTTCGTGTCCTTAAGCGTACGTTTTCCTCGTGTTCTTAAGCGTCCGTTTTCCTCGTGTCCTTCAGCGTCCGTTTTCCTCGTGTCTTAAGCGTCCGTTTTCGTCGTGTCCTTGAGCGTCCGTTTTCCACGTGTCCTTAAGCGTCCGTTTAGCTCGTGTCCTGAAGCGTCCGCGTTCCTCGTGTCCGGAATCATTTGCGTCAGAGGCGTTTGAGCGTCCTGCATTTTGATTGGCTTCCAGGGTTTTCCTAACATCCGCCATGGCGGCGGCGCGGTCGCCGAGGAAGCGTGGCAGGCACGCAACAGGGGAGGCGGATGAGAGCGCCGCCTTGCTTTCCGAGAAGTTCGGCCCCAGCGCGATCAGCGAGTTCACGTCGTACCCCAGCAAGAGTATCACGTCTCTCCTGAGTGACGCTTGCATGCGTGCAAGGAGGGGGCGGGGTTGACAATCGAAGCATGATGATAAAGTATAGATCGGGATACGCGGCCATAGCAGAGATCGCCCAGCCAAGTGGACTTGGTCATGTGGGCAATCGTGTTATGTAGTGAAGAATGCGCGCTTTTGCAAAATTCTGGTGGGCCTGTTGCAAACGACTGCGGCTCTGGCGCTCCATCGCATCACGCAATGCTCTTGGGGCCCTCTTGGGCCTCCAAGAGGACTCCAAGAGGGCCCCAAGAGGGCACCAAAAAGGTTCCAAGAGGGCCCCAAGAGGCTCCAAGAGGGCTCCAGGGGGACCCCAAGAGGGCTCCAAGAGGAGCCCAAGAGTAGTGCATGATCATGCAATGCTCTTGGGCTCCTCTTGGGCTTCCAAGAAGGCTCCAAGAGGGCCCCCAAGGGGCCCAAAGAGGGTTCCAAGAGGGCCCCAACAGGCTCCAAGAGGGCTCCAAGAGGACCATGGCTTACATGGGCCCTCCAAGCCAGCGGCCTCGCCCCTGCAAAGCATTCCCAAAGTCAGGATTGTCAGCAGCAACAAGCAACAACACACACAAGCACATGTTGGCGGGGGGAGGGGGGCCACCCCAATCTGCTCCACCCCCCTCGCTGTTGGCGACCCCCCCAATAAATGTTCACCCCCCTCTGAGCTGATAAAGAGGCGTGCAACAGCAGAAGGAGGAGGGGGCGAGTGAAAGGGAGTGAGGCTTTTGATGAACTTGGAGCGCGGCATGAGCATCAGCTCAGACTACTCTGGCATCATGATGTTTGAGGACGCTCTGGTTATGCACATGAAGTCGCTCAAGACGGTGTCTGGCTTCGAGGGCATTCCTCTCCCCTCATTGCATCGGGCCTGCGGCATTGCCCCTGCAGCGCAGCGTGTGATCTTGTCCCGTGAGATGGACCAACCAACATTCCTGTTCAATGACATTAACGACAGGCTCCCAGAGGCGATCAGGACCAAGCTAGATGAGATGGAACCGCCCACCTCTGCGGCAAGCCCTGTGAGGGAAGCAGCATATGTCGACATGCTAAGCTACCTGATGGAGAACGAATCCCTCCTCTTCGACATATCGACGACTTCAACAGATATGCGCACAATGGGGAAGGGTCAGCTGCTCAGCCCAAGCCAAGTCGCGCGGCTCGACCACCAGGATGACTCCAGGGACCCTACTTTGAAGGATAGGTTGAACGTTCACGTGGCAGGTTCAGATTGCTTGGGCTGGACCCCCCGGGGCGGCCAACTGAGAGGCGCGCATCCTTCCAATCGGCCGCTCAATATCTACCTCACAGAGAGACGCAGCATGATGGAGAGAGGGCTGGAGGACTTGTTTGGACACGAATGCTCCCACCGCTTCCCCTCTGAGGAGAAGTTCCAGCAGGTTGCGGGGCCATCCATGGGCTTGCTTTTCTTCAAGCTCGGCCCTGAAACAATGGGCATCCCAGCTCGGCGCCCAAGAAGCTTCACCTGGGGTTACAACAAGCAGAAGCTGATGTGGGTAGGCCCCGACGACTACCAGTCTGATTTCTTGAGGTTGTTCGGCGCCACGCGTATAGCCAGTGGAGAGATGTTCTACATCGACTCCAAGGCCTGCGTCCTGGAAGACCTGGCGCGACGGGCGCAGAAGAAGGGCCTATACATCAACCCAGGAGCAGTGACTGCCAAGTTCAACTTCGAAGACGTCCTGAGTAAGCACGAGACGGAGCGCTTGCTCGCCTTCCAGAGTGACATGGCTAAGAAGCAGACCTCCAATGATGACTACATGTTCGACCTCGAGCAGTGGCCCTCGTACACGTCATGTGGGCCATACCTTCCGGCAGTCACGAGGAACGTGACCTTGTGGTCTCAGAAACATCGGCGCCCCTCGACCGTCAGGGAGAATTCGTGTGTTTCTTCTCTCTTTTTGTTTTTGTCTTTTCTTTTTTTTTTTTTTTTGTCTTTTTTTCTTTGCTTTTTTTATTTTTGTTTTATTGTTTTTTTTTTTTTTTGATTTTTATTGTGTTTTTTTTTTTATTTTTTGTTTTTTTTTTTTTGTTTTTTTTTTATTTTGTTTTTCTACTTTTCCCATATACGGCTTCTCGCCCTTTTTTGTTGTGTTTTTTTTTTTTTTTTTCCCTCGGCATGCCCGCGATCGATGGGGGCCCATTGGTGGATGGCTACTTAAAGTGCCCCTTCGCCAAGATGCTCAAAGATATGCCAGTCGCAGAAGCAGGGGGGCTGGTCGGAAATGGCATCGCGATGCCAGTCGTCGGTGCGATGTTCCTCTACGTTCTGTCCAACTTGATGCGCGTCGACGACATGTTGCCGTCCCCAGACAGCGTGTTCAGTGACCTCGGTGTGAAGAGAAGGCGTTCGTTTGCCTCAGTGCTCGACCTCGCGATCGATGACGACGGCGATGACGCGGCGCCGAAGATGGCGTCGTCGGTCGAGGGGCCCTCTGCCTTGGGCCAGCCGAGCCAGCCAGATCATATTCCAAAGGCTCCCCAGCCCCCATTAGCGGCTCCTGAGCTCCAGTTGTCGGGTTCTTCATCTTCTAAGGAGTGCATTGCCGTAGATGATTCCCTGGATGACACTCTTCCCAGGCCAGAGCTTCCACTGCCCAGGCCAGAGTCTCCTGAGCCCTCGCCAGGGTCATTAGACCTCGCAGACACGTGTCGCGAGCCGCGGTAGGTCGCTACCAGTGGGATGTGGATGGGAAGAGGCAGGGTAGCGATAGCAGCAGGCGGCAAGAGTCCAACATAGGGGACGGGCCCCAGGGGGGGATACTGAGAGCGAGAGGGCGGGCCCCTGGGGAGGAGGAGGAGGAGGAGGACGATGAGGAGGGTGGGGATACATTTTTGGTGGCCCTGGATTTTTGATTTCAGAGACAAAGGAGTCAGGGAGGAGGGAGGGGAGACGGCAGTGAGGGTGGGAAGAAGACAGGAGATCAACATGCGATTGATTGCAGAACAATATTAGCGCGTGGATCTCTGTGCGCACAGCAATGGCTTTTGAAAATGCGGAGATCCTTGTCCTCCTCCCTCCTCCCTGAGTTCAAAGTTCCCCCCCACTCTCCCAGGGGCTCCCAGCCAGCAGTCGCAGGAGGCACTGGTCCTGCCATCACGCCAGCCAGTGTAGCCGCCATGAGGCCTGGGGCGATAGGGGTACTCATTCCTGGTCTGCTTTGCTGTCCTCCTCGTCCTACTCCTCGCCCAATACTCTTGGAGATGAGTGATCTCGGAGATGAGTGATGACGCCATCGTGACAGCTGATACTTCGTACTGCATACTTTGGTTTGATTGATCTTGACATCCATCATCGTGTTCATTGGATGGAGTATCTACTGGTTGCAGTCTACGGCTGGTCACTGTGATGAGTATCTCCAGTTGCCTAGCAGGCTTCGGCCTCGGCTTCTGTGAAGGCGGTGGGGACATGCGCCTCGCGCATAGCTCCACTTACTCCAACCACTAATACAGCTACTGTCCTTGCCATCGTGACGGTGGGTACTTCGTACGATATACTTTGGTTTGAGTTGCTTTGACATGCATCATCGTATTGATTGGGAATGGAGTATCTACTGGTTCAGTTCTCGACTGGTGTGTATGATGAATATCTCCAGTTGCCTGGAAGGCTTCGGCCTCGGCTTCTGTGAAGGCGGTGGGGACATACGCTCTGCGCGTATAGCTCCACTTACTCCAACCACTCACCCAGCTACCGCTGTGCCTCGTTGTCGTGCGGTGGATCGCCCTCGTGAGCGCCTGGGTCATCCAGGCCTGTGGCGGCCGCCAGTCGCGCCTGATGTTGGCGCCGCCCAGCCCTCGCCTCCTCCCCCGCTCCTCCTTGCAGTCGAACTTAGAGTGCGTTTGTTTTTCTTTCCAGCCTGGGGGGCCTGCGGCCTACCTTGAAGACCTTGGCCCCTCCCAGTGCCTTCCTGGACTGTCCCAGCTTCGGCTGGCCGCCGAGTTAAAATTCGTGTAGTGATTCAGCTTTGTCTCGTTTTCCGTATCGTGAAACTGGTTAGCAGTTTCCTTCCATATTTCATGTTAGGCCGTTGTGCCGCCGTCCCCACGAGAAGACAGCTGAAGTCGAGAACTCTGCGCGCCTCCACGCCGCTTATCATTATTACTACTCCTCGCCCCTTCCATCCTTATCCTTCGTTTCATGCTTCGTCTGCCTGCTGCTGCTCCCTCCCTCTGACGCTAATCGCCCTGCTGCCTGCGCCGCAAATCACATACTTGCCTGAGAGGCCGATCCCCCAATCCCCCTCATAGTCTTCCCATCGGCCTCAGAGACCCAAATGACCTCATTGTGTCCTTTTCGTGGGATGTTTCGTGGGGTGCAAGAGGCAGGAGGATGGGGGGCACGCGCGGCCTCCTGCAGCTGGCTGGCCAAGGGGAGTCGGCCAGGGGCGCCCCCACTGCGCGGGTTCGAGCCGCCAGAGCCGCAAGGCGCAGCAAGCACGTCTGATCATTCTGTTAATGTGTCCCTCCTCCTCCTCCATCCGTCCATCCGTCCATCCTCCTCCTCCTCTCCTCCTCCTCCTCCTCTTCCCTCTTCCTCCTCCACCGCCTCTTTGGCCCTCTTGGGAAATGTCCACATGCGGACGTCGCGCCTCCTTCGCTTGGCATGGGGCCTTTTCAGACAGGCGTGGGTCCCAGGTACCTGGAGCAAGTTGCTGTATATGTTGTGGCAATAGCTGCCATTTGGCCCAACTGTCAACGCTGTCACCCTTCTCTCCAGCTTTGCCCTTGACACGAGTCCGAGGGAGGCCCTTTCAACTTGGCCCCAAGTAGCGCTGAGGCATGTCGGATGCTCCCGGTGAGGTTCCTTTCTCGTTGAATGAAGTAGACGCGATGGGAATGGGAATTGACTTGAGCGGCGGTGGCTGCTGCGGCACAGGCGTCGCTGCCGCTGCTGCGGCGCAGGCGTCAGAGCAGTCTCTTTTAGACCAGTTGGGTTTCTTTGATGACCCCAACGTGTGCATCGTATGCGGCGAGCCCCGGTACATGCGTCATCGTTTCTGCAAGCCCCACAAGTCACTGGCCGAGTCCTTGCGAGTGGACGCAGAGCGACAGGACCTTGATAAGACAAAGGCCACAGGAACCAAGACGACAGAGTGTTCAGATGCGCACAAGGAGGCCATGGCAGATCCAGCGAGGTGCGTGATGAAGATGAAAATGGCAGAGGAGGCTAGCCCCAGCGCGAGCAAAGGCAAGAAGCGCATCAAGTTCGACCACATGGACCATGCCCACTCGTTTCGCAAACAGAACGTGGCAGAGGACTTCAATCTGCTAAAGAAGGTCGACTTCATCGAATTCAGCACCACGATGGAAAGGAAGCGCAGATGGACACCACCCTTTGATGGATTATTAGTTTTATGTAGTGTGGTTGTCTTCTCTTTTAAATTACACTGGTAGTTGCGCGTTGTTGCAAGGAGTTGGGACAGCTCAAGGACGACCCCTCCGAGGCCGATGATAACCTTTGTTGTTTGTTCTTTTTTTTTTTTTGTGTTCCCCTTTTTTTTTTTTTTTTTTTGTGTTTTTTTTTGTTGTATCTGTTGTTGTTTTGGTTTTATTTTGTCTTTTTTTTTCTTTTTCATATTTTCTTTGGTTTTTCTTATTGGACAAGAGAAAGGCTTTGAGCTCAGGCTGCACCTCAAAAAGGGTGACTATGTAAAGGTTGGCACTGCGTCAATCGAGGAGAAGTCGCTGACGAATACCTCCAAGAAGATGAAGTCAGCATCAGCAGACGAGTTGTCGCAGATGAGGGCAGAACTCAGCATGGGCATGCAGACGTTCGGCGGCGACTTCCACAGCGTTGGCGCCAGCAGCTCCAGCGCCAACGCGCCGAGTTTCAGTGCGCCCTTGGGGCCTGGCGCTATGCTGGCTCAGATGGCTGTGACTACCACGCCTGGCAGCTCGACCGTGCCATCAACGCCAGCAGGATCATCCATGCCTGGGACGCCAGGTTCCTTGAGCGGGGAAGCAAGGGGGTGTCTTGGATTCCTCCTCCCCCTGCTCCTCTAACTTCTCATTCCCCTTACCTCTGCCCGTCTTCTTTCCCTTGGGGTCCTGGGGCCTCCCCACTGTGATGTTCTTCTCCCAGGGCGGCCCTGTGCTTCTCCCACTTAAAGGTCGCGTGGCGTCCGCCACAGCCCAGTCATCTAGCCCAGCCGCCTCCATGGAGGGCGCGGGCGGCGGCGGCGCGCCCAATGGCAAGCAGCCTCCGCCGCTGGACATGGCCCTCCGCGCCAACACGTCCAGCAAGATCGCCAGGGAGCAAGACCTCGAGATCGTGAAGTTGTGCGAGGCCGCCCTCAAGGGGCAGGAAGCCATCGAGCGCAAGGATGTGTCGATGGCCGATGACAAGGCCCACTTTGACATTGTACAGCAGCGGCTCAACATGCTCTTACTGGTGCTTCTACTGGTGCATCGGGAGCCCAACAAGGAGCTCCCTGAGGGCAAGGTTGCGTGGTGCCACCAGAGGATCCTATCCCAGGAGAAGCTCATGAAACTGTTCGTGACTTCTATCGTTGCCGACGGCCCTGCGAACGACGTGGTAGACGTCGAGAAGGAGGTTAACATCGAGCAGAACAAAATCATCTCCATGCTTGAGGGGTCAGCCTGGGGGGGGGCGTGGTGAAACTCTGACACTGGCCTGGCCCTGATCACTCAGCCCTCCCATTTGTCGCTCGAGCCCTCCCTCCAAGGCATCCCCACGGGCCCCACGCCCCAGGCCTTGTTTTTCTTGGGGGTGGGTGTCCATCAAGAGATAAGTATTGCAGGTACGGTTGCCCGCTCACTACTGTGGCGCCACTGCTGCCCTCCAGTGCTTTGCATTCGGTTTCCATGTTGGTGTTCTGGCATTCTCCTGTTTGGGGTCTACGCTGGTAGATGGCAGAATGCACGCCGCAAACATGCAACGCGTTTCAGGGGGGTCTTACCTAATGTCCCCTTTCCTACGATGCCCCCCCTATTCTGACCCCCATGAAGGTCTGCATATGTTCCAATTGAGAACCCGCAGAGCTTGAAGAACGTTGGAGTGATCGCCATGCTTGCTCACCAGGTGACAACGATGGAGAGTACAGCTACGGTGAAATCAGCTCTCAGCAACTGGGTGGAAACAAAGTTGGCGTGGAAGCAGTTGGCCAAGGCCCTGAACAAAAGCATCACTGACCTCAATGGGAACATCAAGCGGCGCTTCGACGCGCAGAAAAAAGAGAAGTCCGAGGCAGAGAAGAAGGAGGCGGCAGCGGCAGTGAGGCGCAGGCAGGAGGAGGAGAGGTTGGCAGCGGAGCAGAAGGCACGAGTTCGAATCAACACAGACATCTTTAAGCTCAAGGTCGAGGCGGACATGGTGGCCCCGGTGCACCGCAGCGACGCAGAGTTCTTGGATGGAGCGCCGCAGGTTGACTACACCAAGCCGTTCGTTGTCGCGAGCGCGGCCGTGCAGAACTTCGCCGAGGGGAAGCTTGCCCAGCCCGTGCTGCAGAGGTTATTTCGTTTTGGAATTGGGTCCATTCGTTGGGTCTGATCCGTTCCGCATTCCAGTCGACGCTGCTGGCGATGCTCGGAAAATGGGCTTTGGCGGACCGGGGTGGGTTGCCAACTTGTTTATGCCATCGCTTGGCGGCGCGCTGAGGGGGGCAGCGGGAGGGGGGGCGCTTCTGGAAGGCAGAGTGCTATTTGGCAGCCCTCAAAGGCTTTAAAGAAACCCTTGGAGGGCCCCTAAGAAGCA
>CAUYUJ010009435.1:76289-123562 GCA_963575745.1 Prorocentrum cordatum | reverse complement strand
GAAAACCAGTGCGCAATCGCGGCGGGGTGGCCATCGTAGTGTCTGGTGGGCCTGCAAACAGCAGGCAATATGCCAGCACCCCTGCCGTCCCAGCTCAAAACCAGTGCGCAGTGCTCGTGGCCCTCCGATCATGACCCAAGGTTTTCCTCCACATGGTTATTCCGAACCATCTTGCGGTGTTGGGCCCTCGCTTTGGAGACCCAGCGCCCCGCGTTCATTCCTTCATCCATCCTCCTCCCCCTCCTCCTCCTCCTCCTCATTCTCCTTTTCCTCCTACTCCCCCCTTCCTCCCCAATCACTGCCCTCTGCCTCCCGCATGTCCATTTCGGCGCAACCCTCACACGGTTCGTGGCCCCACTGGGAGCTCTACCGTAGGCGTCAGTGGTTGCGCTTGCATGCGCCCGCCGCGCTCATCTCGGCACACCCCTCACACGCTCCTTGGCCCCTTGGGGAGCTCCACCGAAGACCCGAGTGGCTGCGCTCGCATGCGCCCGTCGAGCCCATTTCCGGCACACCCCTCACGTGGCCCCATATGGAAGCTCCACCGAAGGCCCCAGTGGCTGCGCTTGCATGCGCCCGCCGCACCCGCTTCGGCACACCCGTCACACGTTCCGTGGCTCCATACGGAGCTCAACCGAAGGCCCCCGTGGCTGCGTTCCCATGCGCCCGCCGCACCCATCTCCGCACACCCCTCGCACGCTTCGTGGCCCCATAGAGAGTTCCATCGAAGACCCCAGCGGCAGCGCTCGCATGCGCCCGCCCCACCCCTTGCGGCACAATCCTTCACGCATTTCGTGGCCCCATGGAGAGCTCCATCGAAGGCCCCAGCGGCTGCGTTCGCATGCGCCAGGCGCACCCATTTCTGGCACACACCCCACACGCGTCGTGGCCCATAGGGAGCTCCACCAAAGGCCCCAGGGGCTGCGCTCGCATGCGCCCGGTGCGCCCCTCCTGGCACACCCATTGCATGTTTCGCGGGCCCATAGGGAGCTCCGCCGAAGGCCCAGTGGCTGCGCTCGCACGCGCCCACAACATTCCTTTTCGGCATACTTCTGACACGTCTCGTGGCCCCATAGTGAGCTCCACCGAAGGCCCTCCCGCGGCTGCGCTCGCATGCGCCCGCCGCGCCCCTTCCGGCACATTCCGGACACGGTTCGTGTCCCCATGGAGAGCTCCATCGAAGGCCCCAGAGGCTGCGTTCGCATGCGCCCGCCTCGCCAATTTCGGCACACCCCTCACACGCTTCGTGGCCCCATGTGGAGTTCCACCGTAGGCCCAGCGGCTGCGCTCGCATGCGCCCGCCGAGCCCATTTCGGCACACCTTTCACACATTCCGTGGTTCCTTAGGGAGCTCCTCCGAGGACTAGTGGCTGCGCTTGCATGCGCCCGCTGCGTTCCTTTCTGCACACCCCTGACACGCTTTGTGTCCGCATAGGGGGTTCCACCGAAGGCCCCACTGGCTGCGCTCGCACGCGCCCTCCGCACTCCTTTCGGCACACCCCTCACACGTTCCGTGGCCCGCAGGGAGCTTCTCCGAAGGCCCTAGTGGTTGCGCCCGCATGTGCCCGCCGCGCAAAGTCCGGCTAAACTTTGACACGCTTCGTGGCCCCATAGAGAGTTCCACCGAAGACCCCAGCGGCTGCGCTTGCACGCGCCCGCCGCACCCGCTTCGGCACACCCGTCACACGCTCCGTGGCTCCATGGGGAGCTCTACCGAAGGCCCCAGTGGCTGCGTTCGCATGCGACCGCAGCACCCTTCTTGGCACACCTCTCACACGCTTCGTGGCCCCATAGAGAGTTCCACCGAAGACCCCAGCGGCAGCGCTCGCATGCGCCCGCATCAAACCTTGGGGCACAATCCTTCACGCATTTTGTGGCCCCATGGAGAGCCCCATCGAAGGCCCCTGCGGCTGCGCTCGCATGCGCCCGCCGCACCCATGTCGGCACGCTCCAAGGGCTCAAGGTTTCCGAAGGTCCTCCCAAAAGGGCATACTCCGCATACGCTACGTCCCAACCTCCCATTACTCTAGGTATATTCATTAGTGTCTCCTTCTGCTTCTCTATCTTGCGCAAAGAGAGAATCAACTATGTCGTCTCCGAGGACGCCAGAGCCAATTCGCACGGTCGGTGCCCCCGTCAAGGGCGTTTTGCCCCCGTCCAGGGCAAAGCAGCACCGCATTCACAGTCCACTACATGAGGTGGACGTGCTCGCCGACGGCTTCCGACAGCGGGCTCACAGCTCAACGTGAACGTCACTTCCAGGACAACTTGGCGGACGCGTCCAGCATCAACGACGATCCATATTCAGCGTCAGGGCCAGTTGCATTGGATGCTCTTGATCGTACGGTTCTAAAGTATTACAAAAACAAGCTGCGCCCGATCCGGCAGGATATTACCGTCATCGAAGAGCATGGGATATCGAGGGCTGAAGTGCAAGACCCCTTGGTTCAAATCAGGTCTGAGATAGATCAACACGCAGCCCGGGCGGGCGCGCTCGGAAATCTTCCCCGACCACATTCCGCAGCATCGGGAACGGCCAGTATAGCATCACAGATGGAAGTTACTCTTTCGGAGTCGGAAAACAGTTCTCAGAGCTTACAGCCGTTAAAGGTAAATCTACCATTGGGGTATTTGAGGTTTGGGCGATTTCCAGACTACGCGTCGGCTGCGCAATTTCTCAACGATGATGCGCTACCACATCGTGCCGGCGCCGGTCGGCTATTTCATCAAGGGCGATTGAAACGCAATCATCTTAGCTAGGTGTTCAACCGCGCACGGTCGGGGTAAATTCGCCAGCGTTCTTCGGGGCGCCCAGGTCAAACATCGCAATCATGTTGCATGTTGCAGGGGCGCGCGCCGACCAGCCCGTCGAGAAACGCCCGCCGAGAAGCTTTCTGTTTGGGCTCCGCGCGCAACTCATGGAGCGGGGGTGCGCAGAGGGAGAAGTGCGCGTCGACGCAAACGAGTGCAAACTCAAAATAAGCTCAAAATTGCTATGGGCCCAAGTGTCATGGTGAAAGTCGTAAACAACGCCATTGCAATAGTTCGGGAAGGGCCGCGGACGCAGTGGAGCGAGCTTGCGGGCGCTGCGGAAGTGCAGCGCCTTGCCACAAGGGCCTGTGATACTTTGAGCGGGGCTGCGAGAGAAAATGGGGAAATAAAGAAGGGAGAAAACAGATGGGGCAAGGGCGCCGAGAAGGGGCTCGGACGGCGCATGGGCAACGCGATCGCAGCCAGACACGGCAGATGGGCAGCGCCCCCATGCGCGCCCATGTCGCCTGGTAGCGTCGACGCGTGGAATGTCGGGGACATTATTGTGGACTTGCCTCATGAACTCAATGAGATCACCGAGCGCGTGCGAGATTCGGACATCGCAGCCTTGTGCTTTCAAGCGGCAGAATGCAGAGGTTTCCCGTTTTTGCCCGAATTCGAGGGCTTCTTCCCCATCTTATCCGGGCGGGAAGAAGGACCTAGAGAGTATGCCGGCGTCGGTTTTATCATATCTCCAAGGGCGCTTACGAATCCGAGTTTCTGGGAGGGGGCCTAGCGCCGGCAGCGGCGCATGCCTGCGCAAGCACAAGAGATTGCGATTATGATGCGCGTCGTGATTGCCATTCCGATTAGGCCCCGTTCGCTGCGAGATGCCGCTCGCACGCGCCACGCTGGGAGAGCATGCGTACCAGAATCATGCATTCTCGTGGTCACCTGCATCCAACAGAGAATTCGTGGTTGATATGCCATGACCTGGACTCTTGCGTCGCGAACACGTTATTTCCAGCGCAGCGACGAACGTGCGATTGCGCATTGTAATATCGGCGTGGACTTCAAGCGATATTGTGCCAGGAGGCCTTGAGCAGTCGGCTCGCGCCATAATCAATATAACATGGCCGCCTTGTACCTTCGATGTTTGGAGCGTTCGGAATCGGCCGCGTCAGCCGCGCCATTTTGCGCTGATTGTAGATCTTAGCGTCGCAGTTCCGAAAGCAGACGCGAAGCGCAGATAATAACAAAAAGGCCCCTTTCGACGCGAAGGCATTGCGGAACCAGGACACGGAAGACACGTGCGTATCCGACTTTTTGGGTGAGTGGCCAAAAGGAGCGCATGGCGCCCCATGAGAAGATCGCGCTTCCGCAGTACCGCAGCGCGCGCTGCAATCGGCTTCCGCGCGCGTCCCGCCCCGGACAGCATTTCGACAACATCCTTAGATATCGGGTCGCGCGCTCCACTTGATCGAAGACCAGAACATGGCGCGACTGCCCGGGCAGGCTGGTCACGGCGTCGCAGATAAGGGCCTCAACAAGATGGCCCAGAAGTCTTCCACAGCAGACCGGAAACATTGGCTTGCCGCAAGCATTGCAACGCATGGGCGTGGGGCTATCAGATCATTGCGGAAGACTGCTGCCACGGAGCGCGGGCGGCTCTGGGATGCCGAAGGCGAATTGGTAGACGCATCCCAGCGGGCGACCACCGTGGCAGATTCCCTGGAGACGGCGCATTGGCGCTCTCTGGAAGACATCCCGATGCCGGAACAGCCATTTCAAGATGGATATTTGGACGTCAAGTTGGGGCCAGTGACGCCAGGGGAAATCGAAGAGGCATTGATTCGTACTCAGCGAGCTGCTGTGGCCGATGGAGCGCCAGCAGAATTAGGGGAATCACGTCTGAACAATACGGCCGCAGTGGGCATGTTGACATCACTATGCAATGCGCGCTGGGAGAAAAGACATCCCCGAAGAGTGGAGAGAAGCATCTGTTGTAACCGTATTAAGCAGGGGGGCGCATCCCAGCCGCCCAAATGTCGGCCGATATCCTTGCTCACAGCGGGGCACAATAACTTAGCCAGCAGTTTGTTAAAACGAGTGAAGCACGGTGGGGCCGAAGAAGCGCTAAGGGGGTCTCAATCTGGTTTCCGGCCCCGCCGCGGCACGAGCGAATCGCTATTCCTAGCGCGCCGGCCGATCGACGCCGCGTCGGAGGACAAACGTGGCAAACGATTGGTCCTACTTCTTGATTGGAGCAATGCTTTCGACCGCATCAGCCCCAAAGGACGCGCGCGAGCGCGACGCGCATTCCGCGCCCCACCGGCGATGGTCGAGATGATCAAGGGCATCAGCAAAGTGCGCAAATTTGCAGTTCTAGACTCGCGCGCGACGTCATCGCAGAGAGCGCAGTCCGCCGGAATTGCGCAAGGGTGCCCGCTTGCGCCATACTTGTTTACTATATGTATGTCAATTTTGTTGGGAATTGTGGACAAGCGCTTGGCACTGGAACAACCAAACAGGGATGCCAAACCACGCCTGGTCACTGAAGACGCGCCGTGGGTTCAGACGACGCCACGCTGCTCTCCAGGGGCCCAGACACGCCCCGAATACATCTAAATTTGGTGGTGGCGGTTAGAAAATATACCGGCTGGAATTGATAAAGCCCGCAGTAATGGTCATCTCAACACGTTCTGGGGCTGCGATGATTTGCGCGAAGAAAAGACGCGGGCACGGTTGGAAACGAAACGTAGACGAATTTCAAGTGATAAACAAACATATTATAGCGATTTCAATATATTTTCAATTATACGAAACAGAACACGCAATTTCAATACATGCCCAGCCAGAAACGGTTTTCAGAACACACAAGAGCCTCAAAAGGGCAGTATGAACAGATAGCGAAAAACAAATCCACAAACGCTCGTAGATGTCCAGCCAAAGGCCCCAAAGGCCCCAAAGGGGTAGTGGATAGCGGCAGGGAGGGAGCACGCGGGTTACGTTGATTGCCAATGTTTGCGATATGTTTTCAGGGGTAGCCTGAATGTGTTTTTCGCGAAGTAAGCTGGACCGAACTGAATGGACTGAGGGGCGTTTTATTCTCGGCAGCTGAGGGCGCAACCTATGGCGCAACCATTAGGAGGACGTTTAATTCTCGGCGGCCGAGGGCGCAACTTATGGCGCAACCAATCCGAGGACGTCTGATCTTCGGCGTCCAAGGACGCAACCGATGGCGCAACCAATCGGAGGACGTTTTATTCTCGGCGGCCAAGGGCGCAACCTATGGCGCAACCAGTCGGAGGACGTCTGATCTTCGGCGTCCAAGGACGCAACCTACGGCGCAACCAACCGGAGGACGTCTTATCCTCGGCGGCCAAGGGCGCAACCTATGGCGCAACCAGTCGGAGGACGTCTTATTCTCGGCGGCTGAGGGCGCAACCTATGGCGCAACTAATCGGGGGACGTTCTATTCTCGGCGGCCGAGGGCGCAGCCTATGGCGCAACCAATAATCAATAGGAGGACGTCTTATCCTCGGCGGCTGAGGGCGCAACCGATGGCGCAACCAATAGGAGGACGTTTAATTCTCGGCGGCGCCAGCGGCGGCGGCGACGACGAGCGCCGCCACCGCGCCGACTCGAGGCGGCGACGACCGCACCGATGTGGCCCAGACTGATTGGACTTCGAACTGCGTTTGGGCTGGCCGCAGGGGCCAAGAGGCGAGCTGTCTTGTGATTTGTTGCCTTTGTGCCGAGCTGTTTTGGCTTTGGCTCATGACTCATGCCAGTGGTGGCGTGGACATACCTGCCTAGTGCACTAGCCGCCCGGCGATGGCGCAGAGGCTGGACTGATCGCCAGAAAGACCGCCTACACAATCTATGCAACGGCGGGCGGGGGGTTCTTTTTACATGAGCGACAGAGACAGAGAGGGCATGGGGGGACACACGAGCGTCGGAATGTGCTCGGGCATCTTGAGATGGGGGGCCAGTTGGAGGGTGAAAGAGGGGGTCTGCAACAGGGGGTCTTCAATGGGGGCTGAATGGCCCATGTCTGCTCAATGTATCGTTCATGTCTGTGATCGGGTACGATTGGCATCCAATGCTGGCGGTCATTGATGGCCAGTCATTCGTGCCCGCGCGTTGCCCGCGCGGGCACACGCGCCGTCCATCCATTATCGTTCATGCGTGCAGGCGTTCTTGCATATTGCGTGTGGGCCAGCGAAGTGGAGTGCAAGTGTGTCTTGATTGTGCGGTTGATGATCGCGTATGTTCCCAAACGATGACTTCTCGACCCCCAAGACAAATTTGGAATGGGCCCCGCGATTCTCCCAAAATGTGGATTCACATTTTCCGTTTTCCCAAAATGTGAATTCACATTTTCCTTTTTCACAAAATGTGAATTCACATTCTGGCCCCTTTCATAAAGAATCCCAAACAAAATTCCAAAATGTGAATTCACATTTCCCTTTTTCCCCAAATGTGAATTCACATTTTCCCTTTTCCCCAAATGTGAATTCACATTTTGCCCTGGCCTTCAAGATCCCCAAAAACTGAGGCGCAGTGTTCCGCATGTCAGATTGGCTGGGCAGATTTCGACACTCACCTGACCGCTGTCGTGTGTTCCAGCCTTTTCTTTTTGCGCCCTTAGCGCACGTTGCCTTCGTCGCCTTTCCCAAGCCCCCCGCCCCCTTGCTTCCTTCCCCCTCAAGTCTCGCGCGCGGGTGCAGATGGGGGGTTTCAATTAGTTCCCCCACCGAACACAGCAATCGAGGATGTATCGCCCATTCATGGCCTTAAAAAACCACCATTGCGGGGACCCTGCGCCCTGCGCCTGACCCCCGCTTTCACCCTCCAAGGCCAGAGAGGGCAATGCGTTTGTCAAGTTGGTCTGGGGAGGCAGTGATATCCCCTCGTGCAGCGAGGGGCGCACGTGCACCGCGTTCTGGGACAAGTACTTCAACGCGTGCCAAAACAAGCTGGTGGGCCTGGCGTTATTTGACTATGATTTTTTGCATCGTCCAGGGCGGCTTTGTTCGAGATTTCGAGTCCTCACGGCCGAGCAAGACGAAGTTTTGGAATGTTGGGAATCGATTGCGCCAGGATCGAACGGGGGGAGGGATTTGCTTTGAGCTGCGCATGTAATGTATTTGCAGCAATATCAGCGCCACGTCGTTCCAAGCATTTGTGTTTTCGCCACCTTGCCCCACGCAGGGGGCCGTTTGGATTAGGCATTCGCCTTTGAGGATTTGCTGCATGACAGCCTCTCCTGACTCTCCTGGCCCATTGGATTGGGCAGCTGGGCAGGGCAGGAGAAACGTTGGCCTTCGTGAAAGTCGTCGACTACATTATCCTGCCCAACGTGTTTCGGGCTGGTGAGAATCCCAGGACTCCTGAGCCATTGGGCATTGAGTTGTTGGGGGATTGGCGGAAACGCGATCCAAACGTGGCTACTGAGAGGCATCCTTGGCAAGACAGGGGGGTAGGAAGAACAGAAAGTGCAGGGGCCAGGATAAGGAATCTGAGGAGGAGGGGGATGAGGCCGACGAGGAGGGAGATCGCGATGGGGACCAGTGGAGGAAGATGTAGAAATGAGGAGGATGAGAAGACGAGGCCGAACGGCCGAATATGATTACCAATGGTGGAAACTCTGTTGTCAGGTTTAGGATGGGAGCGAGGGCGAGAGCGGAGATTGGGGGGGCTCGCCTGCAAGGACATTATGGTTCACTCTGCCGCAGACGCTGGTCGACGACTGCGTGGCTAAATACAGGACGTGGGGGCGTCCGCGCGTCTTCCCTTTCTCTTCCTTTTTGTCTCGCAGGGGGCGCCACCTGTTGGTCTTCCAACTCCGCCGCGCCCCGGCGCACCCCCCCCAAGGTTCCTCCTCCTTGGCCCCCCTCGTCGCCGCCACATTCCTTCCCCCCCGATCCTGCTCCACTTCCTCCTCCCCCCCCCCACCTCCTCCAACCACCGCCGTGAGCAGCAGCAGTCAGGTTGAGACGGCACTTGTTCATGGCAGCGTCGCCCATCCTCTTCCCACCTCCCTCATCGCCTGGCGCGTAAGCGATCCGCAGAGGGGGCTGGGTACCAAGCGTGGGTAGTGGGGCAGGAACGTCTCAGAGAAGCTCGCGGCCTGGGCAGAGACGTACAACGTGCCATCTGACGTTCCAGACCTAGGCCTCCAATTTCCTGTTGTAAGTCATGGTATGTTGCTGGGTAATGCTGGGGGGTGGAATGTGTACGCGTGGCCACTGGAGGGCAGGAGCAGCAAATTTTTCTCAATCCTAGAACTCTTCGGGGACGATTGGAACACCTGTTGCCACCAGGAACACACATGATTGAGTTTAACGAAAGATCCCATCGCGCCCGAGCCAAGAGGAGCAAAGAGTGGGACGTGGGCCAGCCCAGCAGCGCCTCGCTACCATGGGCCCCTGAGATGAACGACATTAATTTTTAAAAAGTTGCGGACACTGTGTGTGGGGCGGCTTCGCGCGTCTCTGATATGAGGCCAGATGAGGTAGAGGAGTGGGGCCATTGCGTAGATTGGGCACGATCCATGGCTTCAAGCTTGAGTTCCCGTTCGAACGAAGTTTTCTTATACAGGCAATGGGGTTACGATGTTCCATACTTGCTGCGTGCATTGCTGATGGCATCGACAGCAGATAACTTTGGGAAGCTCAAAGACACGATCATGCACGCCATCAGGTTAAGTGCCCCCTCGACGATCGCCGAAACTCTTGTCAGACAAATCCTGAACAAGGACCGTTGGACCTAGAAAACTTGTTTCTGGATGTTTTTCCGTGCATCCCGCGCCCCACTTCTTCCATCATGCCTCATCCCTCCTCTTTCTCCATCCCTGCTCCTCTCTCCCAGCTCCCAGCCTCCCCCTCCCTTCCCCTCCCCCCTCTTCCCCCCAAAGCCCACAATCAGATAGCCCATGTCGCTTGGGGTGCCCAGCAGGACCTAGTGCCATCAGCAACTACTCTGAAGCGGCACAAGCTTACTTTGGACGTAGGTTTCCTGATGTACATGCGCAAGGAAAACGAACGCATCCTAGCAGGCAACAGAGTTTCTGTATACCAAAGTTGCGATAGCAGCCCAGTGGGGAAACAAAACATGCTCAACACATGGGTGTGCAAAGTCACGCAATCAGACATGCTGCAACTGTACAATCACACGACATTTATTGCACAGAACAATAGTGGAACGTCCAATGACCCAGGCGAAAATCAGGATCTGAACGCCAAGCTTGCCGAGGCCGATTCGTTTGTGAAGAGCAAAATGGCGTACAGCGTTTGCACACCTTGTGGTTTGGGTTCGGCAGGGTCTGGAGTCAAACACAAGATGCATTGCCTTCTACATCAACATTTCCTGGAGTGCGGGTGGGGGCGCTGCGTCCAGACCTTGAACAGCACTGTTTCCTTTACTACCGATTTCGGCGACGAGCACTACCTCGCGACTGCCAAGCCTTTCAAGATCAGCGCGTTCTTCAATTGGGCTCGAACGAGCGACTTCAATTCAGAGGGTGGGGTCGGGTCGAGGGGGGTGGGGGGCATGCCCTAGCCGCATGCGCATGCATATGGAGATGGACACGGATGGGGGGGTGTATACATATATAGTGAGAGAGGTAGAGAGAGAGAGATAACGATACATGAATACATATGCACGTATACTTGCACATCTGTATATATGTATATATATACGTAATTGCTACAAAGGTTCGGTGTAAATGGAAAGAGGGTTGAGAGAGGGCGGGAGTAGCATAGATAGTGAGTGAGTGCAGGGAACGGCGCGCGCGATAGAGCTCAGGCCCGCCGCCAACCCTGCAGCTCCAGGCCCTCACTGCTCGCTCGACCCCGCGGCCTCCGGGAGGCACTCGGCGTGGGCGCTGGGGAGAGGTCCCCTCAACTCCTTCCTTCCTTCCTTCTCCCTCCTTGCTCCACTCCTTTCCCTCTCCCATTATTTTCAAGGCGACCCTGCCCTATTGCCCATGCCCTCGGCCAGACAGCTTGGCGTGGGGGATGGGGGGCGCGCCGCAGCCAGCATAAATGTTTAAACAACTTGCAGAACCATACACCCAATGACCCCCTTTCCAAAAACAAAAAAAAACGTACACCCAACGAACCGTAACTCGCCCTCTTCTCAGGCCCCTCTCGGGGTCCCCCTTTAGAGAAAAATACACCCAACGAGCCGTAAGGCGCCCTCTTCTTGGGCCCCTCTTGGGGTCCTCTTGGGATTTTCCCTGCCGCATCGTGGGGTCCCTGTCAGGGCTCTCCAACGAGCTCCAGGGGGGCCGTCTTGGGGGGCCCTGGAGCCGTCTTGGGCACTCTCGGGGCCTTTAGGGTCGATGCGCGACCCATCTATGCATGTATCCATGTACCTCCTGCTCCTTACTCTGCCAATCCTCGCCTCCCATGCTCCCTCCTTGCTCGTTCGTCCTTTCTCCAGCCCCCCTCCTCACCCGCCCATGCCTGTGCCGCCCTCCTCCTTCCATTTTCCTCTACGCGCGCATGCGAGAAGGGGGCGGCGGGGGGCGAGGACTTGCCTGCCTTCCAGATGTGCTCCGACCCTGCCGACTTGACCGAGGAGGCCGCAGGAGATGCAGCCTTTGATTTCCAATCAGATCCGAATTGCATCGAAATTCCAGATATGTCAGAGGAGCCAATGGGTCCAAGTTCGATTGCCCCATACATGGAGGGCCCTGGGGCGTCACGAGAAATCGACGCTGACGTCGTCGATCTGACTTCGTCCCTGAACTGCCCAGGCTCCCCTGGGTCCAAACGATATCCAGTAGGGCAGCAATTTCAAGAATGATCTGCCCCCCACAGGCTGCGCTCGCGCGAAACCCTGGGGCCTTGAGCAGCGGCTCCACCAGGGCCCCCAACAGCTCCTTCATGGCGCAGCGCGCGGCGTAGGCTCCTGCAGGGGCTGGAGCCCACAAGGGGGGAGTCTACAGGGGAGGATATGGGCGGGCATTGGCGAGAGAGCGACTCCAATATGTCCCAGCCTCTTACGGCCACGCCTTCGCCCCTGCTCCAAGAGGGCCCCAAGAAAAGAAAGGCCCAAGCCCAAGAGGGCCCCCAAGAGTGGCCCAAGAAAAGGTCACCACCCACAGCGGTGACTTGGAATTTGGATCCGTCTTGGGGACCTCCCAGGGCTTTCTCAGGGCCACCTCAGCTATCACATAAACCTGCAAAGGGCATCGAGGGGGTCCCAAGACGACCCCAATATGGTCCCAGGAACGACCCAAGGGGTGGATGAGGGCCCCCCATTGTGACCGCCCACAACGCTGTCCTGGGCCCCTCCTCGGGCCCTCATCATGGGGCCTTCTTGGGCCCGCAACCTTCTTGGAACCTTTTCCTCTCAGAGCCCTCTGGGCCCACTTCCTTTCTCTTTGCCATGGGGATGTTGGGCGCTGCCCCCCTGTCGGATAGGGGGCAGGCATGGGGATAAAATGGCAGGGATGAGATTCGAAACTTCAAATCGCCCATAGGTTTGCTTCATATTTTCGACAACGCCATTGACCAGCTTAAGCAGGCCATGCCCCATTGGACAACTTTCATTGCGAATTTGAAACTTGTTGTTCGGATGGTCCGGCAGCCCCGCGCCCGCGAACGGATCAAGGAGACGTGTTTCAAGGACCCCCCTGCGTACCACAGGCGCGACGTGCTGGACGTAGTAACGTCAACTGTGCATGAGAAGAGGTGGGGCACCATTGCGAATGCCTGCTACGAGCTGGGGCAAGTAAAAGAAGAGTTGAGGCAGTTTTGGGATCTAAAGGCATACTGCAAGGGAAAAGTACCCACGACCAAGCAAATGTCCAAACATGGAAAACATGATGCTTGGAGATTGGACGTTTTGAAGATCAACGACATCATAAAGTCTGATTTCTTTTGGGCATACCGCGCCATGGCAATGGAGATTTTAACAGTCTTGCTCCATCTCATGCATTGGTCTGAGGGCTGCCCATGCCACAGTCGGAAAGAAGCGTTCGCGAATTGGCAGAAACTGATAGGCGCCTCTGCGAGCACCTGCCCCATGGCAGGGAGAAGAGCGCCAAACTTGGCGGCAGGGGAGCTGATGGCCGTTCTGAACGAGTTGTGGGACACATGCATTGCTCAATTTCTGATGCGAGAGTGTCGTGCGTTACCGCCTAGCGACAAAGCGACGATTCAGTATGATCTTTTGGCTTCGCCATTGCCCGACCCGTCTGGAATGTTTCTGTTGCCGTCCAAGCGTTGACGGTTCAGAGCTAAGTGATGCGTGAAGCGTGCATGGGTAACGCAATAATCGCGACAGAGATGTGATATCATGTACGTATCGCGCTCATGTGAAAACCGAAATACATTCATGATGTCGTTGCGTCCAATGTGGGCGGTGGTGGGGAGGACAGCGCGCGGCCCCAGCGTCAGGATGACGAGAGGCGGTCGGTCTGTCGGCCAAGGTTCGCCACATGCTGTCGCCAGGCAGCCTCTGGCTGCTGTGTGGAGTTGCACTGTGGAAGATCTGCATTTCACATGTATGTCATGATGAAGATTTCATCATCTTGGCAGTCTCTCCCACTTGTGATGTGCGGTCTAGGTCATTTCGATCTTGCCGTTGCTCGCGAGGTAGGCGCTAAGGTTTTGCAGTTGTTCGAGTCGCTGGGCGAGGGCGCCGACGCGCACGCGCTTGTATTCCGCATTTGCTTGCCAGGTACCCAATGCCGAGACGAACTTAATCGTTTTGTGTCTGGTGAAGACCCAGCGGGTTTGCCAGTGCTGCTTCACTACATGTCTCAATTTCGATTCATTTGCGTCGTGGAAAGGTTGGTCGAAGGATTGCACGCGGTCGTCAGCAAGGGCATTCGACGGGCGCCTCGACATGGGCCTGTGCACGTGGCCCTCAGGCACCACCTTCCAATGATTCAACGGAAGCTCGAGCTAGATAGTGAGTTTCTTGGAGACTTGGCGGCGCAACTCTCAAAGTGTCAAACTCCTATCATGTGCGTTGAATCCTTAGGCATGTCTAACCACGCACTATTTCAGGAACTCCAGTCAACCCACAACGGCAACAAGAGGCTTCTGAATGGCAAGTATGGTAAGGACCTCACTTACCTGATTTACAGGTGGGATGCCCCCACGCAGCATACCTTCAATCCAGCAGTGATCGTTGATGGCATGATCATGATTGGCGACGTGGACTCTGCTCAAGCCGTATTTCCGCCCCCACAGCCGCATGAACCGCCCATGGGGGGGCTACATCGTTGGAGACAGTTTTGGAGAGGCATGCGATGGAGTACATGCTAGAAATCTCTGGCCAAAGCGAAATGTTTTTCGTGATGCCGACCGCTCAAGGCAACGACCCCTCAGGGGGCGACCACTCTGATGGCCCCAATGGGAGTTCCTGGTTAAAGGCGTTCAAGCCCATGATAAACCATTTTCAAGTATCTGAGCAGCTCGGTTTAGATTTCGACTTTCAGTCCAATGCCGCGCCGGCGCTGCTGGGCGCTGACGCCGATGCAATGCCAGCGTTGCTGGGTGAAGGCGACGGCGACGGCGAGGTTAGCGCTTTGGTGCCAGTGATGGGCATCCCAAGCGCGGGCCCACAGGACCTCGTCAGCGAAATGATTCAGCAGAATATGTTGGCTTTCACGGTGACGGCGAAGAACCCAGACAACTTTGCACTTGCTCGACAGCCAGGGCATGCCCACGCACAACGCTTTGATGGGAACTCCCTGGTTATAGGTTTCCACCGCGTCGCGGAGACAAGGGACGACTCATTTCTCATTCACGCCGAGCATGCCAGAGGAAGAGCAGGAGTGGGGGATCATTTTGTGCTCAGTGCTGGTGTCTTGACGTACCTGCAACTGCAGTCGCTGCTTATGTATAGCCGCCCGCCCAAGGCCACGTGCATCTTGGATGGGTACGGGTTCGACGTGAACACAGGTTGCTGTAAGCGCTTGCTCGAACAGTTGGTGTCCGCAGGGGCTAGCGCATTGTCCGCCGACGCGTTCACCCTTGCTCACGACGATCAAAACAAGGATAGCTTAGACATGTTAGGGAAGCTGAGCGGCCTGGAGCTCGTCCATAATCTTAGCACCGACGGCTTTAGGAGCACATGGCAGTTTACCATTAAGGGTGAACGGTTGCTTCGCGAATGTTTTCAGCTACAAGGGCCAGGGGCCAAGGCGCTCTCCATCCGGGACGTGCCTCATGACAGGAAAACAGTGTGGGAGCTATGGCAATGTTTACGGCAAAAGGGGCGGGAACCAAGGCTGACAAAAGTGGGAGCTCAGAAACTACAGAAGCTACCTGGCCAGGGAGCGTTCAAAAGAAGCTGCAGCGCCATGGGCGAGGGCGGCAGTGTCGGTCGATCCCAGAGTGGCCATTGTTTGGATGCAATGTTGGGGACGACCGATCTTGCCGTTCTCGCAGTCAGGCGTTGCCGTTTCTTTTGCTTCGCATCCGAGGTGACCCACGGCCTGGCGCAGACTCGAAGGTCTTCTATGTTCAAGAATCTCGCAAGACCGTATCTCATGCTTACCTGCTCGCCTTGCTCTTGAGCGATGAACGAGATGGGGGGCCAGTCCAGCATGGGCTGACAGACCTCAATTACTTGCAGCTTGTGGAGGGGAAACCATTGACAAAGAGGTTTGCAGGCGATCGGAAGGCATTCGATTTCGTTACCTCGATTGGGGATTTCACTGAGAAGCCAGTCAGGAGTCGCGGCAAAAAGCGCAAAGCGCCTAAAGCGCTCGATGCCTTTGAGGACGAGCGGGTTGACGGCGGCGAGGGCAGCGAGGAGGAGGGCGAGGACGAAGAGGAGAACGAGGGGGGCGAGGAGTCTGGGGGCGAGGAGAACGGCAGCGAGGCGCGTGGGTCTAAAGGGACCCCTCTGGAAGAAAGTTATCCCTGCACAACAATCAGACTCTAGCGTGGCCTTCGCCGTGGCTTGCGCCGCCTCAAGGGCGGTGATCAGGGGAGAGGAGGCGAAGAAGACAGGGGGGCGAGGGCTGGGGCGAGGAGGGAGGTTTATGATGAGGAGGGAGAGCTAAGTAGGAGGTAGGAGTGGGCGAGGTTGCAACTCAAACATTGCCATCGCGACTGCATGTGCTCTCAACGCATCGGCAAACAACACTTGCAAACACAAGTCAGACTTGCAATGCAAATGCGCATGCTCCGGCGGCGGTACCTAGGGTCAGATATCAAGTGGCTTGCGCCGTTCCGCCGACCCCAAAAAGGAGTGAGAGCGTGCGGCGATCGTGGGGGTTATCTACTGGCCTTTGGCCTATCCCGCCACGTTGCCTGTGTGGTGGGTCAGAGGCCTCTTGAGTGTTCGTTGGGATCTCGTGGTAGGCCTCTTGGGGGCTTCTTGGCGCAAGTGTTGAAGCCTCTTGGGGGCCGTTTTGGGGCCTCTTTTGGGGCTATTGGGGGTCTCTTGGGGCTTCTTGGGGGTCTCTTGGGGGCTTCCGAGGGCCTCTTGGGGCCCTCTTGTGGCTTCCTGGGGCTCTCTTGGGGCGGAAGGCTCGATTTGTCGGTTCGTGGCCCCCCTCAGGGGCCCCTTATGGGGCCGTCTTGGGGCCCTCTTGGCTTGTCTTGGGCGCCTCTTGGACTGTCTTGGGGCTCTCTGGCGGTGGTACCTAGGGTCAGATATTCCGCTTGTTTCAATGTAAGCTTTTGGAGGCCCGCGCGAATATCTCAGGTTGGCGACGCACCCCCCTTCTGCATTGCGGTGTCCCAGGCGCCGCCTGGGTCGCGCGTCGCGCGCCTGAGGGAGTCCAGCGCCGACCTCAGAAATCCACGCAGAGCCCTTAATGCTTACGTTTCTGATGTTGATGCTTCTTCTTATGGATGAGTCCATCGCTATTCTTGCGATTGCAGTAACCTCGCTCTCTACCTGTGATCTGAATCTGGCCCCTTATACCCTTGCCTCCCCTCAGGAGGGCGCGGGCTCCTCCTCGAGCTCCAGCTCCAGCTCGTCGTCGAGTGCTGCAAGCAGCTCCTCAGCAGGCGCGGTGGAGGGCCTGGGAGGCATTGCTACATGGACCGTGTGTATATGCTTCGATGCTCCCAAATCTTCCCAGTCTCCATCCCTATGTCCACGCCCCCCCCAAGCATTTTAGAGCCTTGACGACGCGCGCACTCGTAGAATACATGATGGGCTGCGCGTGGCAACATCAAAGCGCTGGTAAGCTGAGTCTGAGCTGAGGCAAGCTGCACTGACAACATATAGACAAACTCATTGATGTAGCCCAATAGCAACCTACTCAGGCTAACCTCCTACATCCGATGACGATCCGATCGGTGAGCACGCCATGGTAGAAGTAACAGGACTGCACAATCAAAAGTAAGCTTGCTTCTCTGCATGTGTAAAGACTGATAACAGTATAAGGAGTAAGAGTGACGCTAGGAGAACTAGTTCGGGAACGGACACGAAAGGATGGGAATGGGAGGCAGCGGCGGCGGTCCTGGAGGTGGTGGCCATGGCGCTGCTGCTGGTCCAGAGCCGCCGGGGCCGCCAGGGCCTGCGGCTGGGGGTGGGGGCGCGGCACCTGCTGCCGATGATGGTGGTGGGGACCGTAAGTTTCATGGCCGCACATACGAGCATACTTTGTGGTATGGCAAATACAAATTCACGCCAAAACGTAAGAACGGCATGACTACAGAATTCGAGTGCACTTGTTACGACCCTGAGCATGCAAAAGATGGGCGACCATGTCGAAAGAGTCGTGGCGTGCGCATTGCAGGCTCACAAGATATAGCTATCAGGCAATTGCGGTGGTGGTCCCACCAAGATTTTCCAGCTGTTTCTCATCAACAAGTGGGCAGGCCTGATTGTGGCTACCCGTTCCCAGAAGAGGGGAGCGGGCTTCCAAGTCATGAGACCCTGGATGAATGGGACGCAATTGATGCGGAATCTGATGGTGTACCTGCTGCAGCACCTGCTGCACCTGCTGCGCCAGAAGACCCCCCTGACCCTGACGATAGTAGTTCGTCGGATTAAAGGCCGTTGCAGTAGCCCCCCCTGGCCCCTCGCAGTCTCACGCCTAGGGGGCCTTGGGGACCATGAAGTGCTCAGGGTGCTCTGGCAATTCGCAGCGTTGGATACTGCATGGGGCGTGGGGCAACCAGGAGGGGGAGGAGGGGGAGGAGTGAGGATAAGGAGGAGTAAGAGGAGGGCGTCTGGAACTTAACTGGATGTTGCCGCGGCCCCAGCGGACCTCGCTTGAGCTGTTGAGCTACTCTGCGGCCTTGCAGCCGCAGTCGCTGCAGTGTGCAATGCAGGCAAGCTTTGTCACTTCTGCTATCTTTTGACTTGCCGCGGCTTTGGTGGCGAGTAGCACGCTTCAGAGTAGCAAGTTCTGGGGGCTCACGCGCGGACATACTGGCGGTGAGGCGAGCCCATGACACAGCGAGTATCCCTCACTGATGCGTTCGCCTACAGCGTGATTCCAACTTCGCCCTTAGAGCTCTCAGGCGTGCTGATCTCACCGGGAGCCCGCCCATGCCTAACGTCAACCTCGCTCCACGTTGGTTGGTTTTCATTGTTTTTGGCATGTTTTGGTAATTTTTGATTCGTGTTGCTCCAAAGCGCACAAAACCGCAACAAAATGACTCAGAAGGGGGGGCCTCGCCCATGGGGGCACTGGGAAGGCACAGGGAGTCCCTGGGAGGCCCTTGGAGGGCCAGATGGGGCCAAGTTCCGAGGTGTTCCGAGGTGTTCCGAGGTGTTCCGAGGTGTTCCGAGGTGTTCCGAGGTCGATGTTCCGAGGTGTTCCGAGGTGTTCCGAGGTGTTCCGAGGTGTTCCGAGGTGTTCCGAGGTTGTGCGGCGGTCTGGTCGTGGGGGGGGCGCACATGGTGATTCCTGGGGGCCCAGTCTGGCATCCAAGACGGCGGCGTGATTGCATGGGGGTCGAAATCTGCCAACCAAGACGAAAATCACCACCCCACGACGAACAGTTCCAGCAGGCTGCAAAACAAGACGAACATCAACAACATATGATGAAAACGGTCGCTCGTTGGTGTTATTTGTGTTTCTGATAATGTTTCCGCATGTTCGCACCTTCTTGTCACTCCCTGCACAATTCTGTCACCCATACGGCGGGGCTGCCCTTTTGCCAGTAAATTCAATGATGTAGTGGCTGTCTGAGCCCCCCCAGCTTTGCAATGCATGTCTCACATGTGTCTCCGGGAGCCCCTGCTTCCCGCCAACCTTATCGGCCTGGGGCCCTCTTGGAGCCCTCTTGGAGCCTTGGGGCCCTCTTGGGTGCTTTAAGAGGGCCCCAAAGACAAATGGAACAGCTCGTTTTGAAAGCCTTTCAAAACGAGCCCTGGCGATGCCCTCTTGGAGCCTTCCTGGGGCCCTCTTGGAGCCCCCTTGAAGCCTCTTGGGGCCCTCTTGTGGCCCTTTGGACCCCTGATGACGATGATGACGATGATGATTATGAAGATGATGACGATACTGATGACGATGATGATGATGATGATGATGATGATGATGATGATGATGATGACGATGATGATGATGATGATGATGATGGCGACGATGGTGATGATGATGGAGACAAGGACGACGACGATGACGATGATGCTTATGATGGTGATGACGATTATGATGATGACGACGATGATGACGATGATGACGATGCTGATGCTGATGATGATGATGATGGTGATGATGGCGACGATGATGACAATGATGATGATGATGATGATGATGATGATGATGTTTTTCTGGTCCTGGAGGGGCCCAAGATGGCATGGCCTCAGGGCGCCCCGTGTGGGCCCCAACTGGATGGAGACGATGGTGAGATCTGTGCGTGTGTCTATATACATATGTGTCCTGCAGTGTCCAGCGCTACATCACCAGCTCTATCAAAACGAGCTTTCCACTTGGTTGTGGGGCCCTCTTAAGGCACCCAAGAGGGCCTTGAGAGGCTCCAAGAGGGTTCCAAGAGGGCCCCAGGAAGGCTTCAAGAGGGCAGCGCCAGGGCTCGTTTTGAATCCCAATTTCACGCTCGCTCCCCTGCAACCCTACGCCCCAGGCGCCCCTCCCATCTTATCCCGCGGCCCTCCTATGCCAGTGATGTCGGAAAAAAAAAAACACCAAAAAAGGTGCAACAGTTTTCCTTCCACCTGTGCGCTCGGGCCCCGAGGTTAGGGCTAGGGTTTCGCGCTCTTCCTTGGGCCATGTAGGGCCCCCCCCGAAGGGTCGGGTTTCCTTGGGGCCCGAGCGCACAAGTGCTGTGACCTCAGGGACCTTGTAGAAGCGAATGAGGCCAGTCCATGGTTCACTCAGCTCACGGTGATCAGAAGGACTGACACCGTCCCACACATCGCAGAAGTTGCTCTCGCCCTCGAAGGTGGGCGTGGTCTCGAAATCATGGGTGACGTCAACTCGTGTCCTTCAGCGTCCGTTTTCTTCGTGTCCTTAAGCGTACGTTTTCCTCGTGTTCTTAAGCGTCCGTTTTCCTCGTGTCCTTCAGCGTCCGTTTTCCTCGTGTCTTAAGCGTCCGTTTTCGTCGTGTCCTTGAGCGTCCGTTTTCCACGTGTCCTTAAGCGTCCGTTTAGCTCGTGTCCTGAAGCGTCCGCGTTCCTCGTGTCCGGAATCATTTGCGTCAGAGGCGTTTGAGCGTCCTGCATTTTGATTGGCTTCCAGGGTTTTCCTAACATCCGCCATGGCGGCGGCGCGGTCGCCGAGGAAGCGTGGCAGGCACGCAACAGGGGAGGCGGATGAGAGCGCCGCCTTGCTTTCCGAGAAGTTCGGCCCCAGCGCGATCAGCGAGTTCACGTCGTACCCCAGCAAGAGTATCACGTCTCTCCTGAGTGACGCTTGCATGCGTGCAAGGAGGGGGCGGGGTTGACAATCGAAGCATGATGATAAAGTATAGATCGGGATACGCGGCCATAGCAGAGATCGCCCAGCCAAGTGGACTTGGTCATGTGGGCAATCGTGTTATGTAGTGAAGAATGCGCGCTTTTGCAAAATTCTGGTGGGCCTGTTGCAAACGACTGCGGCTCTGGCGCTCCATCGCATCACGCAATGCTCTTGGGGCCCTCTTGGGCCTCCAAGAGGACTCCAAGAGGGCCCCAAGAGGGCACCAAAAAGGTTCCAAGAGGGCCCCAAGAGGCTCCAAGAGGGCTCCAGGGGGACCCCAAGAGGGCTCCAAGAGGAGCCCAAGAGTAGTGCATGATCATGCAATGCTCTTGGGCTCCTCTTGGGCTTCCAAGAAGGCTCCAAGAGGGCCCCCAAGGGGCCCAAAGAGGGTTCCAAGAGGGCCCCAACAGGCTCCAAGAGGGCTCCAAGAGGACCATGGCTTACATGGGCCCTCCAAGCCAGCGGCCTCGCCCCTGCAAAGCATTCCCAAAGTCAGGATTGTCAGCAGCAACAAGCAACAACACACACAAGCACATGTTGGCGGGGGGAGGGGGGCCACCCCAATCTGCTCCACCCCCCTCGCTGTTGGCGACCCCCCCAATAAATGTTCACCCCCCTCTGAGCTGATAAAGAGGCGTGCAACAGCAGAAGGAGGAGGGGGCGAGTGAAAGGGAGTGAGGCTTTTGATGAACTTGGAGCGCGGCATGAGCATCAGCTCAGACTACTCTGGCATCATGATGTTTGAGGACGCTCTGGTTATGCACATGAAGTCGCTCAAGACGGTGTCTGGCTTCGAGGGCATTCCTCTCCCCTCATTGCATCGGGCCTGCGGCATTGCCCCTGCAGCGCAGCGTGTGATCTTGTCCCGTGAGATGGACCAACCAACATTCCTGTTCAATGACATTAACGACAGGCTCCCAGAGGCGATCAGGACCAAGCTAGATGAGATGGAACCGCCCACCTCTGCGGCAAGCCCTGTGAGGGAAGCAGCATATGTCGACATGCTAAGCTACCTGATGGAGAACGAATCCCTCCTCTTCGACATATCGACGACTTCAACAGATATGCGCACAATGGGGAAGGGTCAGCTGCTCAGCCCAAGCCAAGTCGCGCGGCTCGACCACCAGGATGACTCCAGGGACCCTACTTTGAAGGATAGGTTGAACGTTCACGTGGCAGGTTCAGATTGCTTGGGCTGGACCCCCCGGGGCGGCCAACTGAGAGGCGCGCATCCTTCCAATCGGCCGCTCAATATCTACCTCACAGAGAGACGCAGCATGATGGAGAGAGGGCTGGAGGACTTGTTTGGACACGAATGCTCCCACCGCTTCCCCTCTGAGGAGAAGTTCCAGCAGGTCGCGGGGCCATCCATGGGCTTGCTTTTCTTCAAGCTCGGCCCTGAAACAATGGGCATCCCAGCTCGGCGCCCAAGAAGCTTCACCTGGGGTTACAACAAGCAGAAGCTGATGTGGGTAGGCCCCGACGACTACCAGTCTGATTTCTTGAGGTTGTTCGGCGCCACGCGTATAGCCAGTGGAGAGATGTTCTACATCGACTCCAAGGCCTGCGTCCTGGAAGACCTGGCGCGACGGGCGCAGAAGAAGGGCCTATACATCAACCCAGGAGCAGTGACTGCCAAGTTCAACTTCGAAGACGTCCTGAGTAAGCACGAGACGGAGCGCTTGCTCGCCTTCCAGAGTGACATGGCTAAGAAGCAGACCTCCAATGATGACTACATGTTCGACCTCGAGCAGTGGCCCTCGTACACGTCATGTGGGCCATACCTTCCGGCAGTCACGAGGAACGTGACCTTGTGGTCTCAGAAACATCGGCGCCCCTCGACCGTCAGGGAGAATCTGCTTTCCCTCGGCATGCCCGCGATCGATGGGGGCCCATTGGTGGATGGCTACTTAAAGTGCCCCTTCGCCAAGATGCTCAAAGATATGCCAGTCGCAGAAGCAGGGGGGCTGGTCGGAAATGGCATCGCGATGCCAGTCGTCGGTGCGATGTTCCTCTACGTTCTGTCCAACTTGATGCGCGTCGACGACATGTTGCCGTCCCCAGACAGCGTGTTCAGTGACCTCGGTGTGAAGAGAAGGCGTTCGTTTGCCTCAGTGCTCGACCTCGCGATCGATGACGACGGCGATGACGCGGCGCCGAAGATGGCGTCGTCGGTCGAGGGGCCCTCTGCCTTGGGCCAGCCGAGCCAGCCAGATCATATTCCAAAGGCTCCCCAGCCCCCATTAGCGGCTCCTGAGCTCCAGTTGTCGGGTTCTTCATCTTCTAAGGAGTGCATTGCCGTAGATGATTCCCTGGATGACACTCTTCCCAGGCCAGAGCTTCCACTGCCCAGGCCAGAGTCTCCTGAGCCCTCGCCAGGGTCATTAGACCTCGCAGACACGTGTCGCGAGCCGCGGTAGGTCGCTACCAGTGGGATGTGGATGGGAAGAGGCAGGGTAGCGATAGCAGCAGGCGGCAAGAGTCCAACATAGGGGACGGGCCCCAGGGGGGGATACTGAGAGCGAGAGGGCGGGCCCCTGGGGAGGAGGAGGAGGAGGAGGACGATGAGGAGGGTGGGGATACATTTTTGGTGGCCCTGGATTTTTGATTTCAGAGACAAAGGAGTCAGGGAGGAGGGAGGGGAGACGGCAGTGAGGGTGGGAAGAAGACAGGAGATCAACATGCGATTGATTGCAGAACAATATTAGCGCGTGGATCTCTGTGCGCACAGCAATGGCTTTTGAAAATGCGGAGATCCTTGTCCTCCTCCCTCCTCCCTGAGTTCAAAGTTCCCCCCCACTCTCCCAGGGGCTCCCAGCCAGCAGTCGCAGGAGGCACTGGTCCTGCCATCACGCCAGCCAGTGTAGCCGCCATGAGGCCTGGGGCGATAGGGGTACTCATTCCTGGTCTGCTTTGCTGTCCTCCTCGTCCTACTCCTCGCCCAATACTCTTGGAGATGAGTGATCTCGGAGATGAGTGATGACGCCATCGTGACAGCTGATACTTCGTACTGCATACTTTGGTTTGATTGATCTTGACATCCATCATCGTGTTCATTGGATGGAGTATCTACTGGTTGCAGTCTACGGCTGGTCACTGTGATGAGTATCTCCAGTTGCCTAGCAGGCTTCGGCCTCGGCTTCTGTGAAGGCGGTGGGGACATGCGCCTCGCGCATAGCTCCACTTACTCCAACCACTAATACAGCTACTGTCCTTGCCATCGTGACGGTGGGTACTTCGTACGATATACTTTGGTTTGAGTTGCTTTGACATGCATCATCGTATTGATTGGGAATGGAGTATCTACTGGTTCAGTTCTCGACTGGTGTGTATGATGAATATCTCCAGTTGCCTGGAAGGCTTCGGCCTCGGCTTCTGTGAAGGCGGTGGGGACATACGCTCTGCGCGTATAGCTCCACTTACTCCAACCACTCACCCAGCTACCGCTGTGCCTCGTTGTCGTGCGGTGGATCGCCCTCGTGAGCGCCTGGGTCATCCAGGCCTGTGGCGGCCGCCAGTCGCGCCTGATGTTGGCGCCGCCCAGCCCTCGCCTCCTCCCCCGCTCCTCCTTGCAGTCGAACTTAGAGTGCGTTTGTTTTTCTTTCCAGCCTGGGGGGCCTGCGGCCTACCTTGAAGACCTTGGCCCCTCCCAGTGCCTTCCTGGACTGTCCCAGCTTCGGCTGGCCGCCGAGTTAAAATTCGTGTAGTGATTCAGCTTTGTCTCGTTTTCCGTATCGTGAAACTGGTTAGCAGTTTCCTTCCATATTTCATGTTAGGCCGTTGTGCCGCCGCCCCCACGAGAAGACAGCTGAAGTCGAGAACTCTGCGCGCCTCCACGCCGCTTATCATTATTACTACTCCTCGCCCCTTCCATCCTTATCCTTCGTTTCATGCTTCGTCTGCCTGCTGCTGCTCCCTCCCTCTGACGCTAATCGCCCTGCTGCCTGCGCCGCAAATCACATACTTGCCTGAGAGGCCGATCCCCCAATCCCCCTCATAGTCTTCCCATCGGCCTCAGAGACCCAAATGACCTCATTGTGTCCTTTTCGTGGGATGTTTCGTGGGGTGCAAGAGGCAGGAGGATGGGGGGCACGCGCGGCCTCCTGCAGCTGGCTGGCCAAGGGGAGTCGGCCAGGGGCGCCCCCACTGCGCGGGTTCGAGCCGCCAGAGCCGCAAGGCGCAGCAAGCACGTCTGATCATTCTGTTAATGTGTCCCTCCTCCTCCTCCATCCGTCCATCCGTCCATCCTCCTCCTCCTCTCCTCCTCCTCCTCCTCTTCCCTCTTCCTCCTCCACCGCCTCTTTGGCCCTCTTGGGAAATGTCCACATGCGGACGTCGCGCCTCCTTCGCTTGGCATGGGGCCTTTTCAGACAGGCGTGGGTCCCAGGTACCTGGAGCAAGTTGCTGTATATGTTGTGGCAATAGCTGCCATTTGGCCCAACTGTCAACGCTGTCACCCTTCTCTCCAGCTTTGCCCTTGACACGAGTCCGAGGGAGGCCCTTTCAACTTGGCCCCAAGTAGCGCTGAGGCATGTCGGATGCTCCCGGTGAGGTTCCTTTCTCGTTGAATGAAGTAGACGCGATGGGAATGGGAATTGACTTGAGCGGCGGTGGCTGCTGCGGCACAGGCGTCGCTGCCGCTGCTGCGGCGCAGGCGTCAGAGCAGTCTCTTTTAGACCAGTTGGGTTTCTTTGATGACCCCAACGTGTGCATCGTATGCGGCGAGCCCCGGTACATGCGTCATCGTTTCTGCAAGCCCCACAAGTCACTGGCCGAGTCCTTGCGAGTGGACGCAGAGCGACAGGACCTTGATAAGACAAAGGCCACAGGAACCAAGACGACAGAGTGTTCAGATGCGCACAAGGAGGCCATGGCAGATCCAGCGAGGTGCGTGATGAAGATGAAAATGGCAGAGGAGGCTAGCCCCAGCGCGAGCAAAGGCAAGAAGCGCATCAAGTTCGACCACATGGACCATGCCCACTCGTTTCGCAAACAGAACGTGGCAGAGGACTTCAATCTGCTAAAGAAGGTCGACTTCATCGAATTCAGCACCACGATGGAAAGGAAGCGCAGATGGACACCTGCGCGTTCTTTGCAGGAGTGGGACAAGCTCAAGGACGACCCCTCGATTGGCCGAGATAACCTTGGACAAGAGAAAGGCTTTGAGCTCAGGCTGCACCTCAAAAAGGGTGACTATGTAAAGGTTGGCACTGCGTCAATCGAGGAGAAGTCGCTGACGAATACCTCCAAGAAGATGAAGTCAGCATCAGCAGACGAGTTGTCGCAGATTAGGGCAGAACTCAGCATGGGCATGCAGACGTTCGGCGGCGACTTCCACAGCGTTGGCGCCAGCAGCTCCAGCGCCAACGCGCCGAGTTTCAGTGCGCCCTTGGGGCCTGGCGCTATGCTGGCTCAGATGGCTGTGACTACCACGCCTGGCAGCTCGACCGTGCCATCAACGCCAGCAGGATCATCCATGCCTGGGACGCCAGGTTCCTTGAGCGGGGAAGCAAGGGGGTGTCTTGGATTCCTCCTCCCCCTGCTCCTCTAACTTCTCATTCCCCTTACCTCTGCCCGTCTTCTTTCCCTTGGGGTCCTGGGGCCTCCCCACTGTGATGTTCTTCTCCCAGGGCGGCCCTGTGCTTCTCCCACTTAAAGGTCGCGTGGCGTCCGCCACAGCCCAGTCATCTAGCCCAGCCGCCTCCATGGAGGGCGCGGGCGGCGGCGGCGCGCCCAATGGCAAGCAGCCTCCGCCGCTGGACATGGCCCTCCGCGCCAACACGTCCAGCAAGATCGCCAGGGAGCAAGACCTCGAGATCGTGAAGTTGTGCGAGGCCGCCCTCAAGGGGCAGGAAGCCATCGAGCGCAAGGATGTGTCGATGGCCGATGACAAGGCCCACTTTGACATTGTACAGCAGCGGCTCAACATGCTCTTACTGGTGCTTCTACTGGTGCATCGGGAGCCCAACAAGGAGCTCCCTGAGGGCAAGGTTGCGTGGTGCCACCAGAGGATCCTATCCCAGGAGAAGCTCATGAAACTGTTCGTGACTTCTATCGTTGCCGACGGCCCTGCGAACGACGTGGTAGACGTCGAGAAGGAGGTTAACATCGAGCAGAACAAAATCATCTCCATGCTTGAGGGGTCAGCCTGGGGGGGGCGCGGTGAAACTCTGACACTGGCCTGGCCCTGATCACTCAGCCCTCCCATTTGTCGCTCGAGCCCTCCCTCCAAGGCATCCCCACGGGCCCCACGCCCCAGGCCTTGTTTTTCTTGGGGGTGGGTGTCCATCAAGAGATAAGTATTGCAGGTACGGTTGCCCGCTCACTACTGTGGCGCCACTGCTGCCCTCCAGTGCTTTGCATTCGGTTTCCATGTTGGTGTTCTGGCATTCTCCTGTTTGGGGTCTACGCTGGTAGATGGCAGAATGCACGCCGCAAACATGCAACGCGTTTCAGGGGGGTCTTACCTAATGTCCCCTTTCCTACGATGCCCCCCCTATTCTGACCCCCATGAAGGTCTGCATATGTTCCAATTGAGAACCCGCAGAGCTTGAAGAACGTTGGAGTGATCGCCATGCTTGCTCACCAGGTGACAACGATGGAGAGTACAGCTACGGTGAAATCAGCTCTCAGCAACTGGGTGGAAACAAAGTTGGCGTGGAAGCAGTTGGCCAAGGCCCTGAACAAAAGCATCACTGACCTCAATGGGAACATCAAGCGGCGCTTCGACGCGCAGAAAAAAGAGAAGTCCGAGGCAGAGAAGAAGGAGGCGGCAGCGGCAGTGAGGCGCAGGCAGGAGGAGGAGAGGTTGGCAGCGGAGCAGAAGGCACGAGTTCGAATCAACACAGACATCTTTAAGCTCAAGGTCGAGGCGGACATGGTGGCCCCGGTGCACCGCAGCGACGCAGAGTTCTTGGATGGAGCGCCGCAGGTTGACTACACCAAGCCGTTCGTTGTCGCGAGCGCGGCCGTGCAGAACTTCGCCGAGGGGAAGCTTGCCCAGCCCGTGCTGCAGAGGTTATTTCGTTTTGGAATTGGGTCCATTCGTTGGGTCTGATCCGTTCCGCATTCCAGTCGACGCTGCTGGCGATGCTCGGAAAATGGGCTTTGGCGGACAGGGGTGGGTTGCCAACTTGTTTATGCCATCGCTTGGCGGCGCGCTGAGGGGGGCAGCGGGAGGGGGGGCGCTTCTGGAAGGCAGAGTGCTATTTGGCAGCCCTCAAAGGCTTTAAAGAAACCCTTGGAGGGCCCCTAAGAAGCACACTAGCACACTGCCTCCTAAGAAGCCTTCCCCCTCCCCCTCCTCCCCTCTGCGCGACGCCGAATCTCTCTGGCTGTATTCATAAAGTGCGCAGGCACATGCTTGCAGGCGCCGAGGTCCTGGGGCCCAAACGACCCAAGCACACATGTCGGATGTTGGGTTGAGTTTTCGGAGCCGCTGTCTGGGAGAGGTCTGGAGGCCCAAGGGCGCATTTGCTATTTGATTTTAGGATATGCCAAGGTTCTTGGCTCAGTACAAGGGGGTGCCTCAGTTCAAGGACCCCACTGGGGAGGGCCGCATCTTCGCGCCCGTGTCGGCGGCGACCGTGGCCCAGGCGATGAAGAGCTTGATTCACACCTTTGTCCCAAAGGAGAACCATCCAAACATCGAGCCCACTGTTGTCGACATGAAGAAGTTAACGTGGCCATGGCTCTGGGGCATGAGGGAGGACCTCGTCCACTCCAGTCCGGAGTCTCACGGGCTGGGGTCGATCCGTATCGTTCTCGGTGGAGGGGTTCCCATAATGCGCTTGATCGGTGATGCAGCGACAGGGCTCAGTTTGGGCATAAATGTCGAGAACGCGCTGCTGGAGTCGAACATCCTTCGTTTCAGCTGCATGTCGCAAGAGGACCTCACCAAGATGAAGGGCCAGGTGTTCTACATGAGCGCGCCCACGCACAGCGTCGTCTACCTACCTCCAGGCTGCCACGTTATCATGGCACCGACCAACAAGCCGTGCAACATGTACGGATTCAAGCAGCTCGTGATGCCAGAATCGATTTCGCCTCTTCAGATGACCAAGATGATGCTTCCATGGACTTCTATTTTCTCAAACTCGTTCATGCTGAAGGATAGGAACATCCTTGATGCTATGATCAACGTCTGGGACCCAGATGGGGCCTTCCGCCAGACCAAAAGCGAAGAACTGAAGGTGAAGCAGCAGCCCCCAGATGGACTGGGTGATGGAGGTGAGCGTGGCGAGGACCTCAGCACGAGCGCGATGGCCACGCCTGTCGGAGCGCCCCCAGAGCAGCGAAGCCCAGCGTCGCCAGATCTTGAAGATCTTGATGGGGGTCGGGATCGTGCTCCTGGGCACTCGGTGGATGCGCTGTTCGATACTGGTGGAGCTGCAACTGAGGGTCCAGTGGCTGCGGCTGCACCATGTGAGCCATTGGCTCCAACAGACTTGGGCGTGGTCCAGGGTGCGTCCAATGCCACGGAGGTTCAGGAGGACGGGGAGGAGGAGGGCCGCAAGGGCACCCCAATGGACGGCGCCCATGGCCAGGCCGACCAGACGTCCAGCCAGGAGAAGGATGAGGCGTCCAGGGAGGCCGACAAGAAGTCCAAGGACGACGAGGTGATGGGCGAGGTGGGTGCGAGCGACCTGGACCAGGAGGGCGAGAACCACGGCGTGGTGACGGAGGCCGCGCTGTCCGACCAGAAGGAGGGGGCCGCGCTGGCCGACGAGGAGGCCAAGGCGGCGGCCATAGCAGCCAACCTCGGCTCGCCGGAGACGGCGGCCGCGCCGACCGACCAGGGCCCCACCGCCAGGGAGCACAAAGAGGCTGAGGCCTCGGCTGGCGGCGCGGCCGCAGGCGCCGCCAATGACTCGCTGACCATGATGGTTGACGCCACCGCGGCCTTGGCTGGTGGGGTGACGGCGGCCGCGCCGACGGATGAGGCCGCCTCAGCTGGCGGCGCGGCCGCAGGCGCGGCCGAAGCCTCGGCTCCGCCCAAGAAGAGATCCAGGGTCACGGCCGATGCCCCAACCAGCAAGGTCGCCGCTGCGGCCAAGACGCCACCTGGTGCGGCCAAGGCGCCCACCTCTTTTTCCACGGCCGCTGCGACGAAGGCCCCCTTGGTGGCCAAGGAGCTGCCCCCTGCTCCTCCAGTGCCGCCCCCTGTGGCTTCCAAGGCCGAGAGCAAAAAAGGAAAGGCGCAGCCCAAGTCCAAGGGCTCGTCGCTGGACCCGCCGATTGCGAAGGCTTTCAGGCAGGGTTCGCGCAAAGGCAGCTAGAGGCTCAGAGCGTGGCAGTTCACGTGCGCTCGCCGATTCGATTTTGGCTTGTCGCCCGCCGCCGAATGCTGTTGCTTCTAGGGTTCATCCGTGACAGACGGAGTGCTAGGAGAAACCCTGACAATTTCTTGCGTGTCTTATCTCAAGTTAATGCACGATCCGCGCATCAATGCACGCACGCACCCACGGTGAAGCACCAATGAGTCAGGTGCTTTCCAGGCTAGCCTGTCACGACGTGGAAGCGCATGTGAGCATGCGCTAACTTATTTTGCTGGTGGCGGCGGGCGACAGCCGCTTTTTTCACTCCTCTACCTTCTCCTTCCCCTTACTCGTAATCATAATCGTTGTCAATGTCCTCCTCCTCCTCCTCCTCCTCCTCCTCCTCTTCCTCCGGCCTACAGCGTTGGCCCATGGCAGCTGGACCTGCGAACCAAGCCAGGCTGGGATACCTGGCGCAAGCATCGAGTCTGAAAAGCCCCACCTCTCACATCTCCATCACCCCCTCCTCATGTTCCTCCCCCCTTCTGCTCCACCTGCTCCTTTTCGCCCTCCTCGTTATTATCCTTGTCCTTGGCCTCCTGCTGCTGCTGCTCCTCCTCCTCCTCCCCTTCCTTCTTCTCTTGCCGACTCCAAGAGGGTCCGAGGAACGAGGGCCAATCGACGAAGAGGGACTGGGTCAGTTTCGTTCTCAGGCGCCTACGTTCCAGCCCCCTCGCCTTCTCACCGTCACTCAAGATGAGCCTGTCCATTCCCTCATGACAATCACCCAGGAGGAGGAGGAGGAGGAGGAGGAGGAGAAGGAGGAGGAGGAGGAGGAGGAGGAGGAGGAGGAGGAGGAGGAGGAGGAGGGAGGGAGGAAGAGGAGGCGGAGGGGGAAACGGAGGAGGGATCAGAGGGGTAGCTCATCCACATCCTCAGCCTCAAAATCCAACCTGCGAGGATTGCGAGGAGGGGTCAGTGCGCACCCCAAGCGACTGGCAATGTTAGGGCTCAGGGCTCGGTGGGCCCAGGACTCGGTGGCCGCTGGTCTGGTCTGGTCTGGTAGCTCTGCAGAGTCCACTGTCCTTGGAATGCTAAAGGCTCTGAGCAAACGTGAATAGACTGCTACAGGACTCGGAGAATGCGGCAACTGTGCGCCACGCGCGCTGAGCGACGACGCCAGGCGTCAAGGCCCAACAGCCAAGTGCATAATGGGAAGGAGGAGGATGAATACATGTTTGCTAAGGGGCTTTCTTAGGGAGCTCGAGATGATGCCGAATTTTCATATACACTTCGCCCAAAGTGTCCGGGACAAGGGTCTTCTGGACACTTCGTCTGGGGGCCGTCTTCGGGCAGCTTTTATATAACACCTCACCCCTTTTTAGGCCTCAGCGGGACTGGAAGGGGGTGGGGCAGCGTGCACAGCAAAGGTGCTCCGTGCTAAGTAGTTGCCCTGGACCAGGCTTTCGCCTACAGCGGCGTGTTGTGCGTGCCGTGGCAGTGTGAAACATGAAATCTTCTGGCCATCGTTCAAGCTCCGTCTCAGAAGCCTCCTCCTCATTCTCCAACTCCCGCTCCTGCTCCTGCTCTTGCTCCTGCTCCTGCTGCTGCTGCTCCTCCTCCTCCTCCACTTTCTCCAACCTCCATCTCCTCTTCCTCCTGCTCTTCCTTTTGCTGCTGCTGGTGCTCCTCCTCCTCCTGTCCCCCTCCTCCTCCTCTTCTTTTCCTTCTTCCTCCCTTTCCGCGCCTTTCCTGCCCTTCCTCCTGTTGGCTTCAGCGGGTCCCAGCGCGTGTGCTGATAACCGTCAACCTTCACCCAAAACCTTGAAAAACTCCTCCGCCCCTTGCTAATGCATTAGTTCGAATTGCGATCGACGGCCGTGGCCGTGATCGCAGTGTTCGGCCGAGACCACGGCCACTTGATACGATCTGCGGGCTTTATCAGCTGGAATAACACTCCGGGGAAACATTATCATTGCAAATCAGAAAACGAAATTATTGTTGGACCGGATGGTGAACCAATACAATGCAACAGTAGTGCCGCCGATTCCCGGTCGGTCTGGGCGGCCCCCAGACTGGGCGGCGACACTTCGCCGACAGACGCGAACGCACGCGCTCGCAGACATTGCGCGCGCGCACACGCGCACACACACGCACGCACGCACGCACGCACGCACGCACACACACACACACACACACACACACACACACACACACACACACACACACACACACACACACACACACACACACACACACACACACACACACTAGACACATCCCCAGACACACACACACACACATACACACCACACGCACGCGTACCACCTTCGCAGGCACATGCACATCTACGCGACGGCAACGCACATACACACACCACGCGCACCGCGCAAACACACGCACACACACCACACAACAGACACGCATGTCACCGACACCTTCGCCTCCCCTTCCACTTCTCGGTCTTCTCTCCCTGGTTCCCTTCTCGCGCGCGCGCGGACAAACATTGCCCCGCGCACGCGCGCACCCCCCCCCCGCCCCTTCCTTCCCCAGCAGAGCCACCCGGGCAACCCCCCAGAGGCTGAACCTCAGCCTCGAGGCTGTAGCCGAGGCTCCTTCAAACTCACGCGCCACGGACCCCCCCCTCCCCCACGCCATCGGAACACACGCCACCGGACCCCCCCCCCCCCTTCCCCCCAATTCCACATGTCCACAGGCGGGACGGGGGACCGCCCCCCTCCCCCCCCCACATGCCACCGGAACCCACGCCACCGGGACCCCCCCCTCTCCCCTCACCCTACCCTGGCAGAGCCATCCATACTCACACGCCGGATTGGCGGATATCCTGGGGGCCTCTTCAGGTCGACGGGAACCTCGCGCGGAGCTCACGCGAAGATTTGGCGAAGCAAAGGGCGCATTTCAAACATTGCGTTTGGCTCGGAACCGCGCCAATTTGCGCAAAACCCAGAAGCATCGTATATTGGAGGCGCGCGTGTTCTCTAAACTTTTATAAGGACTGAAATCGTGCATATTCTTGAAAGTGGACAGAGACAGTCTCGATGGATTCCAGGCGATGTGTCTGCGAATAATGCAATTTTCCGCCGGCGTTTGTATCCTGAGTGAGCAATGCAGAAGTTCGTGGACTCGCCAGCACTGGGCCGTTATGGTTATCTTTGTTGGAAAGGCAGCTTAAGCTCTACTGTACAGTTGCCCGGGGCGCTCCAAAGAGTCTCCCTAAAACCTGGTGGCGCTGCGGAAATGGAACACTCGACGCGCGCGAATGCGGCTTCGATTATAATGGACGGACGAATTACTTACACGCGCAAGCCTTGGCCGTGGCAGGAGGCGACCGTGACAGGCAGCACACCACATTGCACAACCCTTCTCAATGGTATTCGGCTGTGGCTCAACAGTGTTCAGTCTACTCTCGGTGTTCCTTTCCTCGTCCCCCTCCCTCCCCTCCCCTCCCTCCCCCCCCCAGGCCGGTGCTCTGCCGTCCACCCTCGCACAGTATTAGTATGCTAGTGCACTGCAGTCCGAGGCCCGGCGATGCTCGCGCGCTTGCGCACTTGAGCCCTGCATGTTTCATGATCGCATGTGCGATTAGTGAGTTTGCCAATGCGCTCTCTGCGCGCGGGTTCTTTCGTTCGTTCGTCACACGCTTCGTGGCCCCATAGGGAGCTCCACCGAAGGCCCCAGTGGCTGCGTTCGCATGCGCCCGCCGCACTCCTTTCGGCACACCCGTCACACGCTTCATGGCCCCATAGAGGGCTAATCCCACCGAAGGTCTATGCGCCCGCCGCACTTTTTATGGCACACTCCTCACACGTTCCGTGACCCAATTTGGAAGCCCCATCGAATGCCCCAGCGGCTGGGCTCGCATGCGAAGGGAAAAGTGGTAAGCCCTCCCCGAAGGGGGAGAAGGGGATAGGAAACGCTCGAAACCACCTCCGCCCAGAGGGCTGGTGTGTTTTTGTTGATGATTTCTTAAGTTTATCTTCTTTGGGCCAGTAGAGGCCATTACTAGCCTCTAGGGACCTCCAGGAGGCTTCCACGACTCCAGAGACCCTCCAGCCCCCCTTTTCTTTCATCCATCGTTCGAGATCTTCGGCTTTGACGAAGGAGTGGTTTCTTTCTCTGTTTCAAAACAGTCGGGACGGCCGTTTCGGTGCTTGTCGCTTGAACCTGGGCGGCCGCGCTCTCTCTCGTTACCGTTGAGGTTCTTGGGGGGCCGCTTTCGGGTCCCAGGCCGTTGAGAAGCAACTCGAGAATGTGCTCCACATGAAGAGCTGGCGCTCGAGAGGGGGTCGAGAGGTCCGGGGGCTCGCGGATTGAGCCACCGGATGTCTGGCCTCTTCCCCCTCAGCCGCCGACAGTGAGCGGCTTGAATAAGGAACACTTACTTTTCAAAAGGGGCTCGGTCGTTCCTTAGGTTTGCATGCGTTATTTACAGTTCCTTATGCGTTAGTTGTTTTTTATCGTTGCTTATGCGTTATCCCTTGGGATAAAAAAGGGGCTTCGTTCCTTATTTATCGTTCCTTAGGTCAGGTCGATGACTGTACCCCACCCACCTTGTTTCGCTGCGCTCGCCGCACGAAGGCCTTTTGACAGTCCGCTCCTCCGTGTGCACGCTTTCCCTCCCATTTCTCTCCTGCTGTTCTCTCCCCCGTTCGATTTCTCCGGCCAACCTCCTGGGTTCTCATCGACGTCACGTCCGCCTTCGCCTCGGGACCCTGGTCAGGACGCACCCTCGGATAGGTCTGGGAAGGAACTAGCGGCATCGTTTTGTTCTTGCGCCCCGTGAGTTTGGGATGTCTTCTGGCGCGTCATGGAAGTGGTTGTCGAGCGAGAAGTGGACGGACGGAGGGGAGGGTGGGAGGTGAGAGTGCGCGAGCGCTCGATACGGTCAGGGCACAGATACGCGAGACATGCCGTTATAGTCATCAAGCGCAGGCTGTGAAGCGGTGGATCCATTGAGGTTCTGCCTGGGTACGTGACTCGACGAACATCGTAGCACATACCCCCTCTTCGCGACGTGTTGGTGTGTATGTGTGTGTGTGTGTGTCCCGTCGGCGGAATACGGTGGTCAAGAGCAACACGGCAGCTCGCCACATTCGTATATGTTGCCAGAGGCGTTTTGGAGACATCGGCAGACTGGATTTGACTCTTCGCTCGCAGACTCTGCCGCCATGATTTCCAGCAGTGCTCCTGGCATCGCTCGCGGACGGTGAGGCAAGTGCACCGAGCGCAGGTTTTGGCGACGATGACGTGTTTCCACGTTTCTCTAGGGATGCCCGCAGCGCGAGGATGGGTGCTACTGTACAGACGAGGAGCTCGGAGTCCTGCTGCGGAGGACGGGGAGGGCGCTTCGCCCTGGGTCCACTCTGCAGAGGGGGAGGAGGACAGAGCATTTCGTCACGCAATGCTTTCCCGTGTCCCGCGCCTCGTGCACCTGCTGCCTGTCCCTGCGCATGTCGTCCTGTCAGCATCTCGCCCACAACGACTGGCGACGGCGCTGTCTCCTCGTCAAGTCTTGAGCTCTTCCTTCTGCTGCGCTTCAGCCCTTCCCCACCCCCTCGGCTTCCCTCCGCTCTTTTGCCCCCTGCTCCATCCCCGGGCCTTCTGTACCCGACTTCCCCACCCCCCTCGTCTTCCCTCCGCCCTGTTTCCCCCTGCTCCGTCCCCGGGCCTCCTGTGCCTGCCATGATGCTCCCTCCGCCGCTCGATGTATTTTCGGGGGTCGGCAGAGCCCCCAACGGTGACACGTCGATTCGTGAATTGTCCGTTTTCGGTTCTCGAGAGGGCGCCGCGGTCGTCATTTTCCAGTCTTGCGCCCGCCAGGTTTGGGCCTCAGGTCGTTTTCGCTAAACCACGTTTTACTGAAGGGAGGTCTGTCCATCCCCGATGTATTTTGCCAGCCTCCTGGCCGAACCCCTGCAGGCGACCTCTCTCCCCCAATCCCCGAGCCCCCCTCCCCCAAAAAAGCTGGATGCTCGGACGCGAACGGGGCCTCGCGGGATCCACCCCCGCGGGCCACTTTTGGACGCTCTCCTCTCGAGGGCGGGCGCCCCCACGTCGTGCGTCCCCGAGCCTCGCCCCAGCCTTTCCTCAGCACAGAACGAAGGATTGCAAAGGATTGCAAAAAAACCGAAGGATTGCAAAAAAACCCTTCGAAGGATTGCAAAAAAACCCTTCGAAGGTTTTTTTTGCAATCCTTCGTTTTTTTGCAATCCTTCGGACTCGTGCCGCCACGCCCCCCGTGGAGCGCGGCCGCCGCGCTCCGGCCGCCGCCGTCGCTGCGCAGAGCGCTCCCTCCCGTGCCCCGCGTGGTCATGCTCGGGTCGGGCGAAAGGGGGGGATTGGGAAAGGGGGGGTTACGAAATTTGCTGCATGCAGCTGGTTTCGGCCTCACCGAGGGGCCCATTCCTCGATACATAGCCGCCTCCGGCGCCGGGAGGCGCCGGGGAAATCAGCTACGTGAGCTGATTCTCAAACCCCCCCTTTGTTATCCCCCCCTTTCGCCCGACCCGACATGCTGCCGCGGCGGTCAGGGATGACTGGCCGTGGAGGGCTGCGCCCCGGGACACGCAGAGGTTCCGATGAGGAGGTGTCCACAGGCCGTCCCCGAGGACAAAGAGACATGCCCAGAAGGCACGAGGGTTTCGGAGGAGTCCCGCCGCCCTCTGAGGAGGCCTGCTCCTCCTCACGCCTCCTTCTCCTCTCCTCGCCGCCGAATCAAGAAGGAGTCGCTTCCTAAGCAGGGGGGCCTAGAGAGGAGAGAGGATGCCGTTGTTCTAGAGATCGGGATCGGGCGAGGTTGGTTGCCTGGCGTTCCCCTCCCCCCCTTCCGCCGCCTTTTCCGACAGCGCTGGGCCGAAGAGGCGTGGAAGTGAATCCCGACCTGCGTGAAGTCCAGATGCCTTTTCGGGCCTCGCCCCGCCCCCCTCCCCCTCCCCCTCCATGCAAGCTGACCTGCCAGAGTCTGAAGAAAAACGGCTTCGGGAGGGCCGTTCTTCTCGGACGGGGGCCGGGTGGCTGCCATCGTTCCGGGGAGGCGGCGCGAGAGCGCAGCGCGGAGCCCGAGCTTTGGCGACTTGTACGGTCTGGATCGCTTGCTCGCCGTGTCGCGTCGCCCGTGCCTGGTCCGCTGCGCTTCTGCGCGGCACGCTGGACACGTTCCAGGCCCCAAGCATCAACGTTCCGACAGGGCTGGGCCTAAACTGTGTTTTTTGCGAATTCGTGGGCCGTGTTCGTTTCGACCTCATTTTGTTGCTGTAGAGGCGGACAGAAGTCCAAACGAGGGAAAACGAAAACAAAACGGAAGCGAAAAACACCGGGTAGGTTCAGCCCTGCGTTCCGAGTTGTTGCTCCCAGCCCCGCGCGCTCCGAAGCAGGGGGACGCACGCCACCAGCTTGCAAGGCACTGCCCGTTACAGGGGCCGCCGCCGCGGCGCCCCGAGCAGAAGTTCCTGGCCGTGGGGTCGGGGAGCCGAGGAGGGCCGCACGGCCCCTGGCGCTCACACAGTCGGGGCCCTGAAGAAGGAACCCTTTTCGTTGGAGAGGGGCTCCGCGTTCCTTAAGTGTTTCGCAGCTTGCCTCAGGTTGTTCCTTATGTTTTCGATCGGGAATCGGAGTTCAACTTCTGGAAAAAAGGGGCCTCGCTCCTCATTTTGGGTTTTCCTTAGGTCAAGGCCCCGACTGTAGAGGGGGGGTCGAGGCAAGGGGGCTCGCGTTTCGCTCCCGAGAGCAAGCGGGGCCCCTCGGGCGCCGCCTCGCCTCCCGGGGGGGCCCCCGAGGAGGCCGCCGCCCCCACCCCACCCTGGACCGGAGTCCGCTCGAGGCCCTCCGCGGGGCCCCTCCTGGAGTCATCTCCTGGCCAGCCTTGGTTTCAGCTGTTGGCCAGCCCTGGCGGCGCGGGGTGCGCCCGAGGACTTCGGAGCGAGGAGCACAGAGCTTCAGTGCTTCGCTCGGGTTCTCTGCCTCGCGGTGCGGGCGCCGTCCTTGTCGCCCTTCGCCCCGTCTTCTGCCCTGCCCCCACCCCTGGTCAGCTTGTGAAGCGCCAGCGTTCGGCATCGGTTCCAAACGTAGCGTGTGCCACAGAGGCCGTCTGCGCCCACTCTTGAGCGCCTCCTGGATTTCCCCAGCCTCGGCTGGTCGCTGAGTTAGAATTTTGTGAATTGCTGCGCGTTCTCGTTTACATTTCCTGAGCTGTCTGAGTAGCTCGTTCCATATAAGGCCGAGACGGCCACCTCACCCCGCGAGAGATTGTGGCATTCGAAGACTCTGCGTGCCTCCAAGCCGCGTTATTATTACCCAGCCTCGCCCGCCCTGTCTCTCTCTCCTCTTCTCCTTCGCCCTTTTCGGGTTTGGGGTGGCTGGCGGCAGACGTAGTATTTGCGCGACCCAGCCCACTCGGCGGCTTGCGAGAACAGCGACACGCTTCATCCGACAATCGACGCATTGCCCTTGCCTCTTGCTCCCGCTGCCATGGTTGGACCCAAACGGCGTGTTGGCGATGTCCTTGGCTGTTTTCGTTTTGAATTCGTTCTGCAGCAAAGGCGGAGCCAAGACAGAATGATGGAAAACGGAAGCAAGTCAAAACGGATAGTATTGCGAAGGCCTTACGGCCGGGTGCCGCCGACCCTGAAGGGAGACGACGACGACGACGACGACGACGACGACGACGACGACGACGACGACAACGGCGGCGGCGGCAAGGACGACGACGCTGACGTGGGTTAGAGTCCTCAGGAATGGTTCTTGGGGTCTCTTCGGAAATCTCTGGGGGGCCTCTGGGTTGGGGCCTCTTGGGAGCCTCTCGGGGGCCTCTTGGGAGCCTCTTGGGTGCGTCTTCGGGCTTCCTGGGGACCTCTTGTGGGCCTCTTGGGGCCTCTGGGGAACCTCTAGGGGCCTCCTGGGAGCCTCTTGGAGCCGAGGGCTCGAAATGTCCCTTTGGGTCCCCCGTCTGGGCACGCTCTTGGAGCCGTCTTGGGGGCATGTGAGGCCGTCTTGGAGGCGTTTTGGGCTGTCTTGGTGTCCTCTTGGGCTGTTCGGGGGCCTTCGTGGAGGCCTCTCGGGCCGTCTTGGGGAGACCTTGGGGTTCCTCTGGCGCCGTTTTGGAGTGGCAGGAAGTGGAAGAGGCGAGAACACCCAAATCTTATTGCAGCAAAGGCGCAGCCCAGACAGACCGATGGAAAACGGAACGAAGACAAAACGGATCATATGTTCGATGCCAGTATTTGCCAGTTGTTGTTGCCCTCCCTCGCGCGGGAGGGGAGGCTCTAGCGCAGCCGTGAGGTTCAGCGACTGGGCGTGGGACGTCCCGCAGCCTGCCCGCTGCCTGTTCCCTCCTCTTCTCTCAGAGGGTCGGAGGTACAGCTGGCGCGAGGGTGAAGAACCGCCCTGGTTGTTGCCGGGGGCGTCCGAGGCAGGGGGGGGGGATGACTACGGTCTGGGGGGAGATCATGGCCGGGGCCATGACATCTGCCCGGACTTCATGACCTTTCTTCTTACAGTCGGGGCCCTGAAGAAGGAACCCTTTTCGTTGGGGAGGGGCTCCGCGTTCCTCAAGTGTTTCACAGCTTGCCTCAGGCTTTCCTTACGTTTTCGACAGGAAATCGAAGGTTAACTTATGGAAAAAAGGGGCCTCGTTCCTTATTTAGGGTTCCTTAGGTCAACGCCCCGACTGTATTTCAATGCGCTCCCTAGCCCTCCGTGGTCCGCGCACATGCCTCGGGCCATGCTTTGCGCCCCCCCCCCCTCTTGGACACACCCCCTTCTTGGACGCTCCCGATTTTGAGGGGTACCCCCACGTCCTTCGTGTCTGGGCTCTCCGCCTTGCACCGCTCTTCGCTTTTCGGGGGTGCATAGACCTCCTACCCTGACACGTCGAGTAAGGAATCTGCCGTTTTCGGTTCGCGAGAGGGCGTCGCGGCCGTCATGTTTGCGGGTCCAGGTCCGTCGGTTTCGGTCCCAGCTCGTTTTCACTAAGGGGAGGTCTACTAAAGGGAGGTTTGTCCACCGCCGAACTTTGGATGTCTCCGTGGGCCGTGGGCCTTCGGCGAAGGTGCTCGTGTTCGTGGCCCACGTTCTTGTGGCCATGCTCCGACTGCACCGCTGCTCGTCTTAGAAAGCCTTCGTTGCCACGGCTGGACTCGCATTGGAATCCCGGTCAGAACGCACCCTGGGAGATTCGCGGGAAGAGGCGCTATCGGTACCGTTTCGTGTGCGTTTTGTTTGTTGTTTCTCTCCGGCGTAACGCTCGTTACCGGGGCCAACCGTCCTCCCCCTCCAGGTAACGTTGACGATCGTGTTGTGGGGGGGAGGCTGGCCCCCCATACCTGCTGGGAGCGGACCCCCCGCAGATATGGCGATGTGCTCACAGGCATGACGTGGTCTGATCGCCACGCATTGGTGCTTACAAAAGTATTCTGGCTCTGGCAGTCGTCGTCGTCGTCGTTGTCGTTGTCGTCATCGTCCAACGCAGCTGGCGATGGCTCAGCTACCGCAGGCTGGTTCGACCACTCTTCCGCAAGTGCAGAATGCGGTGACTCTCGCTTTTCCTTCTGGCCGGTGCTCGGTTGCAGTGCGATGCAGTCAACGCGCCTAGTAATGACGCGCACCCTCTCCAGGGCAACCTTGTGTCATTGCCTATGCGGCCTGTCCTTTGCCACTTTCATTGGCCAGTTTTTGCCAACAAATCCCAACTTCGGCTGCCAAGGGTCTTGTGTTCTTACCACCCGTCCGTAATGCACGTATCGAACACCCGGCGCCATGGAGAAAATGAAGACTGGGCGGCCCCGCGCCGTCTCCCGCAGGCGCTGTGGTGTGTGCACAGGCGCTGTGGTTCACGGAGGCAGCGTGGTGCACACAGGCGCTGCGTTGCACACGGCTGCTGCGGTGTACGCAGGCGCTGTGGTGTGCGCAAACGTTGTGGTGCACGCAGGCAGTGTGGTGTATACCGACGCTGTGTTGCACGCGGCTACTGTGGTGTACACAGGCGTTGTGGTGTACGCAAGCGTTGTGGTGCACGCGAATGGAATCTTTAGGCGTTACAATTTCCATCGTTTTTTGTTTTCCAGTTCCAACACGTGTATATAACACGTTTCTTGTTTATGGAATCCAGAGGCGCCCCAATGTCCAGAGGGATTCCTTTTTCAAACGAAAGATTTTTGTGGACTCCAGAAGCGCTCCGCTTTCCACAGCGATTCTTTTCAAATTCGATATAAGAAATGGGGTTTTGTAGAGTCCAGAGGCGCACATTTGTCATACGGCATTAACAATTCTTTTCTAAGCAACGGTTGTCTGTATAATCATAGTATAAACAACGAATGCTGCAGTATACGCAGGCACTGCAGTGTGCATGGGCCACGTGGTACTGCAGTGCACGCGGCGGTTGTGGTGTACGGAGGCATTGCGATGTGTACACAGGTGGCGCTGTGTTGCACGCAGGCATTGGGCATTGTCGTGTGCACTGGGGGTGCGGTGCGCACTGGCGATTGATGCGCCGGTGGCGCGGACGCACCCTGGCGGGCGCACGCTGCGGCCGCCGTTGCTGTTGCTGTCCCTCCCGACCCCCCCCCCAGGTCACGGCCGCTACCCGGGAACAAATCATAGGGTCACTTCGTTCTTCTGGTCTCCTTCGTCGTCTCCTTTCGCTGCGCGAGCGATGCCCCGTGAGGCGCGGTTCCCTGCACAGGGGCCGCGGTCCGCCTGCCGCACTCGGGGGAGTTGCCATGTAAGACATACTCCAGATTTCGTAATAAAGGTTGGGGGGTCTCATTTCGGGGGGGGTCTCTTCCAGGCTATCTTGGAAGGCCTGGGGGGTCTGGGGACGATGTTTTGGAGGGTTCTCCCACGAGGGGGGGTCTGAAATGGCTTGTCTTGGAGGGTCCAGACCCCCTCCCTTTTATTACGAAATCTGGAGTAGCCTTTCACTTTCGGAAGTCCGCGCGGATGTCTGGGCTCGGCGCGGTTTTCCGTCCCCAGCGCGGTTCGGGGTGTGGGAGGTTGGGAGCCTTGAGACGGGGGTCAACGCAAACGGGGGTCAGCCAGAGCGCCCTGGCCTTGCAGGATCCTGCAGGGCCAGGGTCACATTGACCCGGGCTTGGGCGCAGGATCCTGCAGGATCTTGCAGGATTCTTCGCATTGACCCGGGTTTGGGTGCAGGATCTTGCAGGATCTTGCAGGATTCTGCAAGGCCTGACTGGCCCAGGTCTGGATTGACCCCGGTCAGAGGACCCCCGAGGAGGTCCAGCGCCGACCCAAGAAATCCGCGCGGCCCTCCGAAAGTTCATGCTTATGTACGTAGCTGTTTGTCGTCCGGACAAGGAGAGGGTCACACGAACAGTTGAACGGGCATTCTGGGGGCTCAGCAGCAAAGAGGACCAGCTGCTTTGGGACCGTTTGGGTTGTCGGTTTTCTTTGTTTTTGCTTGTGGAGGGCCTGTTCGGCCCCCGCCGTTCAGTTCGGAGGGAGGAACGGCCACATGACCTCCAACGGGCCACCGCTGGCGAGAAGGTCCACCATGCCCTCCGTGGGTCATTGGGGATATCTCGAATGGAGGTGCCGCAGAACAGAGGGATCATACCACCAGGAGGACCCTCCCTGGCTCCTCGTGATGGTGGTCGTGGTACCGATCGCCTTGATTCTACCAAGTGGGGCAGGTGGACCGCGGCGCGAGGCACCGATCACAGCCGCCGCGTGTGCGGATTTTCTTGGGCAGCGCGCGGACAGCCGTCACCGAGCCACCATCGCAGCCGGCAGCAAAACAGCGGCGGAGGTACCGAAGTTGTCAGAGTATTCAATCAGCGGCGAAGCATTCTGACTTGCCTGTATGCCCACCAAACATTGTCCTACGTAAGAGCCTTAGTGGTCTGCACGACATGGTCTCGGAACATGTCTGGGTGACAGTCTTGCTTTAGCAACAGCCGGTTTTACGTTCTAAGGGCATTATTTTTGTTATCAGGACATCGTTTCTTTCCAGGACAAGTTCGTGGTATGCCGACATCGGAGGCCTAGGGGTGGACACCAACGCCAATATCGGCGGTGTGCTTCCATCGAGGGACGATGATCCCGATCCCAGTGATGGCGGTGATGCCGGGGCTTACTGGGCAGCCGACAGATCACCACCAGGATCAACATCCAGGAGCAGCTCCCCCCAGTGGCACCCCCCTGTGTTGGTGCTGGTGTCACTTGACGGGCCTCCAGCGAGAGGAACGCCAGGATGGTCGGTCCCCGCTCCAGGCGCCGCGCGCAGAGCTCCGTCGGAGCACGGCGGGCTGGCGCGGCGCCGACTATCGGCGGCGGCCCTGGCGTGGGCGTCCTGGGTGGAACGGCGCCAGTGGCCCGCCGTGGGCCAACTTCCGGCGAAACGGTGACGGAAAGGACGGGGTGGCCCTTCCGCGGGCAAGAGTTGTATCCATGTCCAGTGCGTCTCGGAGTCTCGAGCTCCTTTCCCCAGAGAGCAAAGGCGCAGTGCATATAGCCACGAATCTGGCCTTCTTTTTGAGATGGTCCGCCTGGCCTCTACGATTTGCAGATAGCAATTTGTTCTCGAAAACCTCCCCGCTGATTGCTTGGAGCATCTTGCATTCGTATCACAACTTCATTTTAAGAACCATCTCGCGGTGATTGAAATGGCATGGATGTTGCATTTGCCAATTGTATTTGCATGTTTGATTTCTTCGCGTCTCTTCAAGGAGGAGTCAATTCTCGGCCTGCGCCAAGCCGCACCGTGGCAGCGCGTGCAGGTGTCTTCGACGCACTCGGAGTTGTGTCTCCCAAAAGCAAAGACGATGGACATCGCGATGCCCATCATCTTTGCAACCCTCTAACTGCACAGTGTGCGCGCCCATAGGGCCCCTCCCAGACGCAGCTGCCGTTCTATTCCCCCCTTCCACGCCACTGTATTTTTCTCTCTCCAGATCCACTGCGCCTGGGCCTTTGGCGCGAGGTGGCCCGGCACTGGTTCCGGTCAGCAGGAAGAGGAGCGAGGTTTGAGGCTTAGTGGGCCCTGGAAACGACAGGGCAGTTTTTTTACCGAGTTCTGTTTTGCTTGGCGCGAGGTGGCCCGGCATTGGTTCCGGTCAGCAGGAAGAGGAGCGAGGTTTGCGGCTTAGTGGGCCCTGGAAACGACAGGGCCGTTTTTTTACCGAGTTCCGTTTTGCCGTTTTTTTGCCAGTTCCGACGTCTTTTTTTTAACGGTTTCGTCGCCGTTTGTTGACCGGCTCCGGCTCCAGTTCCAATCCTGGAGCCGTTTTTTGCCGTTTCCGGTCGCCGTTTGTTTTTTTTTTTGTTTTTTTCCATTTTCAAGGGACATGTTTTTGGAACCGGTGGAAAAACGGTCCTGCCGTTTCCGGGGCCCACTAAGGTTTGAGGTGTTGGGTTCAGTAAGGTTTTTATTTTTCTCGGGCCCCAGGACCGTGTCAAACGGGTCTGGGGTCAATAACTGCACCAGGTGGACCCCAGGAGAGGCCCGGGGACAGATTTTGAGCGGATTTGGCCTCGTCCCTTCTCCTGCCTGGTTTTCGAGGGTCCCAAACAAGTTTGGACCCCCCGGCCTGCCTGCAACCTGCTTGTCTTCGGGCATCGTTTGGACGTGTGGGCCAGCGCCAGAAAATCTGGACCACGCTGGGGGACCTTGGATCGTCTGAGGCACGCGCGAGACCGAGCAGTGCACGGGGTATGGACGTGCGAGCGATGGCAGGTGTCCATTTTGAGAGGAGGATTTGCCGGCGTTGTCGCCGCGATCGCACACGTCGCACGTATCCATATCCACGCCCTCGTGGTCAGAGCACCGAGGTTCGATCCCATTGCGACACAGACTCCTATGGTTGTGGAGGACGATCAATGGAGAGGAAGCATGTTGCCAAATACTTTCCAGATGTCTCAAACATGTGTTAAGCATGATTAAAACATGGTTAGAACATTTCTCCTACATTCTGAACACATCTTAAATTAAATGATAGGACTGTTAGGGCGTCCATTGTCGTGGCATCCACAACCCTCGTGGTCAGGGTACCGAGGCTCGATCCCATGGCGACACATATTCCTATGGGTAGTTTCCCCTGCGGGCCCTCTGCGGACGCTGCCTGCCCAGCAGCGGAGGCGCGGGAGCCGCCATCGCGCAGGGGCGGGGGGGCAAGGGGACGCTTTGGGCACGTGCGCCGAGCAGAGTTTGCACCGATGAGACGGGTCGAGGAAGGCGGAGCTCAACGTGTCTGCAAATTTCGGGGGGGGTGTGGGTGGTTTGGCGGGCCGGGCGCACGCGCACCGAGCTACGCGTGCACAGCACAGCACGATGATGCCCGCCTGGAGTTGCATCATTGGGGCGCGTGTATGTAGCACCCCGCATTTGCGGATGAGAGTGAGGGGGGCGGGCGATGGGCAGCGGGGTGGGTCGCCGGTGAGTCGCGGTTGGCTCGCGGGATGGGTCGCGGGATAGATCGTGGGTGGGCCGCGGGTGGGTGGGTCGGGTGGAGGAGGTTGGAAGACGACGACGGCAACGACGATTCTGACAACAGCAACAGCAACAATCTTATTGGATCGCTTCGCTCATTCCGCCAGCCCATAATGCCTCGCCGCTGTCGGTGCTGTTGCTGTCAATGTGGTGCCGTTGGGCGGCTGCCATTTTTCGGAGGCGGTGGGTGGTGGGTCAGAGGCCTCATGGATGTTGGTTGGGCTCTCGTGGTTGGCCTCTCGGGGGCATCTGGGAGGCAGTTTCGAGGTCTCTTGGGGACCGTGTTGGGGCCTCTTGGGGGCCTCTTGGGGGCCTCTGGGGGCCTCTTGGGGCCTCCTGGGGGCTTCTTGGGGCTGAAGGCTGGACTTTTCGGGTACTGGTCCCCCTCTTGGGCCCCTCTTGGGGCCGTTTTGGGGCCCTCTTGGGCCGTCAAGGGCGCCTCTTGGGCTGTCTTGGGGCCGTCTTTGCGGCGTGTTGGACCGTCTGGGGACGATGTTGGAGGCCTCTGGGGCAGTTCTGGACGCTGTGAACCCCCAAACGTCGCACATGCGAAAGATGCCCGCTTTCCGGAGGGAATGGGACGATTTGTTGTTTGTTGGGGCAGAGGCTCTCTTGGGACTTTTTCGCGGCCTCTGGGGCCATTTGGAGACCATCTTGAGCGTCTTGGAACGATCTTTCGGCGACTCGGGGCCTCTTGGGCCGTGTAGGGGGCGTCCGGCGCCCTCTTGGCGCGCTCCTGGTGCGCCCTGGGGGAGTCTGCATGGGCCGGGGTACTTTTCGTCCAGGGGTGCCCAGGGGCCGCCACGCGCGCGCGAACTAGAAATATTGTTCACCTGTTACCAGAGATCGTGGCACGCCTCTGGCCCGTTGGGCTGGCGAATTCAGATTGTTCGCTCTCATCTGCTCGCATGTCATTCAACATGTACATCCCGAACCCTCGATACCTGCCCTCTTCATCTTCGATCGTACCTCCATTTGGGGGGGTATATCTTCCTTACCTGCCACGTGTAGTTGGCGCACCCCTCAAACAGGGGAAGGGAGGGAGGAGGGAAGGGACAAGGGGGGAGCAGGAAGCACACAGTAAGACACTGACATGGGAGACTTGAGAAATTGGAACTGGCGCAGGGAGCAGCAGGCCTAGGCCGCGCAGCCTTGTGGCCCCACAAGGGGGCCAGCGGATTGGGGACGTCTTGGAGCCTTCTTCTTGGCATCGCTCGGACGTGTGCATTTTTTCTCGGCGAGAACCATCGAGGACCATCCTGGACCATCGAGAAAAAGAGCACGCACGAAACCAAACAATTCAGGGGAAATGGACGTCCGAGCGACGGCAAGTCTTGGGCCACCTTGGGGAGCTTTCGGGCGTCTTGGGGCTGTCGTGGGGCGCTCTTGGGGCAGGGTTGGAGCGCCTCGGGGGCTTCGTGGAGCACAGGTTTCTCCTCCATTCCTCGCCCTCCTCCCCCCCAGGTCCCCGACGACGCGAAGTTTCAGAGGCCTGGACCTCTGCCCGTGGGCTGGCTTTCCACCCCCCAGTTATTTTTGTTGGCGGCCCCCGGGTCCCGCGAGGGGCCCCCCTTGGCGCCCAAGCTTGCCAGCAGGCCCTCCCGCCGTGCTCCTCTCCACGGCGCGAGGGGTGGCCTCGGCCCTCCTCCGCCGACCCCGGACAACGACGCGGCGGCGACGACCGCGCCGCCGCAGCGCGCGCGCGCGCGGATGCCCTGGACCGCCGCCCGCGCCGCGCCGCGCCCAGCCGCCCGTCCGCTCGGGACCCCCCGTCGCCCACCCGCCCGGGACACCGCGGCACCGGGGGCTGAGGCCGCGGCGCGGCGAGGCCGGGCCTTGCCCTCCCCCGTCGCAGACCGGTGGCCCCGGGTTCCCCCGAGCTCCACCGCGGGAAGCGCTCGAGGATCCTCGAGAGGAGGAGGAGGAGGAGGAGGAGGAGGAG
>CAUYUJ010009435.1:20000-76189 GCA_963575745.1 Prorocentrum cordatum | reverse complement strand
AGGCGGAGGAGGAGGAGGAGGAAAAAGGGGGAGGAGGAGGAGGAGGTGGAGGAGGAGGAGGAGGACTCTGACTCTGACTCTGACTCTCTGAGGCTCATGGTCAGCCTACCCCAAAGACATACTGGCAATCAAGCACTATGCAAGAGAGACACAATACATCAACACAAAAAAGGAGAGTCCCCTATCCCTCTGCGCCACATAAGCTTGCCGAAGAGAAGAGGCCTCCTGCGGGAAGCGAGCGCCGCACAGCACGTCGAAATCGTGCTTGCTCTCGCCGAGCTTGGATCTGCCGTCTGAGCTCGGCACTGAGCTCTACACGGGCGGGGGGGGGGAGGAGGAGGAGGAGGAGGAGGGGGTTGGGGACCCCACGGGACACCAGCCGCCTCACGGGACTGGAGCATGCCTTCCTCCGCCCACGGATCCTCTTCCTCGACAGGCCAGGGTTCGGGCTCCCAGGGAGCCTGCAGAGGTCTGGCCTGTGGGGGAGGGGCATTACCCTCCAGGGGGCGGTCGAAACGGGTGTCTCGGGGCCCCTTTGAACTGAAACCTGCAAAATCAAGAGCAATCTCAGACTGACCTTCCGCAGTGTCTGCAGCGTATAAATCCAGAGCCTGAAAAAAAAGGCATTCAGCTCGTCAGGTAGTTCACTTGAATCAAGATCATCTGGGTCACATAAATTGAAAGCCTCTTCCACATATTGGGCAACAGCCCTGGCCATAGCAGCACATAGGTCCTGAGGGTACCTTTTTTTGGGAGCCGTACGCCATTTTCCTGTGTTCGGGTCAATGCCGAGGAGGGTGGTGTGGGTCTTCTTCGGGTGTGGGCACCTTCCCCCTTTACCTTGTCTCAAAATGTCCTCCACGAGGGAACTCAACCGAATACAAATAAACGTCGTCGGGGCCTTGCTAGCTTGGCCGAAAACACACTGGTCGAATGAGACCGTACGAGAGGGGGGAGCAACGCTCAGAGCACACGACGTGGCAGACTGCCACGAGCTGGGTGCCCTTTCCTCCCAGTGAGCTACCTCAGGGTGCTCTTTCAATGCACACGCTCCTACCTCCAGGCAGGTCAGCATCAACTGGTGCTGGCTGAGCAGGAGCTGAGAGCCGATGGAAAGCTGTTGGTGTTGACGGAGACTAACATCTGGCCTTCCCCAACGATGTTTGAGAGTACGGAGGGGAGCGGGTGGACGAAAACGGTCAGCAACTCTGAGCTCCTGCCATCTCGCTGCTGACCATGTCTCGCAGGGAGGACCGCCAATCAAACCTATAGCACGACCTGTTCTCAAAAGCTCATCCCATTTTGCAACAATGTCGGCCCTGGTCAAATCCCCGTTCACGGCGTCACAGGCCACATCACACGAAATAATAATAATAGTCACTGGACCCGAAACCAAAACTCTCTCAAGCTCATCCTGAACATCTCCAGCACGTCTAGCTCCGGAGAACAGGTGCAGAAAAGCAAGTACAGCATATTGCAGCGGCCGAGGACAATGCTCGGCAGACGGGCCAGTATACGCAAGAGGTTCAAACTGATGTTCATCTTCTGGGAGGGCCTCATATCGGGGGTCTACCTCACGAGTCACAAAGAGGGGCTCAGGAACATCTTGGAACTGGTAGTCCATGGAGCGGATAACTTCCCAGGCGTCCCGATACGGTAAAAACGAAAGCTGCGGAACATTACGAGGCCCTGGAACACGATAAGCAGGAAGCCAGGCCCCCCTTCTCATAGCCCCTCTTTTCCGAGCAGCGTTTCTGTCACAGGCCTCCTGGGCCCGAACCATCTCCAGAACCTCAGGGGCCTCCGGGGCCATATTGGAGAGGGCCGTGATGTAGCAATTCGGGTTCCCATACGCAAGGTGGTCAATACATAGCTCGACCGTGCTGAACCGAACAAGACATACTGAACAAGTAGGGCTGTGAACGTATCTGGCAGCGACCGAGCGCTGCTGGTAATGAAGCCGAGCAATGTGCATCTTCACCGCTGCACACTTGGCCGACTCGAACTCACAGAAAGGGCAGCGATGCACAACGGGCACAGGTGCCGGCGTCAGAGATAAATCTGGTGGCACACCAATACGCGCAGCATGCTGAAAAAATATCTGCGTGCGAGCTCTAGCGTCTTCAATACGACCAACCCAACGGATGTGTGCCTCCACCCCAGATCGAACCAAATTGGCCCAGTGCTGACCACGCCCAAGAATCTCCTTCTCCCAAGCTCCGAACTCCGAGAATGGACTAGGAAATTCACGAAGCCTTGAAACACGAGTGCGAAGCCACCTCAAATCATCCAAGACAAGGTTGAACCAGGAGTGCTTGGGGTCCGCAGTGGCCCTTATAAGCCCAAAGAGAGCCCTAGGAGCATACTTATATAGTCGACTGAGATAACGGAGACGCTGCCATCTAAGCAGAATATCCACATCACATCTCATTACAGTAGCAAGCACGCTCGTATCGGGAACAGCCTCCTGATCATAAGCTGGCCTCCCAATAGCAGACCGATAAATCCGCACGATACCAGCTCGGTACCTATTGAACTGTGCCGTCGTCGGCTGTGGCCATGTTGCAGCATTGTACAGCCGGCCAGACATGATCAGCACATCTGCAAGCTGTAGCTTGTGCTGACGAGACAGCTGCTGGTTGCGAAATACCACCTGCCGTAGGGCCTGGAGCGACGACGTCGTAGACGACACACGGTAGGCCAGCTCCGGGGCCAGGTCCTGCTTGTCCGAAATCATCCCTCCCAGATGTTTGTACACATGTACAGCTTCCAGAGTAAGCCCCTTGGGAAATGTTCCGGTAGGCGGGATAGAAACCTTACCTGCCTCCTCAATCCAGAACTGCTTTCGGGCCGTTACAGACCCAGGGCCCCTGAAGGTGACCATGAGGGCGCTCTTAGTGGGTCCCACGTTCAGCTTGAGGCCCAGAGGGGTGAAGGAGTCAGCAACAATAGCCATAAGGGCCCTTGTGCGAGCAATAATAGTACATGCAGGCCCCCACGCATTGAACAGGCTGTCGTCGCTGTACTCTACATCGTTAGCTGTAACCTGGGCATCGCATTGAGCGAGGGGGTCAAGAGTCCTGGTAGACGGCACGTTAAACTCCTTGTGTAGCCCTTCACTCTGGATCAGCTCCTGGGTGCGACGAATACTCCTGGACACGATGAAGAGGAAGAGTTGGGCAGCAAGGGTATTGCCTGGCCTGGTGCCCGTGGTCATGATCGCGACAGAGCCTGACCCTTGGGTAGTAGCCCAGGTACCCGTGAGCGTCTCAGATATAACACGCTGCAAATGGGCAGGAACCTCCAGCTCCTCAAATAATGGCGGCCGTGCAAGTTCGGCGGCCAGGAGTTCCATGGAAGAGGGCGGGAGACCAGAGGCATGCAGCAGCTGAGCAATACGCTCATCAGATATCGTATCCTCCCCCTCGAATCGAATGAGAATTTCACGAATGGCATGATGAAAAGCGGCCTCCAGGTCCACAAAAAGCGTCGACATCGACTCCGATCGTATACGCGAGTCCTCCTGCATCAATCGAACCATGTGCACGGCAAAGTCCGTGCCACGTCCTCTGATACCTCCACACTGTGACTCAGGGTCAAAATCATCTAGAAAAGGCTGAAGACGTCCAGCAACAAGGGCATGAGCACGCTTGCCTACCTGCGGACCGATGGCCACAGACCTGCTGGAAACACACTTGTTGGGCGCACCTCGACCCTTGTACAAGTCAGCTAACCTCGAGCTTTTCCATTGTAGTGGTTCATGTAGGCATAACGTATACTTCATCACAAGGGGGAAGTAGAGTCGTGCACATTCCTTCGCACATGTTTTGAGTAGAGCCCCTGGGACGCAATCGAGACCATTGGCACAGGCGCTGGAGGTCTTCAGCATCTGCTGTTCAAACATGGCGAGTGTCGGTAAACTCTGTGCCGCAAACATGTCCAGTGAAGCAAGCGGCGCGCGTGATTCTCCAACAAATTGCAGCAACTCGTGCGCGGGTATCCGAAAGCCAAGCTCCTGTTCAGCAAAGTGCTCCAACCATCGCTCACGGCAGGCCGTGGGCGTCAGGGCTGGCGTTTCATCCTTCAGGAGGACCTGAGCTGACTGACTAGCGGGCCTCTTCTTTGTAGAACCTATGCCCAAGGATCTAAGTTGCCCGAACGCCTTTCTGAACTCCTTCTGAAGAAACGAGCTAGAGACATCCCTAGACACCTGCTCCATCTTGTCGGCTCTGTCCATGTCGCACGACCAGCTGATGAGCCTCGAAGTCAGAAAGGTAACGTTGCTAGACATGGCCTTCATCAGCCCACACCAGCGTCTATACAAGCTCAGCTGCTCCCGAGGACACGGTAAGTCACTGTTGACCACGGGGGGGCGAGCCAGAGAAATACACATTGTCATCAGAAATTCCCAATCAGGTATTCTAGCAAAGCGCTGTCCTTCAGGTAGGTGGCACCTGGCAGCCCTTTGAAGCACCCGAAGATGTTCATGGTAGTCCTCTAAGAGCCTCCAGAGTTGTTGTCGGAATCGTAGACCATTAATTTGATTGGACCCACTGCGGATCCTAAGACGTCCCCATATCCCCGTGTGCCCAAGGTGTCCCATAGAAGCCCACGTATGGAAGACAACCTGCAGGAGGACCTTTGGAGCCTTTCGTTTCCAACCACGGTGGAGGGCACGAAGATACTTACGCAACTCTATGAGTTCGAGGGTCCTTTCACTGACCCAGTCCTGCCGGTGTGGGTCCTCGGGGATCAGGTGTTCCTTGGCAAAGGCGACGAGGTGGGCATCCACGCGTGCGCAATGCGCCGTCGCTGATTCATTCCAGTCAGGCGCTTGAAACTGAGCCACATGCCGAGCAAATGCCTCGCGGATCTCTGGATCGCGGAGACGCTCTGGCTGAACTCGCAGCAGCGGCCACCTGTACTGAGACTGCGCGAGAGAGCCCGACGGGACACCAACTTCGACGAAGGTAGGGCTGTGATCCTCCACAGCGTTGGCGAGGTCGACCACTCGATCAACCCTTGCACATGACACAAGCGAAAACCATTCTTGAGGAAGTAGAATATAGTCCAATCTCTTACAGGTCTTACCATCAGTGTGTACATGTGTATTGTGTGTGTCGTCGATCGGGGCGGGAAGGAAGGTAGAGGGAGCGACAACTTGAAACCTATGACACAAGCTCCGCATACACTTACCCGAGAAGTTCTCCTCCACAGCCTCAACATCCCCAATCTGTGCCGAACAGTAGGAGCCAACTTCAGCGTTAGCATCCAACATGAATACTGGCTGCACTCCTGGTACTAGATACTGGCTTACTAGCCTCTGCGTCTCAATCCACCACCTCTCAACTAAGCAAACATCCTTGCGAGCACAATGTGGGGCGTGTGCAGCAACAAGCAATAGATGCAGGCCAGGCACATGAAAACGCAATAAGAGCCGACTCGTATCAGCATAGAGCTGGGCCACATGATGTCGGCTGGGGTTAATACCTTTCACTGGCAACTCACAGTTAATCCAGATAGCAACTCCATCGGCGCCATTCTCAGCACACTTGGAGCAGTACATCATGTAGTCCCCGACCCTCTTAGGCAACGCCGTTTGTAGTCGCGTCTCTAGGACCCCCAGGAAGTGATATTTGGCAGCAGAAAACTGACGAGCAGGGGCAGTGATTCTCCCAGGGGCATTCAGGCCGATAACCTTCAAGAAGCGAGCCCCTTGGGGGGCTCTCCGCTGGGCCCCTTTATACTTGCTGTTCCCCTGAAGCGTCAAGACATTCGCAACCCCAAACTTGTATTGCTCTATCTTGTTCGAGGGGGCTTCATCTAGGATGGTCTGGACCCCGATAACCTCCTGGACCTGGAAGCCCTCCGAGAGCACTTCACCGACCCTCAAGGAGTTAGTATTAATGATGTTCGGGAGGTCCGCGGAGCGGTCGGAATACATCCAAGCCCAGGCCAGAGCAGAGGAGTCAAAGAGCAGGGATGCAAAGGGCATGTACTCCATGCCTGGCAACAGTCCCATACCTGTGAGACGCGCCAGAGTATCTGCAAGCTCGTTATATCCTTCCCCTTGGTGGCTGCGAACATGTTGTCCCTGGGCGGTACAAGTAGTAGCCAGAAACTGGACCAGGGACCGAAGAAACATTAATCCAGAGTTAGTGACCTCAAAGGTTTGGGTGCCCATCAAAACTCCGAGCGTTCGCATAGAGTCGAGTCGGGGTACAACTGGTACTGGCCCCAGGTTCGCCTGGGCAATCCATGCCAATGCCCATGCAGCAGCAAGAATCTCGGCAGTGTCAGAGTGGTAGGAAGACGGGAAGAGATCCATCACATCTTCTGGGACCAACTCAGAAATATATCCTCGAAGGGCCCTGGAACCGTCAAAATACGCATAGATAATCACCGCAGCCGACGCAGGAACAAACGGTATGTCAGATCCATCGGCTCCTCCAGTGCCATCGGTATAGACGAAGACACGGGTGGGGGGAAGGAGGGGGAGGAACGGCACATGCTGCTGCAGCACCGCGGAAGTGGCAGGATGCAGGTAGGCTGACAAAGCCTCTTCACAGAGCTGATGCACTGAAAAAGGCCAGGGCTGGAGAAGCTGCTTGACAGCAGCAGGCACATAATGAAAAGGAAAATCACGGCTGCTCATGGGCGGCCGCTGGTCAGAGGGGCCTCTCTCATCGGGCGAAAGCTCAGCCCGACGGAGGCCCGCTCGGCGAGCAGCGGCCGCTAGGCGTTTCCCGACGCCACACCGCGAGGAGCCGAGCGTGACTGAGAGCGATGGGCAGCTCTCCCACGGCTGGCTGCACGACTGGGCGAGCGCCTCGGTGAGCGCGAGCCAGCCTCCGCGCGTCCCTCTCCTGCCGCGGGCTCCTCGGTGGTAGGCGCTGCTGGAGCCGCACGCGCTGCACCCACTCCCGCAGCCTCGGCAACTGTGCGGCCAGGCGGCCCAGGCTGCTGCCCAGCACCTGGCGCTCCTCCCACGCCGTCCACCGGGGATGTTGCTGGCGTCCTGGCCGCCGCCTCTGGAGCCCCAGTCGGACCAGTAGAGAAGGTCACGTGGGCGGTCGGCACTGGGATGTTCTGGCCTCCTCCAGCTGACAACTGCATCTGGTGGATGAGAGACTGGAAGCCTTGCAGCTGGGCCATCATTGCCGAGATCTGCGTCTGGTGTGCAGCCAACGCTCCAATCGTGGACATGGGCACGCCAGCTGCGGCTGCACCAGCCACACCTCCAGCTGTACCCGCGGGCGCCGCTCCTGCAGGAGGCGTCGCTGCAGGAGCTGGCTCGGCAGCCCTCTTGGCAGCCTCCTTGGCAGCCTCGTTCTCGGATTGGATCACCATCTTCAGCTCGGCAATCGTCTTGGTCATGTGCTCGAGGTCGCGTTTGGCCAGGTCGACGTCCATGTTGGCCTGCTTCACCTGTGTCTGCAGGTCCTCCAGCACGTCGTTCGCCTTCTGCAGGCGCTTCTCGGCACGCTCGAAGGCCTCCTCCTGCTTCTGCAGCTGGGCCTTCACTCCTCTTGCACAGAACAACATTGTGAGCGTGGTCGCAAACTCGAGCACCGCATCGTCGTAGTCCTCTTCCGCGTCGTAGCGGTCGAGGATGATCGCATTCAGGGCCTCCAGTCTGGCTGAGGCCTTCTCCTTGTAGTTCTCGACCTCGGCGTCCGTCGCCTGCGGTCCAGGTGGCGCCCTCCACCTGGGATGTCCGCGCGCCACCTGTGGCAACGCAGGACGGATGTGCAGGATATCCTTCGCCGAGCGGTACTCGTCGGAGGCCTTGTCGACGTCGTCGTCCTTGTCCTTGTCCTTGGCAGGACCTCCCGCGGCCGTCGGCGGCGAGTCTCGTAGTGCATGAGGCTTGCCAGCAGACCTGTCCCTGCCTCTGCCCTTGCCCTTGCCCCGTGGTCCTTCCTGCGCCGGGGGGGCACTGCCAGATCGCCTCGGCTGGCGGCGCCATGGCGGGGCATCGGGCTTGGGCGTTCCACACTGGCGACAGTCCACACGCTCGTGCCAGTTCTTGCAGGAACAGGTAGCACATGGCCAGGGAGAGGAAGGCGGCGCCCATGAGACGGACAGCGCTGCCTTGGACATGTCGGCGAGTCGGCCCTGCTGGCGACTGTGATGTCGTTGTAGAAGACGTCGTGCCGCCTCCAAGCGGAGGAGGACACGAGCACGTGAGCGGACCGCTCGGGCACGCCTGTGCCACGCAGGCTCAGCGGCCCTGCCTGCGTGGCGATGGCGGCCAGCAGGAGGAGGAGGAGGAGGAGGAGGAGGAGGAGGAGGAGGAGGAGGAGGAGGAGGAGGGTGTTCGACCCGGAACCGCCCGCAGCCTGGAAGCCTGGAGGCGGAGGCGGAGGCGGAGACGAGGGGCACACGCTCCGAGGAGCGTCCGGGGGGGGGGGGGGAGGGCGCGGCGGGGCCTCGCCGCTCCCGCGGGGCTCGGGCCGCCCCGGCCCGCCGCGCCGCGCCGGGCGCCCCTCCTCGTCGCGGCCGCAGGCCTTCGAGCTCCGCCGAGCCCCGCCCAACGGGGGGGGCGCGCGCCCCACAGCGCGCGCGAGGGAGGAACGGCCCAGACGCCGCGAAGCGAGGGACGAAGTGTAAGCCGGGCCTGTCCCTCCACAGGAGGAAGATTCGAAAATAGGCAAGACATAGTATGGGGACTATTTCCCAGCACTTTTGTTAGCATTTTGGAGCATTCCTGGGGTATGATTAAATTTTCGTCCAAAAATCCCCTGTAGGGGGGACGCCCGACTCAAGACTGATTCGGCAGCTACTCTTGGCGGCGCGCCACGGGGAGGTCTGGGGAAGGCGCAGGCCTTCTCGGAGGCCTCCCGAGCCTTCTGGGAAGGCCCGCCCAACCATCTCACCTCGAGAACAGGGGAATAGGGTGGTCATGTTTGGGGCGTTTCCTGTTGATAGCGACAATGATGGATCTGATGAGATATCATGACGACAATGATGATGATTATGATGATGATGATGGTGATGGTGATGGTGAACATGAGGATGATGATGGTGATGGTGATGATGATGATGATGATGATGATGATGATGATGGTGATGATGATGGTAATCATGAAGATGCTGCTGATGATACTAACAATATGCACGGGATTTCTGACTCAGGGGGGATTGGCGGAATAGCGTACCCCCCTCTTCTCTTTCCATTTGTCTTCTTCCTCCCCCTTAAAGGGACAGCAGTGTTTGGAGGAGAAGAGGAGTTGGAGGATCGGGAGCAGGCTCAACGTCCGTCATTCGACATCAGGTGCGGCGCCGCCATGCGGACCCTGCCGCTTGGACCTTCGATGGAGCTCCCTATGGGGTCACGAAGCGTGTTCAGGGTGTGCCGAATCGGTTGCGGGGCCGCCATGCGGACTCTGCCGCTGGGGTGTTCGGTGGAGCCTTCATGCGGACCCTGCCGCTGGGGCCTTCGCTGGAATTCCCGATGGGGCCTCGAAGCGTGATCAGGGTGCGCCGAATCGTGTGCGGCGCCGCCATGCGGACCCTGCCTCTGGGGCCTTCGGTGGAGTTCCTGTGAGGGGTCTGCCGGATCTGGTGCGGGGCCGCCATGCGGACCTTGCCGCTGGGGCCTTCGGTGGAGCTCCCCATGGGGCCACGAGGCGTGTGAGGGGTGTGCCGAATCGGGTGCAGGGCCTCCATGCGAACCCTGCCGCTGGGGCCTTCGGTAGAGTTCCTGTGAGGGGGTTGCCAGATCGGTTGCGGGGCCGCCATGCGGACCTTGCCGCCGCTGGGGCCTTCGGTGAAGCCCATGGGGCCACGAGGCGTGGTGAGAGGTGTGCCGAATCGGGTGCGGGGCCGCTATGCTATGCGGACCCTGCCGCTCGGTGGAGCTCCCTATGGGGCCACGAAGCGGTTAGGAATATGCCGAAGTTGGCATGCGGAGGGCAGAGGCAGGGAGGAGGGAGCAGGCGGGAGGAAGGAGGCGGGAGGAGAACGCGGGGCGATGTTTCTTCAAGACGAGCACCCAACACCACAGGATGGCTGGTAGAGAGGAGGAGGAGGAGGAGGGGTGGAAGAGCAGGAGCGACGACGATGATCGCGGCGGCGGCGAGGAACAGGATAGGAGGTTTGAGTTGGTCCGCTTCGTCTTTCCTCTGTGCCGCTCCCCTTCTCCTGTCCCATCCGCGTTTTCCTTCACCGTGTGCATACAAAATCTCATGCCCCCTCCGTCTTCCTCTCCCTGCGCTCCCGCCTCCGGCGACGGGGAACCAGAGAGAGAGCAGGAAGCGCCCAGCCCTCGCCTTCCTGAGCTCTCCCCCTCTATCTCTTGCCCAGCCCACGTGTTCATCGGCGCTTGCCTTCGATGGACCTGTCAGGCCTGATGGGAAGGAGGGCGTCTACGCTTCTCTGGTGCCCCATCCCCAGCCTTCCTCAGCCTCCTCCCTGTCTTCCCTCTCCCCCTTCCTGGTTCCATGCGGCCCCCCCTGCTACGAGTCGGGGGATGCACCGTTCGGGAGCGTTCCCAGGGCTCTCTGGAGCGCTCCAGAGCGGGCGCGTCGCCTGTGGTACACCTCCAGACCTGCCAGGTCCCGGAGAGCCAAAAGATGTCCATGCCCGTCGTTGCCCGTATCCTGCTTTGTCCTCTCTCTCCCTCCTGGCATCGCTCGGACGTGTGCATTTTTCCTTCGACGATCACCATCGAGGAGCATCCTTGATCATTTGGCGAAACAACCACGCACGAAGCCGAACAAAAACACATGGAATGGACGTCCGAGCGATGGCGAGCCCTCTCACCTCGCTGGCGGGACACTTTTGCAGATCCGCGGCCTCGGGGCTCGGGCTCCCGAGCCGCGACCCTGCGGACACGCATAGCTGTTGGACAGCGTGTCCGTGGGACGTCGCCTCGGTGTCTGGACCGCGAGGGCATGGACGTAGCCATCGGGCGTCGAGAGAGAGAGCCCGCCCAGACAAGTCGACGGAGGAGTGCTGCGCTGGTGGACTCGACATTGGCTCTCGAGCCTGCGGGAGCAGCCTCCAGTCGCTCCCGCTCATCGGCGTGCGTCCAGCCGCATTGAAATTCGGTTGTGTTTGGACGTCGGCCAGCTGCCTCGCCAGGGTCCTCTCCGAATGCGGTGCCGTGCGCACGTGGAGCGCCCCTATGGCAGCTTTCGCGAAAGGTCGTGCTGCGAAAGGGCGTTCTGCCAGTCTTCGAGGGGTGTGCGCGCCGCTCGTGAGATCCGCCTCGCAGCCCCCGCCGCCCCGCCGCCGCCCGGAGGGATGAAGGAGCAGGACCTCAGCTCCAACGAGCTCGACCGCCGCCTCCACGCCAGCGTCCTGAGGCCGCCCTCGCCGCCGCCGCCCGCCCACGCCCGCGGCGGGTGCGCTCCCTCCCTCGGCGCCGCTCGCGCGTGCGTGCTCTGTGCTCTCTCAGCTCTTCCCTTGCGTGGCCTCGCTCCGCCTGGGCCCACGTACCGTGGGTGAAAAAAACAGATCCGTGCCCGCGGGTTTGGCCGCTGGGCCGCGACCCCGCGGAGGCGGGGCGCTCTTTTCCCGGATGCCCCGCGCAGAACGTGCCCGTGCGACCGCGCATCCGCGGGACCGCGCCCCAGAGTGCAGACCGCGAGCGCGCGGACATGGACGTATGCATCGCTCGTGATGCTCTCTTAGTCTTTAATTGTCGTTAGACATGGTAAATCTTTGAAGCTCCCGCTCGTCGTAGACTGAAGGTGCACCGGCGAGCAGCACCCGCTAGCGCCCAATAGCGCCAAATAGCCCCCAGTGGCTCCGAGTACGGGCGGCTCGGATGAGTAGGTCGACCCTGCCAGATCAAGGGCACCCTCGTGTCCTGTGTCTCGCGGCCCATGCCTCCGGCATTTTTGTGGCAACGTGGCCTCCGGAAGGGTCTCGTGTCCTCTCGCGCGTCCTCTCCAATCAAGTCCGATCGTAGCGCCCAAATAGCGCCCAATCGCGACCAAGAGCGGCCAATAGCGCCTTGTGAGGGAGGTGCATCATGTCCGCGTTGCTCGCGATGTGGCGCGCTGCTGGGCGCTAATGGGGACGACAACAGCTCCTCGGTGAGCTGCTTTCTAACCTGCGTGGTCCCACTCGCTCTTCGTGGACCCGTGCAGGCCGCTCGCCGAGTTGGAGATCGGTGTACCCCAGAGTTGATGGTTTCCTCGAATCTCCAAAAGAGATGCATCATGTCCGTAGATCTACGAACATTGAAGGTGTTCCTTAGATTCGACGGCACTTTCAACTTTGTTGTAGATCAAGTCTTGACGCTTCGCGTATCCCACCAGCTTGGTACAGCCTTCAACGCCTGCCCCTTTTCAGCTGTCGCGCGCTGTTTACTGTTCTCGACCGCTCAGCCGGCTTGCTTGCGTTGGTCGACCGTTGGGCGTTGCGTAATAGGAGGGTCATAAATGGGGGGGTGGCGAGGGTGGTCCGAAAAGGGATCCAAACGGTACCTAAACGAGCCCCCTGGGGCTCCGGAGGGGCCCGAAAGGGGCACGAAAGGGGACCGTTTCTGACCCCCCCATTTATGACCCCCCCGTTAAGCCACGCCCAAGACCGCTGAAGTCTGGCGCCGCAGCGGCGACTCACTTCGGGGCCTTCTCTCCTTTCACCGGGCACAGCGACCTGCCCACTGTGGTAAGGGTCACTGCGCCTTCGCGCGTCGGCCTCCCGAATTCTGGTCATTTCGGGGGTGGACAGAACCCCCAACAGTGACACGTCGATTAGTGAATTGTCCGTTTTCGGTTCTCGAGAGGGCGCCGTGGCCGTTATTTTCCAGGCTTGCGCCCGCCAGGTTTGGGCCCGAGGTCGTTTTCACTAAACCACGTTTTACTAAAGGGAGGTCTGTCCATCCCCGATCATTTGGTTCAGTGCACGTGCCCGTGCTAGCAGGCTGCCGCCAACTCTGGCTGGCAGCGCACTGTCTGGCAAATCAGCCGCGCCCGTGGCCCGCACGTCGCCTTCGCCTCCTGACACTCGTCTTGGGGCCGCTGACCAGAAAAGTATCCCCACCAGCCCATCCAGCCACGATCGCCGGGTGAGCTGCTTGGATGAGGGCAGCGTAGAAACATACAGTGCGGCAGCCGCCTTGGATGCCTTTCGGGGGTGCGGGGAGGGCGGGAACGTGTTGTATGAGCCGTCAAAAGGGCGGTTGAACAGGTCGACCTGGCGCCGTTTGGGCTCTATGGGGGTCTTCTTGGGGTCCTCTTCGGCTCATGTTGACCTGCCACGGTTATGTCATCGGGGAGGGTCTCCTGCACCACCATGCTGCCAATGCTTGTTTAAACGGGATTAGGACAACATCAGAACATGTTGCCCCGAATGAGAGAGGAGGAAGAGGAGGGGGAGGAGGAGGAGGAGGAAGAGGAGAAGGAGGACGAGGAGGAAGAGGAGGAGGATGAGGATGGGGAGGGCGAGTAGGAGATTACACTCGGCCCTGGATGTGTCCCTCGTTGCCAATGCTTTCCCGAACGGGTTTAGAAAAGCCCAAGATCATGGTGAAGGTACTTCTGCCCCGAATGAGAGAGGAGGAAGAGAAGGAAGAGGAGGCGGAGGAAGAGAAGGAGGAGGGGAGGTCTTGATGGTCCTTGGGGCCTCTTCGAGCGTCTTTAGTGGTCTGGAGGAGCCTCCTGGAGCCTCTTTGGTCTCTTGTTGGGGCCTCTTGAGAGCCTCCCTGGTGATGCCTGGTACCTCCCTGGTGGTAATGGGCGCCCCTTTGGGCTCTCTTGGGGCAATCTTGGAGGAGATCGATCAAAGCAGTGGGAGGAATCAATTCAGGTCCCCCCCTCGGAAGCTCCAATATGGCCTTGCTGGGGGTCTCTTGGGCCATTCTTGGACGCCTCTTGGGCGCTATTGGGGCCTTATTCGGGCCGTCTTGCGCCCCTCTTGGGCCTCTCTAGGGCCATTATGAGGCCCAAGAGGCTCATCGGAAGCGAAAAAGCGACAAACCCAACAACCTTGACTTAATCGCTTCGCTCACTCCGCCAGCCCATTTCGCATCACTGTGGCTGCGTTGTGGCGCGCTCGTGCCCAGGGGGAACGGTAGGGCAGGCTGGACGGTCTTCGAGGGGATCTTTGGAGATGTGGCTCGCACCCTATCGAAGAGAGCCGATAGAACACCCCAGAGGGCGCCAAGGTGGCTCTAGAGAGCTCCAGCAGAGTTTCGAGACACGTACATGGGTTGTGGGTCAAAGTCCTCATTGATTCTTCAAGTGGTCTTTTCGAAAGGAGCCTCGGGGGAACAGTTTTGGGGCGTCTGGGGAGCCTCTTGGGGGCTTGTTGGGCGCTTGGGGCTTCCTCGGGGGCTGTGTGGAGTCTTGGGGGCCTTTTGGGAGGCCTCTTAGGGGGCCTCTTTTGGCCTCTTGGCGGCTTCCTGGGCGCCTCTTGGGGCCGAGAGCTCGAAATTTCTGTTCGGGTTCCCCCTCTGGGCCCCCTTGGGGCCATCCTGGAGCCGTCTTGGAGGTCTCTTGGGCCATCTGGGGGCCATTTTGGGCCATTTGGGGGCCCCCATGGATGATTTGTGGGCCGTCTTAGAGCGATCTTGGGCCTCTTGGGCCGTCCAGGGCGGTCGGCAATTCGAAAAGGCGGTACCGCCAAAATCGTCCGAAAACCCTCGCGGAATCAATGATTTTGGCGTCTTCGGGGCATCTCGAAGCCTTCTCGAAACCCTCCTGGAGCGTCTTGGGCGCGTCTTGCGCCGTCTTGGGACCAACGCGGGCCATCTTGGCACGCTCTTGGCCTGAGGCCGTGGAACGTGCCACCCTTTTGGCGCCTCGCTGGGGCGCTCGGGGGGGCCCCGAGGCCGCGGGGCCCCCGAGGCCGCGCCCAGGAGTTCGGGCATCTCTTGCCCTACCTCGCCGGGACCTTGCCGGGGACCTGCCGGGACCTTGCTTGAGACCTGCTGGGACCTTGCGGGGGTATGTCTCGTCCAGGGACCCCCAAGGCGGCCGCCTCGCGCGCGCGAATTTAGAAACATCCTTACATTTTTGCAAGAGATTTTGGCACGCCGCTGGTCCGTTGGGCCGGCGAATTTTCCAGTGGTTTTTGAAGGAGTTTGACCTCTTCGGGGGGATCGGAACCCTCTTGGGGCTATCTTGGGCCGTCTTGGAGGCATGTCGGAGGCTATCTTGAGCGATGCTGAAGTATCTTGAGGCCTCTTTGAGCTGCCGAGGGCCCTCTTGGAGCCATCTCGGGCCATCTTGAGCGGTCTGCTGGCTCCGCCCCACCCCCCCACTCCCAGGCCCAGGGGAGGGGGCAGGGGGAGGGGTAAACCCCCCTCCCCCGAGCAGGGGAAGGAGGGGTTGTGGCAGGGAGCTCCCTTGGACCACTCAGCCCAGACGACGCTTTCAGTTCTGTGGCAAAAGCAACTCTGTGGTCTATCTCCTGCTCGAGCTCTGCGGAGCTCGAGGGCCCCGGGGCGCCAGGACCGCTCGGGGTGCCCTGCCCCCGAGGAGGCCGGCCCTGCCTGCTCCGGAGCGCTTAGGAGCGCCTGGGAGCGCGTGGGAGCGCCTGGGAGCGTCTCGAAGCGCTTGGCAGCGCATGGCTTCAGCCACCTGCCCAGAACTGCGGCTGCTGCGCGTCGGATAATCCAACGCGAGAGCCGCCTGCAAGACCTCCCCCCCCCCGTTCCTCCGAAGGGTGGGCGAAGGGAGGGTAATTACCTGGACCGAGAGTTGATGCCCATAGAACGTGGCCGCCAGCGTGGAACTTCCCCCCATGAGAAGGGGGCTCGGGGCTGCAGGGGGCCCACTGCCTGCGCTGGCCCCCGAGGCTGCTGGCGCCGCGGCGGCCTGCCCGCTCCACCGTGCCGCGCGCCGCCCTCGGCGCCCGTCGGAGCACGGTGCCGCTGGTGAGCCCCAGTCGCCCTCCTCGGTGCGCTGCCCCGTGCGCCGGCCTCTCCTGCTGCGGAGGCCGCTGGGCGTAGCACTCCGTGCCGGCGCCCTCGGGGCGACACCTTCGCCTTCAGGAGGGAAAGAAACATACAGACACAATTAATCGTCGAGTCCCAGGAAAATATGGGAAAATATGGGAATTGGGCGGGAAGACAAAAACCTACAAAATATAGGAACATATGGGGAATCATTTGATTTGTGTGTATTTATTTGTGTGTCCCAGGGGCCCCATTCACGCCTGGTCGCGCGGCCTGCGGGGCTCCGCTCCGGGCCGCCTCCCCGCGGCTCCCCGCGGAGAGCCCCGGGGGCGGCGGCTCCCACAAGCGGTGCGCTGGCGCCGCCGTCCCCTGAGGTCAGGACGCTGCGTTCGGCAGCAACTCTTGGGGGCCCCGTGTGTCCTCGCATGTCATTATGCTTCCAGAGTGCATTGGCGTGCGCTGGCGTCTGGCAGTCGATGGGAGGACGCCGACTTAGCGTCGATTCGCGTCGATTCGCAAGCGCCAGCAGGATGGCCTGGGAAACAGGTGAGGACCGACGCCGCTATGCAACGAACTTCAGGGGCAGTGTCGTCTCTGAACGCTGGCCTTCGGCTCTGGCCGCTTTGCCACTGGGGAGGTGGCACGGCATTCATCAACTGATCGTGGCCCATGGTCTCCAAAACCAAGGCCCTCGCAGTACCCGGTTCCGGAGCTGTGGGGGTGGCGGCTGAGGCCCCGTGGCTAGTGACGCATTGGAGCAAGTGAAGTCCTTGCCGATGTGGGGCAAAAATAAATGGCCTGGGACACAGATGACCACGCCGTCCCCTGAGATCAGGACGTTGCGATTTTTGTCGCACAGTCTTGTTCGCCTGGTTTCGGGCCCTGGGCCCTATCGCAGACCGATCTGGCTCGAACAAATGCACGAAGATGGGGTCTCCGCGCGGTGAGGTCGGTGGGGGTTCCGAGGTCATCGGACGGTCTGTCGCTGCACCGTTTTGGGACTCCCGGGCATTTTTTGGCTGCTTCGTTCTGAGTTCGTCGTCCGACTGCTCCCGCTGAGAGCCCGAAGGCGTGCCTCCGGCAGGGCAAGAGATTGGCAGAAGAGACGTCCTGAACACTGGGCCGAGAGGACCGAGAGGATCGAGGTGCGGGGCTAGAGGGTTTCGGGCGCTTCCGTGGGCCCCCGTCGGCTTTCCAGCCTCGGGGCGTCTTCCCGCGGCCGCGCAACGGCCGAGGGCGTTCTGGGGGGGTGCCCAGACCGCCCCCCGAACAGTCGCCGGAGAGCCGAGCTGCGACCCGAAAGTCGGAGGGGGTCAGGCTCAGAGGGGGTCAGGCTCAGTTGGAGACGCACGGGCCCCCAGGCGCCCAGGGGCGTTCGGATTCGCCATGAGGGGTGCCTGTCGCCTGTCTATGGGCGATGTGTCGCTGATTCGAGGTCGACGCTTCCCCCGCGCGAGCCGGTTCCCCCTGCTGCTCATTGGAGGTACGAGCGACGAAGGCGCCGTGCACGTCAATGTTCATGGGCAGCAATCTGTGGCGCCAGCGCGGCCGCTGCCGAGTGTTGCGGAGCGAATGTAAGTCGAAGCGGGGAGACCGCGAAGAGGTGGAGGGACGACCTGAGGAGGGGGGGGGAGGAGGGACAGGAGGAGGAGGAGGAGGAGGAGGACAGCTAGGAGGGACGAGTGGGAGGGGTGTAAGGGATCGCGATGGGGATCGCCATGAAGGAAAGGTGTCCTCAGGGAAGCGCCTCCTCGAGACCGCGGCCTCCCTCAGGACCCGCTTTTCATATCCCGATTCGTACTTGGACGGCCCCTCGGCCCGCAGGGGGCCCCACGGGCCCGAAAACGGCGACGCGTGTCCAGGACCCGTGTCCCCCCGTGCTACGAGAGAGCACGAGGAGCACGAGGAGGAGTTCGGGTCGAGCACGAGGAGGAGTTCGGGCTGTGGCATCGTGGCGTCGGCGCGCGCAGGCACAAAAGGGCGGGGGAGGAGGAGAGGGGAGGCGGGGAAGGAGGGCGAGGAGCGCCCGGAGGAGGAGGAGCAGCAGGAGGCACGACGCCCCTCCGGCGGTCGCCCCCCTCGGGACCCTCCTCGAGAGGCGGCGCGCGCACGCGCCCGCGCCCGCAGGCGCGAGGCATGGAGGGAGAAGGAGTTCCGGGAGGCCCTCCCGCCCCTCCCCTGGCATCTGGGGAAGAGGAGGAGGAGGAGGAGGAGGAGGAGGAGGAGGAGGAGGAGGAGGAGGAGCATAATAACAATAATAATGCATCAGAGTAGTAATACTAACAGTAAGAATACTATAAGAAAATGAAGAAGACTAATAGTAAGAATGATGATAAGAATGAGGAGGAGGAGGAGGAGGAGGAGGAAGTGGATAACGTGGGCCTTCCCGCTTGGGCCTTCGAGTTTTTTGTGGGTAGTACTTGAGACCTGAGACAGTGGGAGGTAGAGGAGGAGGAGGAGGAGGAGGAGGAGGAGGAGGAGGAGGAGGATGGAGAGGATGGGGTTGGAATCCACTGCCCATCTGTTGTGAGGCAGTTGTATAGGAGGGGGTGCAGAGGGCAGAGTGTTTTACACAGTTGGGAGGAATGTGTAATTTCAGTGTTGGTCGGGATTGAAGTGCATCGAAGAAAGCGCCCGCACCCCAATCGCAAGCATGTAGATATATGCGGACCGAGAACATTTTGCTTCCCGTCGTCGTCCTCCCCCTTCTCCTCTTCCTCCTCGCCCTCCGAAGAGGAGGAGGAGGAGGAGGAGGAGGAGGAGGAGGAGGAGTTGGAGGAGGAGGAGGAGGAGGAGGGCGAGGAGGGGGAATAGGAGGAGGAGGGAGGAGGAGGGAGGAAGAGGAGGATGGGGAGGAGGCGGAGGAGGGGGAAACTGGTCAAGGGCAAAAAGTAGGAGTAGGAGTAGGATGAGGAGTTGGGGGAAGGAGGAGGAGGAGGAGGAGGAGGAGGAGGAGGAGGAGGAGGAGGAGGAGGTGGTTGAGGTGGAGGTGGAGGCGGTGGAGGAGGAGGAGGAGGAGGAGGAGGAGGAGGAGAAAGAGGAGGAGAAAGAGGAGGAGAAAGAGGAGGAGAAAGAGGAGGACCAGTAGCAGCAGCAGGAGCAGTGGGAGTGAGCTGAAAATGAGGGCGATGTGGCGCAGTGATTTTCCCCGACACGTTCTGCCGACTCGGAAGGAGGACGACGACGATAATAACGGCGACGTCGACGACGGCGCTGAGGGGTGGGGCTGACTTCACCCGTCTACAGAGGGGGACACCCCCGGGACCTCCCGCGGAAGACGGCATTCTGACCCGGGACGCACCCCCCTGGTAGGGATGGGATCAAAGGGAAGGGGCCTTACCCTTCGACTTGACTGCGACGTTCCTTAATTTCCTTGTGGCTTCTTCGTGTCTAGTGGTTGCAGAAGAACACGATTACGACGACGACGACGACGACGACGACGACGACGACGACGACAGCGTCTTCCACACGCCGACTAGTCGGTGGATTTCTTATCCCCCGTCGTCCCCGCACTCCCCAGCCTCCAGCCATTCCCCCTTCCAGACCTGGCTCCTGCACTGATCATTGCAACTACAACTCCACTGCAACTCCCTGACCAATGCTTGCGCGGTGATGCTGATCGGTCCGCCTGCACAAAGCAGTGCGCGCAGTTGGTATGTGAGCCTTGAGCTCTTGAGCGTCGACGATCCGAAGCTTGGCTGGCATACCTCAGGAGCTCGCTCCCTCCCACCCACCCCCCTCCGCCCCCCCTTCCTCCCTCCCCCTCTCATCCCCCTCCCTCCCCCTCCCGACCCCCCCCCTCGCCCCCCCCCCCTCTCCCACCCCCTCTGTCCTGACTTCGTATTTCGCAGCGTGTATGGCCCGGGCCCAGTCTTCACCTACAGTGAAACCGATCTCCTTGAGCGAAGCTCGTCGTGGACCCCCGATGAAACTGTCTCCAGGTTCTCTCTTGGTACAGCTGGAGCGAGGGTTAAGATCAGCCCTGGCTCTGGAGGGGTAACCTGGTGCTCTTCGTGTATGGGCTCTCCTCTCCTTGGAGCTTGGAGTGGCCTTCGTTTGGCACACCTTCGTGGGCCGTTGGGCTTCCGGCGAATGGGCTGGTGCTACGATTGGGCGTCGCGCAATGGGGGGGTCATACATGGGGGGGTGGCGAGGGTGGTCCGAAAAGGTACCCAAACGGTACCGAAACGAGCCCCCTGGGGCTCCGGAGGGGCCCGAAAAGGGCAGGAAAGGGGACCGTTTCCGACTCCCCCATCTATGACCCCCCATTAAGCCACGCCCAATACGACCAAACCTCCACGAATGAAACGAAACACGAGACACGAACCCTCTTTGCGGCGTCAGCCCATTCGGAAGATCCGAGACCCCTCATGATTACCAGATGCGGCAGCATCTTTGGCCAAGCGTTGCAGCGAACGCACGCAGCACCGCGTCAGGCAAGCGATCAAAGGCAGGAATCAAGCCATAGTGACCGATGGAGCATTCGACGATGTCCAGGTTGGAGAGGTTCGTACAGTACCTTGCCGTGCAAACGAGAATGTTACGACTGTAGCCGACGTAGTCGCATTGTCCGCAATTCCCATCTCCGCGCCGCTCGGGGTACGAGCCGCTCCGATCCGATTCGATTCCGAAATCCCGACGATCCGATGCGGCCCGAGGTTTGCATGGCGCTGTTGTGCATCCTGGCGCAGCCGATCCGATGCGATCCAGACTGCGTGCCGATGCAGCCCGATCCGACGCACATTCCGAGTCGACCTGATTGGTCGACTCGATGCTGACTGATTTTGCCCCCTCCAGATGGGAGGTCAGGCCGGGCCAGGACAGGGACAACGTCCTTCCAGAGCGTTCTGGAACGCTCTCAGAGCGTTTCAGAATGCTCTGAGAAGGCCGCGGCGCCCAGTACATCCTCCAGAACCGACGGATCTCAGAGATCCCCGATTCATCCCTGTCCGACGCTTCTGTAGCAAATCATGGGGGCCTTGCATACCCTCGTAGATCCGTCTTTAGAGCGCATTAGCGTCGACCAGAGTCTAGTAATCGATGATATAGCGCCGATTTGGCGTCGATTGGCGTCGGCCAGCGTCGAATCCCATCGATTCTGTGTCGATTAGCGCCGATTCGCAGGAGCCAACAAGGTGTCACATCCTGATTCGATCCAGTTTCCCGATTCGATGCTGACTGTGCTTGGTGTCTCATTGCCTTCGGCCAATCCCGCCACCGCACCTAGGTTGTGGGTCTGAGGCCTCTTGCATGGTCGTTGGGATCTCGTCGAGGCCTTTCGGGGTCCTCCTGGAGGCAGCTCTGAGGCTTCTGGGGGGGCGTGGCCCTGCTTAGTTTCGGGGGAGTGAACAGAGCCCCCGCCCTGACACGTCGATGAGTGAATTGTCCGTCCTCGGTTCTCGAGAGAGGGCGCCGCGGCCGTCATCCTCCAGGCCTGCGCCCGCCAGGCTCGGGCCCGGGGTCGTCTCCGCCGAGCCACGCTTTTCACTACAGGGGGGTCCCGCCCATCCCCCAGGAACTGCGGCCTCTCTCTCTCTCTTCTGGGTGCCTCTCTCGGGCCCCGACTGCCGACTGCTCTCAGGAGGGAAAGAAACACACAGACACAATTAATCGTCGATTTCCCCGAAAATATGGGAAACTATGGGAAGTGGTGGGGAAGACAAAAACCCAGAAAATAGGGGAAAATATGGGGAATCTTTTTATTTGTGTGTATTTATTTGTGTGTCCCAGTTTCCCTTCAGACTGCTCCTGGGCATCAACGAGCTCACGCGCGGGGGCCGCGCCTCGCCGGCTGGCGCGCGGCCGCGCGCGCGCCTCGCCGCTCGGCAGCCCCCTATAGGCGAAGGAGGCGCGCGACGCCGAGGCGCCGGCGGGCCGGCCGGCGGCGCCCCCAGACGACGACGACGAGCAGCGGCGGCAGCAGCGGCCGGGTCAGGAGGGAAAGAACCACACAGACACAATTAATCCTCGATTCCCCAGAAAATATGGGAAAATATGGGAATTGGGGGGGAAGACAAAAACCCAGAAAATATGAGAAAATATGGGGACTATTTTTATTTGTGTGTATTTATTTGTGTGTCCTAATTTCCCTTTAGCAGCGGCCGGGTCCAGTTGTGACTCCTCCGGCTCGGTTCGATCGGATTTCCACCGATCCGACGTTCCGAGTCGATGCGGCTTCTGGTTTCCCACTCGCGCGGGCTTCGGTGCCGCTTCCCCGGCAGCCTTGAGAGATCCTGGCGTTGCGTTTTTTTCACAGCGGGAGTTTCTGCCCCGTTTCGGGCCCCAGGGCCCTCATAGATCGATCGGGCTCGAAGAGTGGCGCAGAAGTATGGGGTCACGGGCTCTGGCGGTAATTTTCTTTGCGATGCTGCAGTTTTATTGCACGTCAGATTTGAGGGAGCAGCGGGGATCGTTGGACCCAGACCGCCTCGAGTCATGAAAAACCACGACGGGAGGTTCTTCATTATTTTCAGCCTCGGGCCATCACAAACGGCTCAGAAGGAGAAATCAGCCCCGGGGCATGCATCGAGACTTCTATAGAGGCGGACGCTATGAACAAATTATGATTTCGGGAGTCTCGGGTTCGTGGAATCGTGAGATTTCGGGGGATCGTGGAATTTCGGCCACGCGCAGAGAGGGGTAGGGGGAGGGGGAAGGGTTCTTAGAAGGAGGCTGCTTCTTAGAAGGCGCGGGCCTTCTATCTATAGACGAGGCCCGCGCCTTCTACGAAGCAGCCTCCTTGTAAGAAGCCTTCCCCCTCCCCCTGACCTCCTCTCGGGTATAGCCAGGACCTCGGTTAAGGGGAGCCGGTTAGTGATTGGCCCCCGAAGCCCAACATATGATTGGAATCACTAAACTAGGTCTGCCGTATGTGATGCTTTGCGGGCTACGGCAATTCCAGTTAGTGGAATGGGACGGGGGAGGCGCCCCACAGTACGCATCACTAAACCGGGTTCCACTAAACCCAGTCACGCCAACGCTCGACGCGCGCCGCAAAGAACTGGAGGATCGGGACTTCGGGGGATTTCGGAGGATCTCGGGGGATCGTGGGATCGCCTCGGGCATCGTGGGGTCGGCCAGTTGCCGCGGGCCGGCCGGCCGCTGTCGCCCCGAAACGACGAAGGGGGGGGCATCTCAAGCAGAGGCGAAGCGTCTTGGCTCGCCTATAGCCCTGCCAAATAATGTTCCAAGAACCTTTTGCGGTTCCCACGACATGTTCTTAGAACATTTCTGGCTGGGAGTGTCTTGTTTCATCACATCGGGTTTCTGTTCTAAGAACATTGTTTTGGTTCTTCAAACATTTCTGGGTTCTAAGAACATTTCGTGGTAGGACTACAGGAATGCCGGGACGGTCGGTCCCTGCTCAAATCACGGGCGGGGCTAGAAGGAGGATAATCCTTTCCAGAGCGTTCCGAAACGCTCTCAGAGAGTCCATGAACGTTCTGAGAAGGTCGCGGCGCCCGATGCAACCTCCAGAGCCGCTGCATCTCAGAGATTCTCGATTTATCCTCAGCCGAATTTATCCTCGTCCGGGCTTCGTCTGAGCATGGGGGATCGGGGGATCGGGAGATCGGGGGATTTCGGGTTTCGTGGGGTCGCATCGGGCATTGTGGGGTCGGCTGGCCGCGGCCGGAAAGCCGTCGGCGCCCCGAGAGAACGGGGGGAGCATCGGGGATCAGGGGATCGGGGAGGGGTGGAGAGGTACGTAATTACGGTGGGCGTTGGAGAGATAGCGTGCGCCCAAGACCCCCTCGAGTTCTCAAACATTCAAGACGGACGGGGTTCCCATCTATTCGGTCTCCAGTGGCCCTGACCAGGCCTGGGGACCGTCCTGGGGAACAGGCCTCTGTTGGCCGACGTAGTGAACAAACCATGACTTCCGGGGTCTGGGGTGGTGGCGACCGCCCCGCTTATGACACGCTCTATCCCTCACCTTGGGGAGATAGCGCGCGCCGAAGAAGCCCTGGCAGGGGGATGTAGCGCGCACGCAGGGGGCCCTCGCGGGGGATCGCGTCACAGGGACAGCATGCTTTTCGGAGATCGATGATGCACGCTGTCTTCCCAATGCCAGCCGTAGCTGTTTTTCGCCGATCGACGCGGGCCCGGGGCCTCTCCTCACCCCTCCCCTCAACCCATAGAGCAGACCAGATTCTGGCTGCTGTTTCTGGCTGCTTCCGGCGACTGGTCAGGACCCTTCCCCCCAGACTCCCTGCGCGACTGCCAACAGCAGATCAGCTAAGCATCTGCCGAGACCCCTCCCCCCCCCTCCCCTCCCCTTCGGCCAACTATGAAAACCCAGAGTCAAGAACGCTCACGTGAGGGATTCAGGAGGAAAAGAAACACACAGACACAATTAGTCCTCGATTCCCCCGAAAATATGGGAAAATATGGGAAGTGGGGGGAAGACAGAAACCCAGAAGATAGGGGAAAATATGGGGCATCTTTTTACGTGTGCGTATTTATTTGTGTGTCCTGGGGCCCCTTCAGAAGCATCTGCCCCGACCACTCCTCCCCCCCCTCCCCCCCCCCCCCTTCGGCCAACTATGAAGACCCAGCGTCAAGAACGCCCACGCGGGGGATGAGGGGGGGGAGGAGGACAGGTCTCAGAGCGTGAATGACCTACCCCGCTTTCGCTTCCAGGCAAAACCAAGTCATACCACGCGCCTCCTCGTCAAGCGGCCTGACCAGTACAGGCCGTAGTTTGGCATCGCTTGGTATCTCTTGGAAGCGAGGGTGGTCAAAAGCGAGGTAAGTTTGTTTGCCCCCTAAGGAGGGCGGATCGGAGGAGCCCCAGCCGAGACAACGGCGGCCCGCCTCCCGAACGGGTTTGCGTCCTCGCGGGGCCTCCCGGGAGCTCCTCGCCGCCACCGCGGGACCCGCCGGCGAGGAGCAGGTCAGGAGGGACCCCAGGAGTAAGTCGGGCCTGTCCCTCTACAGAAGGAGAACTCAAACATAGTAAACAAATAGTCCGGGACAGTTTTTCGTCCTCGTTGGGCCTCCTGGGAGCTTCTCGCCGCCACGGTTGGATCCGCCGCGAAGAACAGGTCAGGATGGACCTCAGGATTAAGTCGGGTCTGTCCCTCTGCAGGCGGAGAATTCAAACATAGTAAACACATAGTCTGGGAACGTTTGTTTTTTCTTCATATTTTGTTGATCATTTTGGTGCAATTCCCAACCATCCTGTGGTGTTGGGTCCTCGTTTTGAGCAGACAGCGCCCGCGTCCTTCCTCCCGCTGCCCCCCCCCTCCCTCTCCTCATCATCAGCAGCCCCATCATCAGCATCACCGTCACCATCATCATCACCGTCATCATTAGTTCGGGACACCCCTCACACGTTTCGTGGCCCCACAGGGAGCTCCACCGAAGGCCCCGGTGGCTGCGTTCGATTGCGCCCACCGCATCCATTTCGGCACACCTCTCACACGTTTCGTGGCCCCACATGGTGCTCCACCGAAGGCCACAATGGGCTGCGTTCGCATGCGCCCACTGCACCCATGTCGGTACACTTCTCACACGTTTCGTGGCCCCACAGGGAGCTCCACCGAAGGCCCCAGTGGCTGCGATCTCATGCACCCACTGACCCATTTCGGCACACCTCTCACAAGTGTCGTGGCCCACAGGGAACCCCTCCGAAGGCCCCGTTGGCTGCGTTCGCATGCGCCCACCGCACCCACTTCGGCATACCCCTCACACGTTTCGTGGCCCCACAGACAACCCCACCGAAGGGCTCTGTGGCTGCGTTCGCATGCGCCCACCGCACCCAGTTTGGCACACCCCTCACACGATTCGTGGCCCCACAGGGAGCTCCACCGAAGGCCCCGTTGGCTGCGTTCGCATGCGCCCACCGCACCCATTTCGGCACACCCCTCACACGTTTCGTCCACCGAAGGCCCCAGTGGCTGCTGCGTTCCAATGCGCCCACCGCACCCATTTCGGCACACCCCTCACACGTTTCGTGGCCCCACAGGGAGCTCCACCGAAGGCCCCGTTGGCTGCGTTCGCATGCGCCCACCGCACCCACTTCGGCACACCCGTCACACTTTCCGTGGCCCCACAGGGAGCCCCATCGACGGCCCCAGTGGCTGCGTTCACATGCGCCCACCGCATCCATTTCGGGACACCCCTCACACGTTTCGTGGCCCCACGGAGCTCCACCGAAGGCCACAATGGGCTGCGTTCGCATGCGCCCATTGACCCATGTCGGTACACTCCTCACATTTTTCGTGGCCCCATAGGGAGCTCCACCGAAGGCCCCAATGGCTGCGTTCGCATGCGCCCACCGCACCCATTTCGGCACATCCCTTGCACGTTTCGTGGCGCCACAGGGAGCCCCACAGAAGGCCCCAGTGGATGCGTTCACATGCGCCCACCGCGCTCATTTCGGCACTCCCCTCACACGTTCCGTGGCCCCACGGGGAGCCCCATCGACGGCCCCTGTGGCTGCGTTCGATTGCGCCCACCGCACTCATTGCGGCACACCCCATGCACGTTTCGTGGCCCCACAGGGAGCCCCACCGAAGGCCCCAGTGGCTGCGTTCCAATGCGCCCACAGCACCAATGTCGGCACACCCCTTGCACGTTTCGTGGCCCCACGGGGAGCTCCACCGAGGGCCCTTGCACAGCCCTCATTGGTTTCGTGGCCCCTTAGGGATCGTTGCCGATTAAGATATTCACTTTTGCGGTACGCACAGCTGCACATGGTTGGGTCCTTCGCCAGGATAATTTTTGTTTTTTATATTTCGTCCAAGATCCCCTGTAGGAGGACAGACCCGACTTACCCCACGAGGGGTCCGGGGACCATCTTTGCGGATTTGGGGTCCGGGCGGGGGAGCCCCCATTGTCTGATTTTGCCTTCCTCCGAGAGGGAGTGGTGGAATGGAGTGACCCTATCGCGAAGCGATGAAAAACGTCATCCGACCAGGCGGCCCCGAGACTTTCCTCGGCTTGGACGGGGCTAGTACTTGGGGACAAGTGCCCTCGTAAAGCTGTCAATGCATGATCCAGGACTCCGCCCCCCCCCAACGCTAATGGGATCGTCACCCCCCCCTCCCGCTGGAGGGGTAATTACGCAAACGAATCTCACGAAGGCCTCGCGATTAGGATTGCGCCCCCCCCCCGTGGTCGTGGCCCTGACGGCGTGGAGTGGTGGAGGGGGGTGCCTCTGCCACTCCCCTTGTGGGCGGGGTGGTGCTGCCTTACCGTCGCCAGCGCTGGCGCCGTTGCCATCGCCGTCGCCGTCGCCGTCGCCGTCGCGCCGTCGCCGTCGCCGTCGCCGTCGCCGTCGCCGTTGCCGTCGCCGTCGCCGTCGCCGTCGTCCTCGTCGTCGTCGTCGTCGTCCTCGTCTTCGTCGCCAACGCCGTAGCCGTCGTCGTCGTCGGTGCCTCTAACGCCGTAGCCGTCGTCGTCGTCGTCGCTAACACCGTAGCCGTCGCCGTCGTTGCCTCCACCCCCATACCATCTGGGGAAGGCCTGTGGAAACCTGGGGCCAATCCCATATGGGGGGGCTGTGAACCCTCGACCCAGGATCATCTATGATCCAGGGCTCCTTTCCCACGGGCCCCCCCCCATATGGGATAGGTCTCAGGGTCCCTCGGGCCCCCCTCCCCAGATGCGATGGGGGGGGCACGACGACGACGACGACGGACGACCACGGCGACGACGGACGACGACGACGACGATGACGACGGCGACGTCGATGCCGATGCCGACGCTGATACCGTCGTCCTCCTCCTCCTTCTCCCTGATGGGGGGGGAGGGCTGGACCCCATACCACCGCACGCCCACAGGGGAAGACCCCATCACGTCACGCCAACAGGGTGGGGCCCATCGCGCAGGGAGAGGGGAGGCCCGATGGCATCTGCATGAGGGGGGGCAGGACCATGGATTGTGTATAGCGCAACGGCTCTACTCAGTGATCTGTCACCGCGGCACGTCGAGGGAATCCGAGGCCGATAAACCCCGCGAGCCACAGGAACGGCGGCTACAAAAATAACACCTGCGTTTGGAGCCGAACCCGACCGCCGCTGGGCAGCGCATGACGATGGCGGGCGCTCACTCGTGGACGGAAAGATCGCCGCCACCAGAAAGGTCAGCACCGGCAGGAACAGTGGCGTGAGCTCCAGGAGGGCGATCACCATCTCCAGTGAGGTCATCAGCACGATCATCGACTCCGCACGGAAGGCCCGCATGCCCTGGAAGACCAGGAAGTTCCCCACGGTGGACCAATGCACCATCACCGCCAGGCAGATCGGCACCCCCGCGATGTCGACCAGCCTCCGCCGACTGACGACCGGGCGCGGCAGGAGAAGGAAGAACAGGAAGACCTCGAGCACCTCGGGCGGCACTCCTCCGATGGGCGCCTCCGGTACCGCCACGCAGAACGGCACGTCCCTCGACACGAACACCATCGCATCGGCATCGTCAGGCTGACGGCCAGATCCACCCAGCGCAGCAGGAACTTCGCCTGCAGCTCCAGCATCAGCAACGCCACGAAGCTTTCATCTCGTGAGCCGGCTCCTCCACGATAGTCGACCACTCCATCATGAGCGGCTCTGACATCTCCTCGAAGCTCGGCACCTCCACTACCACGATGAACGGCACCTGTGCTGCCAGTATGGTCACCACCAGCCGCACCGTGAGGAGTGCTGGCAGCGGACGCCGGCCGACACACGATGATGAAGAACGACTGGTCATGCGAGTTCCGGAGCACATGGTCGGTGGCGATGGCGTTGCCGAGGTCGGTGAGCATGTACTGCAGCAGGGCGATGGCCAGCCCGTTGCGGACGCGCCCGTCGACAAAGGGGAAGAGACACACGTGGACCGCAATTTTGTCAACGCGACTGATCACCCTGACCGTCCCACGACGCCCGCTGGCACGCTATGGGTGCGGCGGGGGATGGAGGAGGGGGGAGTGATGGGATCAGATCAGGGGCAACTTCAGGAGGGGACGCAGGCTCAGTTGGGAGCGTATCGACCCCGAATCGCCCATGGATCGCCGATGGTTGCTTGATAGCACACCCCGCCCAGGAACGTGCGGTTTCGCTATCGAGGGCCTGTCGCCAATCCATCGGGGATGCTGGTTGCAAGTCAATGCTTCCCTTCCTGAGCCGGCCCCCCAGCATCTGTACCCTTTATCAGATGGGCACATACCGATATTTGAAGGTGAACGAACAGCATGGACATTCAGATTCGGGGTTGCACGCGGACTTCCCGGATCTGCGCTGGACTCCCCCAGCGGTGGTCTGGTATGACTTGGTTCCCTCCGTTCCCTGGGAGGCAGCCGAGAAAAGAGTGGGGTGGCAGGGCGCGCGTCGAAGTGCGTGGCGACGGGTCGGGAACGACGGCGGGAGGAGGGGGAGGATCAGGGGCGGAAAGTACACACCAATGCTCGGTGGAGACAGAAGCACGAGCGTAAACGCTCGGAGGTCCGGTGGGTATCTCGAAAATCTGTGTTGGACCCCCTCGGCGGCGCTCCCAGCGCCGACCGCGCGGAGCTCCGAAAGCTTCCGTTTACATAATGCGTCGAGTCAGTGAACGCCCCCGGGGGGGGGGGGCAGACACCGCCGCCCCACAGTTTTTGGAGCGCGGTCGCTGTGGTGCAGATGCAGGAAGACGCCCGCGCTCAGAGGGCTGGTGGGATTCTACTTTTTTGGACCGTGGAGAGACCATATTTTGTGCATATTTGGGGATGCTCTTGGACCGTGTCGGCCTCTCTGGGGCTCTCCCAGCAAGGCCCCCGCGGAGCGCTCCCGGAGCGCTCCCCTGGGGGCTGTGAAGGCCGCGCCCAGACCGACAATCGTCTCTGAGTCCCAGTCTGGCGCTACGCACAGACTGAGTCCGGGGTTCTTCGTGTCCAGGGGCCCAGGGGCCGCCCCACGCGGGCGATCTAGCAATCGGTTGTACATAATCATTCGGAACCTCTTGCCAGAGATCTTGCACGCCGTTGGCCCACGGGGCCGGGCTTCAATTTCTCCAGATGCCGCTGCTGGTCCTGGAGAGCCCTCGTCGCCACGGCGGTATTCGTCGCGGAATCCTGTGGGCGGAGCGCACCCTGCGATACTTCAGGGAGCAGCACCATCGTACCTTTTTCTATTCTCTTTGAGAAGGCAGAGAAGGGCTCGAGGATCGAGGAGGAGGAGGTTCGACGAGCTTCGAGGATCGAAGCGGTGGAAGGGGGGGCGAGGATGGGGAGGAGGAGGGGGAGTCGGGGTGCCCCAAACCGCCCAGGAATCACGTGAGGTTGTGCTATCGAGGGCCTGTCGCCGATCTGTCGGCGATGCATCGCCGATCTCGCGTCCAGGTTTCCCCCCCTGAGCCAGCCAGTCCCCCCCCCATCGTCCGAATCGTCCTCCTTCAATCGATGAGGGGACGAAGGAGAGCATGGCTCGAGGATCGAGGCGGAGGAGGAGGAGGAGGAGGAGGAGGAGGAGGAGGAGGAGGAGGAGGAGGAGGTGTGAGGAGCTTTGAGGAGCAAGTTGGTTCGAGCGAGGAGGAGGATGAGGGAGAGGAGGAGGAAGAGGAAGAGGACGACGACGACGACGTGGACGAGGACGATGATGAGGGGGTGCGAGGATCGAGGAGCGAGGTCCGCTGAAGGTCAGGAGAGGCTGGAGGAGCAGTAGTCTGGAGGCGGCCTCGCCATGCGCCCCGCCCCTGGGCATCCTTCTGCCCCCCCCGTCGCGACGGGTCACGGCGAGACCATGTTGGGCTTCGGCGCCACCGACATGACCGTGGCCGAACTCAAAAAGGTGGTCGACAGCGACAGGACCGCCCGGTCCGGTCTTGGGTCGTTTACACGGTAGGGTGTTCTGCTAAGAGGGCTTCAGTCCAGCCCCAGCACTGGGGGGGTGTGGTAACGGGCATGCAAACGCGTCGAAGATGCAAGCTCGCGACGGGGCAGTGAGGCCTGTTCACGTCCTCCGACGAGGAGGCCGCGCGCACGCGCGGGCTGGCAGGCGGGTGCCTTAGCACATCGCTCACGTGCCCCCCCGGCCCTCGAGAAGGACAAGGACCTGAATGACGTGGCCATCCCTGGCGAGAGGTGGGCACACGCGTGGCCGCCCGTCTTTTCAGCGCTCGGCCTTCGTGTGGCTGGGCACAAAGGCCCTCCGCATGTGCACCCAGCGCGTGGCCTCCGCATGCCTCACCGACGGATCCAGCGGACTCGGCCCGCCCTGCCCGCTGAGATTGCGCGCCTGGTGCTCGCCCCGGCTCCTTGTCTCCTGCATGTGCACAGAGCCCTATAGATCGACCAAGATAACTTTTTTATCTTTGTTAACTTATTGCAATTTTGTCAACTTTCCGGAAAGTTGACAACTTTTTAAAAAGATGTTAAGTTTTTGTTTTCCAGGCGTTTCCAACTTAACGAAACCACAGAGAAAAGTTAACATTTTGCTAACTTTTTTTTAACATTTTGGATAAGTTTTTTTCCGTCGAGACGCCTCTAACATGTGTTGCAATTGTTGCAGTTGTGTTGCAGTTTTGTTGCAGTTTTGGTGAAACTACAACGAAACTGCAACAAAACTGCAACACATGTGTTGCAGTTTTGTTGCAGTTTAGTTGCAGTTTTGTTGCAGTTTTGGTGAAACCGCAACGAAACTGCAACAAAACTGCAACACATATGTTGCATTTGTGTTGCAGTTTAGTTGCAGTTTTGTTGCAGTTTTGGTGAAACCGCAATGAATCTGCAACAAAACTGCAACACATATGTTGCAGTTTTGTTGTAGTTTAGTTGCAGGTTTGTTGCAGTTTTGGTGAAACCACAATGAAACTGCAACAAAACTGCAACACATGTGTTGCAGTCTTGTTGCATGTTCGCTGCAGTTGTGTTGCAGTTTCGTTGGGGATATATTTGCAGTTTTGTTAAGCAGTGTAAAAGCATGCACTACACATCAACACATGTGATGCATCATTGGTGCAATTGTGATGTAGTGTTATTGCAGTTGTGTTGCGAATTTGTTGCAGACGTGTTGCAATTCTTATTGCTGCGACTTCGCAGGCATTGTGATGCAGAGGGGGAGATGTCGGATGTGGCGCGAGTGCGCATTAGCTTGCAAATACAGTATCCCCCTCCTCTCTTCGCTCATCTGCTGTGCCATATCCTCTTTCTTGCTGCCTGTCTTCTCTATCTCTTCCCCGTTGTCCTCCCTCACGAGTTGCATGTGTGCTCAGGAGGTCGGGGCGAGCATGCTCAGGGTCGGGGCGAGCATGCTCAGGGCACCTTTGCGGCGATTCTTATATATATATATACAGATATACACATAATTGTTATATCTATATATATATATATATATATGTATTGCATGTCGGCGTTTCATGTTCATGTGTGTTCGGTAGCCACATGTGGACCCACCCCTACCCGCAGCGATTCCTGAAGGGGGTGTGGGGGAGTGGGGGCGTGTCTCAAGTCACTCGGGAGTTCCCGAGCGAAGACCCCCCCCCCATACTCCCTTAGGAATCGTATCTGGGGGAGTGCGTAGGGTCCACATGTGGCCACCTATTTCACTTTCGCCGCAAAGTCGCACTGAGCACGCCCAGTCCCGTCCCTCCACCGCCGCTGCGATGGCCCCTCGTGCGAAGCCGGACACGGACATCTCCGTCACGGAGATGTACACGGTCTTACAAAAATGGATGCGCGAACGGCGGGCATGGAGGGGGGAACAGGAGGAAGGGAGGTAACAGCAACGAGTGAGGGATGGAGAGAGAAAGGGAGCTCCCCCTCGCCCCCTTCCTCCCCTCCGTTTCGCCCCCTCCTTTCCTCCCCCTCGTTCCCCCCCTTCCCCCTTGCCCCCGCTCGCGCGGGAGGAACACCAGAGACCTCATGGGCGTGATCCGGCCACTTCAAGAAATGGCGGCCCACAGGTCGTAGTAGTAGTAGTAGTAGCAGCAGTAGTAGCAGCAGCAGCATCAGTAGTAGTAGTAGTAGTAGTAGTAGTTGTAGTAGTAGTAGTAGTAGTAGTAGTAGTAGTAGTAGTAGTAGTGGTAGTAGTAGTAATAGTGGTAGTGGTAGTAGTAGTAGTAGTGTAGTAGTAGTAGTAGTAGTAGTAGTAGTAGTCGTAGTAGTACTAGTAGTCGTAGTAGTAGTAGTAGTAGTAGTAGCAGCAGCAGTAGTAGTAGTAGTAGTAGTAGTAGTAGTAGTAGTAGTGGTAGTAGTAGTAGTAGTAGTAGTAGTAGTAGTAGTAGTAGTAGTAGTAGTAGTAGTAATAGTGTAGTAGTAGTAGTAGTAGTAGTAGTAGTAGTAGTAGTAGTAGTAGTAGTAGCCGTAGCCGTAGTAGTAGTAGTAGTAGTAGTAGTAGTAGTAATAGCAGTAGTAGTGGTAGTAGTGGTAGTAGTGGTAGTAGTAGTAGTAGTAGTAGTAGTAGCAGTAATAGTAGTAGTCGTCGTAGTCGTAGTCGTAGTAGTAGCAGTAGTAGTCGTAGTAGTCGTAGTAGTAGTAGTAGTAGTAGTAGTGGTAGTAGTACTAACAAGTGCAGTGGTAGGTGTAGCAGTAGTACTTGTTGTAGTAATCGTAGTATGAATAGCGATACTACTAATACTACGGCTAATCGTAGCAATGGTAGCGGCAGTAGCAGCGGTGACAGTGGTAGTAGCAGTAGTGGTAGCAGTAGCAGCAATCGTAGTAGTAGTGGTAGTAGTGGTTGGTAGTTGTACTAGTATTCGTAGTGATAATAGCAGCCGCATTAGCAGCAGTAGTAGTAGAAATGATACTGGTAGTCATAGTAGTAGCACCCAGCGACTCGCACTACTGTCTGTACTTGTGCGAGTACTTGTGCTATAATAGTACCACGTGTAGTAGCCACAGAAGCCGAAGTCGAAATATACGTACAACCATACGAAAACATACCAACGCAAGTCACAGGTAGTCGCCGTAGTAGCGCGGTAGTGCTAAAAATAATAGAAGTGATAGTGGTAATGGTAGTAGCGGTCGAAGTCGTAGCAGTAGTACTAATAGTGGTGGTGGCAGTAGTCGTAGTTGCGGTGGTGGCAGTGCGTCGTAACAGTACGGGGTAGTAGTAGCTGGGATGTTCTCATTCGTAGTAGTAGTACTACTACTACTAATCGTAATAGTGGTAATGCTAGTAGTAGTAGTAGTAGTAGTAGTAGCAGTAGTAGTAGTAGTTGTAGTAGTAGTGGTAGTAGTAGTAGTAATAATAATAGTAGTAGTGGTTGAAAGTAGTAGTAGTAGTATTGGGAATAAGAGCCGCCGTGCTAGAACTACTAGTAATAGTGGTCGTAACAATTGTTGTAGGAACAGTTGCCGTGTGCGTAGTATTAGCAGCCGTGGTCGCAGTAGCAGTAGTAGTAGTAGTAGTAGTAGTAGTAGCGGCAGCAATAGCAGCAGTAGTAGTAGTACCAGTAGTAAAATCTACAATGCTCGTAGTCGCGATAGTGTGTGTGTAGTACTAGTAGTAGCCGTAGCAGTCGGAGGCGTACGGGTTGTAGTTGCGGTAATAGTATCAACCGTGGCCGTAGTAGTTGTAGTGGGAGTAGTAGTCGGAGTGGTAACATTAGTAGCAGTAGCCGTAGGAGTAGCAGTGGTAAACTTAACGGTAGTAGTAGTCGTAGCGGCCGTCGAGGTAGCAGTACTCGTCGTAGCAATGGGGGTAGCAGTCCCAGTAGTAGTAGTAGTACGAGTCGCGGTAGCAGTAGTAGTTGTTGGAATAGCCAACGTAATATTAGAGGCGGTGGTGGTATCAACCTAATAAGTAGTAGCAGTAGCAGTAGCCGTGTTAATAGCATGGTAGTCGGAGTAATAGTGGTAGTAACAACAGTATTCGTATTAGGAATGATAGCAGTAATAGTGTTCGTACGTGTAGTGCGAGTGGCAGCTGTATGCAGTGCAGGACAGGCGTATCCGCAGCAGGCGTGCAGGTTGACGTAGGCGTAGAAGTAATGAAACGAATCGTCGTAGATGTATGATGCCTGGTCGTACGCGGTCGTCGTCGCCACCGTCGTGGCAGGAATGTTGGCAGTGCGATTGGTAGCCGTGGCAGTAAATATAGGGTAGCAGCTAACTCAGTCGCACAAGCAGTAGTTGTGTAGCGTAGTCGTGGTAGTAGCAATAATAATAGTGCGGGGCCGCATGGTAGCCGTAGTCGTGGTAGTTTGTGTAAGAGTAGTCGCAGTCCGGATAGTCGTAGTAGTAGTAGTAGTAGTAGTAGTAGTGGTAGTAGTAGTAGTAGTAGTAGTAATGGTAGGCATAGTACTAGCAGTGTAATAGTAGAGGTAGTAGTAGCAGTAGTAGCAATAGTAGTAGTAGTCGTCGTCGCCGTCGTAGTATTATTCGTAGCAGTAGTCGCCGTAGCCGTGGTCGTAAGGGTCGTGTGAGTCACAGCAACAGAAAGGGTAGTCGCCGTAGCAGTCGAAGTAGAAGCAGTGGTGGGAACCGTTCTATTCGTAGTATTCTAATAATACTAATGGTATTCGTCTTAGCCACAATATGCACTGCAGTCGTGGTAGTAGGCTTAGTCTGGTAATGAGCCATCTTAATAGTAGCGCCAGTCGTAGAAGGTGTAGCAGCTGTTGCTGTATCGTAGTATCTCAGTGTAACCGCTGTAACCGCAGTAGCGAGGAAACATTAGCGGTAGGAACACGATTAGCAGTACCATTCGTAGTAGCAGGAGTGGTCGTAATAGATGGACAATGTGCGGTACTAACACATGGTGAGTCTCAGCCGCATCAGCTCTATATTGCTATCACTCGCAGTACAAGCATTAGCAGTAGTACTGGTAGGCAAAGTAGGGGTAGTAGCCGCATCAGCAGTAGTGGTGGTGGTGGTACTATCAGTATTCGTAGTACGATTTGTGGTTAGCAGTAGCACCCGCAGTAGTCGCAGTAGCAGTCGTCGTCCTGATGGCGGTGGTAGTGGCAGTCGTAGTAACTGAAGCAGAAGCAGCAGGGTCGCGGCAGTAGTCGTGACACTAGCAGCCGTATTCGTAGCAATGTTATTCGTCGTAGTCGTGGTCGTAGTAGTAGGAATAGTAATAGTAGTTGTAGCAGTAGTAGTAGTAGTAGTAGCCGTAGTTATGGTCGCCGCTGTCGTCGTACTAGCACCCGAATCAATATTATTAGTAAGGGCAATCATAGTAGCAGTAGTGTGGGAAAAGTAATAGTAGCCGTAGTAGTAGTATTAGTAGTAGTAGTAGTCGTAGTAGTAGTAGTAGTAGTATTCGCCGTACTGTACGTATCAGTTGTAGTAGTAATAGTAGTAGTAGTAGTAGCAGTAATGCATCAGTATGTGTATCATCCTGTGTAGTAGCAGTAGTAGTAGTAGTAGTAGTAGTCGTCGTCGCAGCAGCGTCATCAGCAAGAGCAGCACCAATAAGAAACGTAGTAGTAGCAGGAGCAGCAGTAGTAGCAGTAGTCGTAGCAGTAGTAGTAGTAGTCGTAGTAGTAATAGTAAAAGTAATAGTAGTAGTAGTAGTAGTAGTAGTAGTAGTAGTAGTAGTCCTCGTAGTAGTAGTAGTAGTAGTAGTAGTAGTAGTAGTAGTAATAGTAGTAGTAGTAGTAGTAGTAGTAGTAGTAGTAATAGTAGTAGTAGTAGTAGTAGTAGTCGTAGTAGTAGTAGTAGTAGTAGTAGTAGACGCAGTTGTCGTGTCACGAGCCGTTGGTTGTAACCGTAGTAGCAGTAGTAGTAGTAGTAGTAGTAGTAGTAGTAGTAGTAGTAGTGGTAGTAGTAGTAGTAGTAGTAGTAGTAGGAATAGTAGTCGTATTCATCGTCGTCGTCATCGTTGTCGTCGCAGCCGTAGTCGTGGCCGTAGTCGCCGTAGCACGAGTAGCAGCAACAGTAGACGTAGCAGTAGAAGTATTAGTAATCTTAGTCGTAGGCGTAGTGGCAGTAGTAGAAGTAGTAGTAGTCGTCGTAGTAGTAGTAGTCGTCATAGTAGTAATAGTAGCCGTAGAAGTCGAAGCAGCAATAGTAGTATGATTGGCAGTGTTAGTAGTTGTAGCAGTCGTAGTAGTAGTGGTATTGGTAATAATAAAAATAGTGGCTGTATTCGTGGTAGCAACACAGATAGCAGTAGTCGCGGTAGTAGTAATAGCAGGTGCCGTAGTAGTGGTAGTCGTAGAAGTTGTTGTAATAATGAGTTGTGCATCGCACCTTGCGTCGCCATCACAATCGTAATCGTGGTCGTTCCCCACGTCGCCGACGTTTCACATCGGCCCCAATATCCGTCACAGTTAAGCTCGGCATCCGTGCCATGCCCCACCCCCTCACCCCTTCGCTCCCACACGCCCCCAGCCCGCGCCCGCCCAGTCAGGTCTACCCCCTCGGCCACGGTGTTGGCCCACTTCGCAGATATCTTCAAGCCGCTCGCGCGCGTGCGATGGGGGAGGGGAAGAGACAGCATGTTGGGTTGTAGGGCGGCGAGGGGTAGGGGGCAAAGAGTAGGAGGGCGAGGGGTCTGAGTTGGGAGAAGGAGCATAGCGATGAGGAACAGGAGGGCGAGGGATAGAATGATGGCGAGGGGGAGGAGAGCGAGGAGGAGGAGGAGCAGGACGAGGGGGAGGAGGAGGAAGAGAAGGATGAGGAGGATGAGGAGAAGGACGAGAATGATGAGGACAAAAAAGAGGGGGATAAGGAATTGGGACGGAACGCTAGGGGAGGTGCATTGGAGAGGGAGCAGGGATGAGGGGGAGGATGTGGGCGTATGTGGCAATGGTGGAGCATGGTGTATCTTTCCTGGTGTGCCTCCAGGGATCGTTCCTGGGTGCGTGCTTCCAGGTCTGATTCCAGATATGTGCGTGCGGGCAAATTTCCTGGTATGTGCGTGCGTGTGTCACTCCCTGAAGGTATCCTCCCTTGTGCCATTCCTGGTATCTCCCAGGTATCCTTCCAAGTATCTCCCCCAAGTATCGTCCACGTATATCCTCCAAGTATCTCCTTCCAAGTATCCCCTGCAGGTATTGTGCGTGCTTGCAGGTATCCCTCCAAGTATCTCCCAGGTATCCTTCACGGTGCTCCCGAAATGCCCATGGCGCCCCTCGATGTGCCCCTCATGGCCCCCGTTAGCGCCGCAGTCTGGGTGTCAACCGATCGTCGCCTAGTTTCAGCATCAGTCCGTACCCCCTTGTCATGCCCCTCCCTTCCTATGACATCCCTGTAGGGGAGGTTGCGCCGAACTGCTGCCTCCCGCCCAAGAAGTTCGCGTTATCTTTGGAGAAACTATATGCTGATTCTGAAATCATATTCGCTGCTGGAGACAGCAAGGACTTCGCCCAGACGTGCTCGAACGCTGGCTGGTACATCAGGCTTAGGGTTGGGGACGTTGTTAGGTGCAAATGCGTATCAATGGGCAGGTGGGATTTCGCATGGGCACACATGCAAACACTCACATACACATATAGTGGCACGGGCGCGCGTATATACTAAGCATGTGCGCGTGCACACACGTTGGCATGCATATGCGTATGTGTACGTTGGCAAACGTTGGTGTATATATGTATGTATGTATGTATGTATGGATGGATGGATGGATGAATGGATGGATGTATGTGTGTGTATGTATGTATGTATGTATGTGTGTATGCATATACACAATATTGCGACTGTGTACGCATGCGTGCGCAGGGGCATGTACGCTCAACTCATGTACACTATGCGTACATCGGTATATGTATGTGAGCATGTATGTACATATGCATGTATGCGTGCGCGCAGATGCGTACACACATGCGAACGCAACACCCGCATGCATGTGTGCCCATGCTTGAAATATGTAGAACATATGGCTCCGACAGATTAGGTGTTTCAGCGTGCGCGTGCCACATATGCATACATGCGTACAGGCATGGTGTATGCGTACACATATGTGCACACATGCGTCTGCAGGAATATGGGTGACTATGTTTACACGTGTACACGTATATACATGTGCACATGTGTGTACGCAACGATGCATGTATGCACACATGTATGCAGATACGCGCAATTGTCAGATGGACATGCGGCACGGGGAGGCATATGTGACGATCAGGGATGACACGTGCGATCCGAGTAGCAGGGGAGGTCGACGCTATCGAAGCTGCGCGACATCAAGAAGGACACGCTGAGCTTGCAACGCATGATGAACAGGGTGGGATAGGGTGGCTGTGCACTTGTTTGTTCTGATGCCTTGTTTAATATGATGTCGTGTTGTTATGATATCGTGTCTGTTCTGATGTCACATGTATTGTTTGTGATGATGATTTGATTGGTATGATGTGTTGTTTGTTATGGTTTATTGATGGTTATGATGTCGGTTTTGTTATGGCGCATGGTTATGACGCCGTGTTCGCTATGATGTGTTGTTTGTTATGGTGTCGTGCCTTGGCGCATCACTTCGTATACCTTTACATGTTTGGTGCTCTGATTGTCTTCCGCATTACACGGTCTACATTCCAACGTGTGTGATTGCATCTTGTCACCCTACGGTGCATGACCTTACACGGATGCTTCCACATCTTCTCACCGCACCCGATTCCCCTCCACATCCGCCCCTCGCCCTAAACGTTTGGAGGGGAGGCGTCGCCGAGGGAGACCGAGATCCTCTCCGACCTCTTCGACCTCGTGGACCACTCCTCCCCTGTGCCTGCGCAGCAGGCCCGACGCCTCCATCTCGCCAATCTGCCTGCATCACGCATATTCTCTCGAATCCTCCTCCTCTTCCTCCCACTCCTCCCCCTCCGCGCCGACCCCATCCCTCGTCAATTAGGTGTCGCTGCATGCGTGAATGTGTTCCTCAGTTGTGCCGCAATGAGTGGTGCACGCATCGCAAGCCATTTACTGTGTTACCATATCTTGCAGTTACCTTCGAGTCGCGCGCTCCCTGCCCGAGGCCCCCGCACACGGATCATGGCGTACCACCGAGCCCGACGATATCTTGGAGGCCGAGGAGGGTTGCACGGGCGGGATGTCTGCTGATGTCGTCCCCGCGCCCGTCGAAGGCCAGCTCGCGCCAGTCGTTCACGACAGCGACACGGGGGGAGGCTTGCTCGGGATTGCCAAGGGTTTCCCTCCACTCACTTTCCCCGCCATACCACGATCACCATCGCATCCGCCCTTCCTAAATATAATCTGCAACGTTGAGGCTCTACTGCTACTCTACTGCTACTTCTCCACTACTACTACTACGACTACTACTACTACTACTACTACTACTGCTACTACTTTGATACTACTACTGCTACTACTACTACTACTACTACTAGTACTACTACTGCTGCTGCTGCTGCTGCTGCTGCTGCTACTACTACTACTACTACGACTACGACTACGACTACTGTTACTACTACTACTGCTAATACTACTACTACTACTACTACTACTACTACTGCTACTAATGCTACTAATACTACTGCGAATACTCATATCACAATTACTTAGTATTATACGCTCCCCTTCTTTCCTGCCCGACAATGATCCAGCTCCTCGGGCCGTCTGCCACTAGGCCTGCACTTCATCAAAGACATTCTCAAGAAGCACTCGGCGGTCACCACGGCCGTGACGGCCATGAGTGGGACGAGCCCAGGCACGTGTGCTCAGTGCGTGTGATGCTCTTATGTTGTACAACGCGGATCAGCTCAGATATGCAGCAAGTTATATGTCTACATGGTTTCCCACCTGGATGTTTGGTTGTCTGGCGTTGTCCTACGCGCGTGCTACATGTGTGATATGGGCATCAAGGCGTACGCACCCACATTATCAATTGCACGTTGCACCTCAAAGTGTTATGATGAATTGTCGTCTGCACCTCATGGTGTATAGCTCCGCATGTTCAGGCACAATGTAATTCACACAGTATGCAGCTAGATGTGTGCGTGTCGGCCGTGACTATCAAGGTGTGTGTATGTATGTATATATACATATCTATAGACGTCTCTATGTCTTATGTGTGTACCGACCCGTGCCGACAGTCCCAGTCTGGATGAACCACGGCGGGGACATGCGCGACCTCTTGATGTCCGCCAAGGGCTTCCCCACGATCAACGCCAAATCTCAATACAAGGGGGGGGGGGCAGCGATCAGGGTGGCCAGAGTGTGGGCGCCACACCCAAGCGCAAGGCAGCCACCCCGAAAGCAGAGCCAAAGCCGTCTCCCAAGAAGCCGTCTCCCAAGAGTGGAACTCCCAAGCCCAAAGCAGCCGCCAAGTCGCCACCCAAGGGCAAGGCCACCACCCCTTCGCCCTCGAAGGGGAAAGCTGCTGGTAAGCCCTTGTCAATGACTCCGAAGTGCATCCATGCCAGGGCCTACCACACTGCCAGGCGGGCCGCGGAGGCGAGGGGGGTGCCCCACGCCAAGGCGCTCAAGATAGCGAGGGAGGCCGCGGCCAAGGCCCTGCGAGATGAGACGCCATGAGGAGTGCAAGGATCCCACGTGCAGTAGTGTTTAAAAGCGACACCCATAGTAAGCGCGCAATGCTTCTACAACGCTACCCTTGCATCATCGCCTTTTCGACCTCGACCCGCCATTACCCGATGTGCTACCCAACGACATCCACTGGGGACGTCCAGGGTTGCTGCGCCCTCACATTGCGCCCTTACTATGGGTGTTGAGTGTAGCGCGCCGTGGCCAGACGAATCTTTGGGGACAGCGAGGGCATACCATGAGCATGCCCGCATGTGTCCCCGTTTTCTGCCTAGGGGAAATGATATGCGCTGTATGCAATATCGTATCGGGCGCCTGCTGTGCGGGCGAAGTAGAGGCCCAACCGCGCTTGCAATGACCATGTGAATGTGAGCTGGAGTTCGCTCGGGGACGGCTCAGTGCTCGAAGAAAGAGGTTCCGTTCATCCAGCGCAGTCTCTCATTCTCCTCGCTCGGTGCTACCTCTGTGGAGGACGGAAGTCCGTCGGCACGAATTGCATTGATCATCGTGAACACCCCCTCTCAAGATACACCCTCCCGATATACCATCTCTCAACATATCAAGAACAGCCCATCTCAAGATACCCCCATCCCGACATACCATCTCTCAACATATCAAGAACAGACCCTCTCAAGATAGCCTCTCAATGTACACATTCCCAAGATGTGAAGTACGAGCTCCTCTCAAGATACCACCTCTCAAGATATGACGTACGAGTCCATCTCAAGATACCTTCTCTCAAGATATCAAGGTGTCCCCCCAGAAACTACCACTATAGCCTTGATTGTGCCCCTTACCCTAAACAATGCACATTGCACGCATCGCACATCGAACGAGCGAACGGGATGGAGGGAGACAGACGGTCGAGGGAAACAATTAGTGAACACCTCCCCCTGCCCCCCAGACTCAAAGTTGGCACGTGGGGGGGGGGGCTGCGGTCGAGGTGCAACTCATCAGACCCACCGCCAACTTTGACCATTGGGGGGAGGGGGAGGCGTTCACAGATGAATGTGGCATGAGTGTTCGCTATTTTTTTCCGAGGCCTTGATCTCCCCCGCGCCAGTTCCTCCCCGCATCGCTCCCTCCGTTCCTCCCCCCGCGCCCCCTCCTCCCCTTACACTCGCCCCTTTCTCCCCTCCCCCACGCTACCCCCCTCCCCCCCGCTCGCCCCTCCTCCCCACCCCTTTCCCCCTCCCCCACAGCACTCCTCCAGCACCCTCTGTCGCGATACTCCCTCTCAAGATGACGGGCGAAGGCCGCGGTCAACGCCATGGCAGCCATGGAGTGCCCGCGCGGCCACGACCCGCTGTGCGTCAGAATGCACAATGTTGCGCAGGGCATCACTAAGAGAGGATTACGGACAGACAGGGGTGGAGCAGGCGTAGCGAGGAGGTGGCACCAACGATTGAGCATGCGTCCTCCATCCATCCACATCTGTTTTCTGCCCTCCAAACTCGACCGTTCCTCTCTGAACCAATTCCCCTCTTTCACCCTTCTGATGCACACCCTTCCTTGTTCCTCCTCACCCCATCCTCCGTCCCCTCGCCGCTCCTGATCATGGGTTTCGTGACTGCCTCGGGGGGGGGGGGGGGGGCAGGGCGCTATTTGAATCCAGGGGCTGCTACCCGTCGGACATATACAAGAGGGGCCAGCTCGTGGGTACCATGGTCCTTTCGAAGTTCCACACCAGGGAGGAGGCTTCCAAGTTCATCAGGCTCTTCAACGCGCAGGTTACTGATGTTTCGCACGATGCGAGGCCTTTGCAGGCCCCACCACCCTATATCTCGCACGCATTTTGCTCGGGTCGATCGCGCCTCATCGGAGGGGGGATGGACGAGGAGGGCGTGTATTAGGACGATGGGGGAGAGGGAGAAGGAAGAAAGAGGTCGATGCACTGTCCAATCCGTCCACCATCATTCCACCCGTGTCCCTCCACCTTTTTCGCCTCCTCCCGTTCCCCCGTCCTCCCTTTCCCATCGTCCCTGTTGCCCCTCCTCCCTTTGTCCCTCCTCCCTCTGTCCCTCCTCCCTGGTTCCTCTCTTATCATATCCTGGTGAAATCATCTGCAGTTGGAGTTCGCGCGGCTGAAGAACGATACTGTGGTGACCTCCACAGGCACACCTGACAGGCGTGCGTTCTTTGTTATCTTGTTTGGTGCTGCAGCCACATTCTAGTGTTAATGGCACACTTGTTCAGCATTCAAGCCAAATACACATCTCCAAGCTTCAATGTGCAATCGCCTCTAAGCTCCAATATCCAGCTCAAAGGTATAGCTAATTCCAACAGCTAACAGTAACGGCCTTCAGCTTAAGATACCCAGTGTTGCACAAATAAACGTAACATCCTGATGTAAAAACAAAATGTAGCATCCTCCCCATCAAGTCTATCCCTTCCTCGCCCTTCCTTCCGCATGCGTCCACCCTGACACGTTTTTTTGGCCGCGCGCAGGCGGGTCGCATCGACAAGTTCTGATGCGACGCCAACGCCGGCAAAGCGCCCTCGGCTCCAGATCCACTCTACTGAGGATCTTCCACGTTTTTGCATTTGTGTTATTATCTTTCCACTGCGGTTGGGTCAGACCGCGGCCAGCGACGTTGCCGACCGCGGTCTGCCCCCAGCCATCCCTTTCCTTCGTGCTGAGCTCCAGGAGTTCAGGCACCGCTGGGAGAACGGCACCTCGGAGCATGGCTTGTGGATGTGCTACACTCGGGACTTCCAGGAGTTTGCGCTCGCTGGTTTCGATGCGCCTGTTGGTCAGCCCCGTTCCGACGATGAAATCACGTATGATGAGGACCCACATGAAGAGTTCGTCACTATGGAAGGTCCAGATACCCAGACACATGAGGAGATGCTTGCTCTGCATGATTCCTGCCCTAGCTCGGGCGTCGAGACGTGACCCTGCGACGGTGCGCAGAGCCCGCTCGTCCGAATAAAAGCCAACGGCGCGCCACGCACGCCGAAAGGAGGAGGAGGAGGAGGAGGAGAAGGGGGAGGAGGAGGAGGAGGAGGTGAGGGGGGAGGAGGCGGAGCAGGGGGAGGAGGAGGGGGAATAGGAATAGGATGGCGTAGAACAGAAATATGACGACGAAGAAAAAGATGAGGAGGAAGAGAAATACGGAACGTTAGGATGAGGACAGGAGGAGGATTTGAGAGCAGGGGAATGATAAAAAGATGGATGATGATGCTGATATGGGAGTGATCAGGGTAGGGGGGGTTCAAGCAGGAGAGGCGATGGTGATGCAGTCAGAACCCAGGGTAAGGACGCGCACCTTTTCCCCAGTGTGCCCGTGCGTCCCCCTCCCTCGCCCCCTCATCCTCCCTCCTCCCCCTCCCCCTTCACCCTCCTCATCCCCCCCATCCAGACTCAAAGGGCACTGCGTCCTTATCAGCAGTCTTGCTGATGCAGCGTGGCTGCATGGCGGCGATCAGGGTTGGGAGAAGGCAGCCCTGTCAGTGCCTCTGAGTGTTATGCTCTACATAACCTAACAATGCAATTCGTATAACACTGTATGGCGATCAATCAACCTGTCTATAGGACAACAGTATACAATTTTGCGGGATTATCGGGCACATGTTGTATTGCAGTTTTGTTGTATTTTCAACGAAAATGCAACAAAACTGCAACAGGTTCGGTTGCAGTTTTGTTGCAGTTTCATTGAAACTGCAACAAAACTGCAACAGTTTCGTTGCAGTTTTGTTGCAGTTTTGTTGCATTTTTGTTGCAGTTTTGTTGCAGTTTTGTTGCAGTTTTGTTGCGGTTTTGCTGCGGTGTGGTAGTGTGTGTCACGAACCATAGTAAAAACCATAGTAAACGCATAGCAACCACATCCAGCACTTCAAACTGCAACAAAACTGCAACAAAACTGCAACAAAACTGCAACAAAACTGCAACAAAACTGCAACGAAACTGCAACGAAACTGTTGCAGTTTTGTTGCAGTTTTAACAAAACTGCAACGAAACTGCAACACACGGTTTGCAGTTTTGTTGCAATTTCAACAAAACTGCAACGAAAATGCAACCTAAACGGTTGCACTTTTGTTGTAATTTCAACATAGCCGCAACGAAACTGAAGCATGTGAATCAGACTTGGTTTGCAATGGTGGTGTGTGACCACCGAACCTTCAACTGTTTCATGTGTATATCCATACCTTAATGTCATGTGATACGCACGTATAACAATTCAATACCGTCAACCATCATGTTACGCAAGAGCGTGTGATATCGACCAGAGTGAGGTCTTCACCCGTGTACTCCAGATGTCGTAATAAAAGGGAGGGGATCTGGACCCTCCAAGACAAGCCATTTCAGACCTCCCACGTGGGAGAACCCTCCAAAACATCGTCCCCAGACCCCCCCAGGCCCTCCAAGATAGCCTGGAAGAGACCCCCCCCCGAAGTGAGACTCACCTCCCTGTATTACGGACTCTGGAGTACGTGCAGCTGTGCCGCCCTGGGGTGCCTCGCGCATGTGATTCGTGCGGGCCGTTTCAGCTCAATGAGGTCTCCTTTCGTGTTGTGTGACGTCCATTCAGTTTACAGTTGCAGCGTGCAGTTGCAATGCCTATCAAAAAACTTCCGAACCTGGCCGCCACCGTGGAAGACTGGAAGCAGCGCGTGGCCAAGGCCATGCAGGTGAAGGACGAGCCCGAGACGGACGGCGACGAGGTTACTGATCATGAGGAGACGGTTTTGTTCCGTTTTTTTATATTGTATTCAGTAGTTGAATATGCATGTATGGTGCACGCGTTCAAAGCATGTACGTTTCATTGGTTCAATGAATGGTATGTCTGCTCTTGCTGGTCTTCTGTATGTTTTGTTCGCGGGAGGTGGCATTTGTGAGGTAGTGTTCTGTTACGGCATGTCCGATCATTGCCAATGTCTATCCTTGCACATAGCTACCGAGCTTTGCCGACCATCATGGCAGGGATTACACTTGTAAGATGTTGTGCTGGCACGCCGCTACATATCCCTGCCAGGAGGATGATGGGCCAGTTCTGAAGCGACCCGCAGCAGCCAAGCGTCCTGCTGCTCGTGGTGATGATGATGATCATTCCGACGACAAGCCGATGATGAAGAAGCCGAGCAAATTCTTCCCCCTGCGTAAGCCTGCCGCTGCGGTGAGCGCTGAGGAACGTCTGAGTTCACCTTTTAGCTTACCTTGTCAGGGAATGAACAGGTTTATATATCGGAGGGTGTGAGCGCTGAGAGACGTCTGAGTTCACCTTTTAGCTCACCTTGCCAGGGGATATGTCAATAGAACAGTTTTACAGGTCGGAGGGTGTGCAAATGACGTGCAATATTATGCACATACGTAGCTAGTCATGTCTAGGTGTACCTGAACGTGTGCTCGAAATTATGCCTAGATGGCCACTGGTACAGCTGGCCGAATCCCTAAATGCACACACCAATATGTATGCATGGGTTATGTCCTGAATATACAGGAGGGGGATGGATGGGCAGGTAGAAGGAGGTAGGATGAGGTAGGAGGCAGCAGGAGGGAGTAGGAGGTACCAGGAGGAGGTAGGATGAGGTACGAGGTAGGAGGTATGATGGGAGTGGAAGGGGGGGGGGGGGGGGGGGGGGGGGGGGGAGATCGAGGACCAACGCGCATCATGCCTCGCAGCGGCCACCTCCCGCAGGAGAAGGAGAGCGAGCGCAGGAGGAAGGTCCGCTTCTTCAACCTCAACCAGCACGACCTGGACAAGCAGCTGCTGCTCCAGCTCCAGGAGATCAAGTCTGGCCCGAACAAACGGCCAGAGGGAGGGACATGAGGCGGACGAGTAGGACAGGGGAGGAGAGGAGAAGGAGATGGCGTGAACGAGGAGGACCATGGGGAGAAGATGTGCTGCACAATTAAGAAACTCAGAACAATGATGATGAGGAGAACGGTGGGGCATAGCAACCAAATGGTGATGACAATGATGACATGACAAGGATGACAAAGAGTGCAATGATGAATTTGAGGACGCGGAGGGCATATATGATGTTGACAGATAGCAGGGCGTGGGCAGGGCCCGCGAGCAGCAATTCATCGCGGAGGCCGTGGAGGTGAACAGCGACGGCACGCTCTCTTTGAACACCGACAAAGAGTTCTTCCATGACCGCCGCTGTTTTACGCTGCTTATAGTAAGTGACATTGGCAGAGGGGTAGCAAGATGAGGAGGATGAGGACGAGGATCGGCAGGAGGATGATGAGGGGGATGAGGACGAGGAGGAGGAGCAGTAGGAGGAGCATGATGATGAGGATGAGGAGGAGGAGGAGGAGGAGGAGGAGGAGGAGGAGGAGGCTCTCAGATAGCCTTGCAACGCTTCTACCTCCAGAGCCCAAGTGTAGTGATATTTCGAGGGGTGGTACCCCCCAATAAATCGTCCGAATGCACCCGTCCCCAAACCTGATTATACCGTTTCTCTCGGAAATGGTCATCCCAACGGCGTCGTTCTACGTTGCCCACCTGAAGGTATCGGAACGTGCCCGCCCCACGCTATATTCGCTGATGGTGTCCACCCCAAGTGTCCCAATGTTTCGTCGCTGGATAGTGCGCCCCCAATGTATATGTCCATGGTGCCCCTCGTGCGCACATGTATTGGCCCATTCGCATTGCTGCAGGAGTTGCACTCGAAGTGGGAGGAGAACAAGGGCGAGAAGGCCAAGACGTCCCTGCCGACGGGCCAGTTCAAGGCTCGCATGTACGGGGGGAACCAGGCCGCCTTCGAAGAAGGCGAGGCCAAGGGCGAGTTCTACAGGACTATGGAGGACGGCGTCGAGCACTGCGTGAGTTCTTCGAGCAGGACGACGCGCACGCACGGCAGCAGGCGCGACGTATCTGCATGTGAACGTGTATGTGGTCTCGTGGTCCTCCACCTCCTCCTCCTCCTCCGCCTCATCCTCCTCCTCCTCCTCCTCCTCCTCCCCCTCGCCTCCTCCTCCTCCTCGTGCTGTTGGTGCTGATCCTCCTCCTCCTCCACCTCCTCCTCCTCCTCCACTTCCACCACTTCACCCCCCTCATGCTCCCCATCATCCTCCTCCCCTTCAGACAGGCACTCGTTGGACGTCAAGGGCAGCAAGCAGGTGTCCAAACACCAGGCGGGGCTGGCCAAGCAGGCCATGAGAATGTTCTGCTGGGACATCCCGTCGAGCAGCGGCGGCAACGGCGCTGCGACGGGTTTCCCGTACCAGAAGGAAATCGCGCTCGTGTTTCGTTCAATTTGTTGAGGCGGAATAACAGGATGACGGAGAGCGGGCAGGAGGTGATGAGAAAGGCTGACCAGGAGGGAGGGGGTGGCAGGGACGAGTAGGAGCAGGAGGAGCAGGATTAGGAGTACGAGGGACAGGAGTAGGAGGCATTGAGGAAGGAGGGCCAAGAGTAGGAGGACTAGCAGGGAGTCGGGGAAGAAGGATGAGGGGAGCGTGGACGGGGGGAGGTATGAGGAGGAGGAGGAGGAGGAGGAGGAGGAGGAGGGATGAGCAGGTAGGAGGAGGTGGGAGGAGGTAGGAGAAGATAGGAGGTAGTAGGAGGAGGTAAGATATAGGAGGAGGTAGGGGGAGGTGGGAGGTAGGAGGGGAGTGGGCGGGAGGAGTCAGGATGACGAGGTAGGAAGAGGTAGCAGGAGCAGGGGTGATTTGAAAACAAGTCTTAGGAGTTCACTGCTGCGGTGAACGAGGCGGAGTGCGCGGCTGGCCTCCTCGTGTCGGACGCGTACAAGGTGAGCACCGATTGCGAGAACAACCGCATCGAGATGCCAAAGGAGTTCGACGATATGGTGATGAACGTACAGCAGGCACATTGGAAGCTGACAGGATGAACGAGGGTGGGCGGACAAGAAGACAGGAGGAGGGAGGGAGAGTGGACAGGGGGGGAGGCAATGAGGAAGCAGGATCATGAGAAGGAGGACAAGGGGGAGAAGGATGAGGGGAAGTGGACGAGAGGACGTAGTAGGAGGAGGAGGAGGAGCAGGGATGAGCAGGTAGGAGGAGACAGGATAAGGAGGTAGGAGGAGGTAGGAGGTAATAGGCGGAGGTAGGAGGTAGGAGGAAACGGTAGGGGGAGGGAGGAAATAGGAGGGGGTCGGCGGGCGGGGGAGGGGATCTAGCTCGGATGGCCGCTTGCGCGGTGGAGGCCGCAACGGAGCTCGCGAACATCGGCAGGTTCGGCAAGAACAAGGATCGCAAGAAGGTGTCGCAGACGGAGGCGAACTATAGAAGATAGTGTAATAGAGGGCAGATGAGGAAAGCAGAGGACAGAGGGGAGAAGGGGAGACGGGGAAGAAGTAGGAGGAGGAGGAGGAGGATAACGAGCAGGGGAAGGAGGAGGAGGATAGGAAGAATGAGGAGGGGAAGGATGAGGAGGATGAGCAGGACGACGAGGAGGCTGCGGAAAAGGAGGAGGAGGAGGACGAAGGGCAGGAGGAAGAGGAAGTGGTAGAGAGCGTTGAGACCTCTTCCCCCTCCTCCTCCGCATCCTCCTGCGCCCCCCTCATCCTCCTCGCCCTCCTGCTCCTTGCTCCGTCCTCCTTCCCCCCCCCCTCCTCCTCCTCTTCCTCCGCGGCGACAGGCGAAGAAGATCTTCGACGACCACGCGGAGCGCATGCGTTCGCTCTGGAAGGAGGTGACCCACTTGCAGATGCTGGTGAAGGCCAAGCAGGACGCGAACAAGTAGATCAGCATCGTCATATGTGTTGGGAAGTACTGGTTATTCCAACGTATACGTACGTTGACAGTACCGTGGGGATCTCTTTGGGACGGGGGGGGCCATTCTTTGTGGAGCTCGGTCTCTTTGTTACTGCTTGCTGGTCAGACTGAAGTTAAGCCGTGCTCCTTGGGAATCGGGCGCTGAAGATAATATGAGCTCCTTGGGGGTCGGGCGTTGGAGATAACTTGTGCCCCTTGGGCGCTGAAGAGAACCCGTGCTCTTTGGGGGTCGAGCGGCGACGATAACATGTGTTCCCTGGGGGTCGGGTGCTGAAGATAACCTGTGCTCCTTGGGCGATGAAGATAACCTGTGCCCCTTGGGGGTCGGGCGCCGAAGATAACCTGTGTTCGTTGGGGGCTGGGCGCTGAAGATAATCTGTGCTCCGCGGTCGCTGAAGATAACCCGTGTTCCTTGGGGGTGGGGCGCTGAAGATAACTATACTGTAGCTCTGACGGTGTGATCTGGATCTGAATGTAGCTCTGCGGTGGTGACATGTGCTCCGTGGGCGTGGGCCACTTGAGATAGCTGCAAGGTACGCGCGTGGTTTGGAAGCAGACATGGAACGGTCGTGTTCAAACGCATGCTCCGAATCTAACGTGGATGTGCGTTCTCACTGTAGCTCTGACTGCATGTCCTGAATGCTGCTCAATGCGCAGTCGAGGCCTTGACCTGAGGAACCCTAGATAAGAAACGAGGCCCCGTTTTTCCATACGGTAACCTTCGATTTGCGATCGAACACACGAGGACAACCTGAGGCAAGCTGTGAAACACTTAAGGAACACCGAGCTCCTCCCCAACGAACAGGGTTCCTTCCTCAGGCCCCCGACTGTATGGCTTGAAGATATGTAGCTCTGAAGCACGATCGGAAGTTGCGGTGGCCAGAGAGAGGGAGAGATAGAGAGAGAGAGGGAGAAAGAGAGAGAGAGAGAGAGAGTGGTGAGAGGGAAGGTGGCGGGAGAACTGACGAGGGGGTCGGGCACGAGGGCTAAGGGGGGAGTGGACATGAGGTGGGAGGAAGGAGGTGGAGGGAGAGGGAATGCGTAGTGAAAGGAGGCAGCCTTTCTTGTTGTTTCTTGCACCCATCTCGCACGTCAATGCTGCAGCGCTCGCCGCGGAGATGGGAGGTGCGGCGAACGCACGAACAGCTCGGCCGAGTTTCGGCGACGTGGCGGCCGTGGATCGGCCTCGGACGCATCTGCTGGAGATCCAGCGACGCGCTCTGCGGAGTAAAGCTGCCTCCTCTTGGGGGGGAGAGGAAACGTAAGGAGAGAGGAAACGGAGGAAGAGTAAGAACGAGGGGGAGAAGGAGGAAGAGCAATAGGAAGAGTAAGGAAGAGGGGGGGGGGGGACGCGGGGGACGAAGAGGAGTAGCGATGAGGAGGAGGAACATGAAGGATGGGCATGACGAGGGTGAGGAGGCGGAAGAGTGAAGTGATGCCAATAAGCGATCTGTCTACCGTCGCTCAAGGGCTCGCGGGACAATGCCAGGGTCAAGGTGCGCACCCAAGTGCACATAAAAAACACTTGCACACCGCCACCGTGCATACTCAATGTACCCCTGGAGGCAACGCACAACATAGATGCCCAGGGGCCTCATATTGGACCCCGATCCCTCTTCGTTCCCCCCTCTGCCTCATCATCCGATGGCCCCACCTGTTCCCAACAGAAAGGGCTCCTTCATCTCCTCCCCCATTCTTTTCCTCCACCTCTTCAAGGTACCCCCCAAAAGGTATGCGCAGATGCAGCGTGACCACATGCGCCACTACAGATATATCCTCGAAGGCCTTCTACAGGTATCCTCGAAGGCATCCGAATACCACTCCCACCCCCACCCCCGCACTCCCGCCCCGTTGCGCCCTCAAGAGCTGAAAGATATCACTACGCAATGCTTGTTATATTCAAGCCGTTGGGCCTCCTGCGTGCACCCGCGGTTCCGAATATATGGTTTCGAAGCTATTGCGACAATGTGGCGCCCTGTTCGTGTAGATTCCGCTCGCACGAATCCGCGGACCTGGTCCAAGGGGTGCGATGTTGCCCGCGCAAATGCACAAGGATTTGGAGCGGCGGCGGCACCCAACCTCATGCATAAATGATAATATGCAGTCAAAGCCTATTATAAGGACAAGAGGTAAGTACGCAAGGCCCTTGGAGGCCAGAGGGAGGAGGGGGAGGGAGAGGGAGGAGAAGAAGGAAGAGTAGGAGGGAGAGGAGGGAGAGGACACAACGGTACCTTGGGAGAGGGCGCACATCCTTACCATGGATTTTGACTGCATGGACCGTCGCTCCTATCCGCGCCCACTGTTCGGCGGGCGGCCACGTGCGAGCCCTGCCCCGTCGGCGATGTCTAAGACGCTGGTGGCTTCACAACGCTCTGGAACTCTCGGCCGAAGTGGCCGATCCTAGACATCGTAAGGGGGCGGGTGGGTGTAGGGGCGGGGGTCGAGCTCACATGTGGCCACCTGTTGCATCGGGTGTACCGTCCGTAGCCATTTTGGCCCAAGTGGCTCGAATCTGAGACCCCGAAGCCTCTGGATTCACAGTTATGAAGGGCAGGCGCAAGGGGGGCGCTCGCCAGCGAGCCGTGGCCGCGGCGTCGGCGCATGCAGCTGGAGAGCCAAGCTCCTTGGCGCAGGAACCTCCACCTCCCCCTCCCCCTCCTCCTCCTCCTCCTCCTCCTCCTCCTCCTCCTCCTTCACAACCGTGGGGGGACCTTACTCGTGCATTCCAGGTTGCACCCCAGTTGAATTAGCATTGCATATCAAACCGTATGCACCACCCAGGGTGGCATGATTCAGGTTGCAGATAGGTCAGTGCTCTCTGGTGTTTGATTTGGAATTGAAATTGAACATGGCATGTCACAGTTGTTAGGGCACGAAGCGGTAAAACATTGCCCGTGCCTTAAACGACAGCCGTGACAATCCTCCTCCTCCTCCTCCTCCTCCTCCTCCTCCTCCTCCTCCCCGTGTCTCGTCCTCCGCCTCATCCTCCTCCTCCTCCTCCTCTTCTTCCTCCTCCTCCTCCTCCTCCTCCTTCTCCTCGTCATCCCCACCAACCTCGTCCTGCTCCTCCCCCCGTCTCCCCCCCTCTGTCCCCTCTTCCTCCTCGCCCTCCGTTCAAAACCCGCCCCCCCGCCAACTCGTCCTCCTTTCTTGTCCACCTGCAGGAGCTAGTGCAGATGTGGTGCTGGGGGGCGATGTCGCCCCAGGTGGTTCAGAAGCTGGCGGCGGCTGCCCAGCGCGACGTGCTCAACGCCCAGCGCCAGACTTTTGAGAACATCATGCAGAAAGTTGAACTGTATGTGCCTGCTGATTTTCGGGATTCTATACGTGTGGACGCTGACGCGTGCGGCTTGCCGCAGCTTGAGAAGCTTGCCAAAATTGGTACTTCAGGCTCGCACGCGAACAACTGCAATCGAGATCTGATGCAGCTCATCAGGAACTACAGGTTTCCAAAACCAAGCGTTGAGACAATCCCGATGGCTATCAGCCCAGGGAAGGTCCAGCTCATTCCGAAGTCCCAATGTTTCTTGTGGCCGCACGAGATGATTGCTGCACTGTACGACAAATATCCAGATATGTTTTCTCAGAGCGTTTGCTGTGGCGGCAGGCATCGAGTGCAAGCGTTTTGGAGAAATATGGTCGCGTCACAGCACCCGCTGCTCCGCAACCACCCCATGAAATCAGTTCAGGGCTGGTCGTCGTTGTTTATCCCCCTGTCACTGCATGGTGACGCCGTGCCCGTCAGCGGGTGCGGCAAGCCGTGGGCCAAGTCATACACAATTTTTTCGTGGAGCTCTTTGCTTGGAAGAGGCGGCACTTTAGCTTGTAATTTTATGATATATGCTGTGTTCGCCTCTATGTTCCCGAATGCGTCGAAGCTTGCTTTTTGGAAAAAGATGATCAAATCTTTCCTTGCATTGTTTGACGGTGTCTGGCCTTCGGGGTCGCCCAAGGCAGGTCAGCCTCTAGCTGGTGGGTACAGAGCGTGCCTGTGGATGCTCAAGGGCGACCTGAAATACTGGGCTGACGATCTAGGGCTTCCGAGCCATTCGTCGGATGTCCCGTGCGCGCTGTGCCCTGCGAATGCATCCACGCTTCCTTGGTGGGAATTATCAGAATCAGCACGTTGGATTGACAGCCTTCACACGCCAGCTTCTTTTGACTTGAGGTTTCCTAATAAGCACCCTATATTTGTATTGGTGGACCACTTTGCCCTATCAGTGGACGTCATGCATGTAAAACACATGGGCACCGACCAGTACTTTGCAGGAAGCGTTATGTATCTTCTCACGCACGAAGTCATGCGTGGTAGACTTGAAAGGAACATGGATTTGTTGCGCTCAGAAATGATGCATGAATACAGGAATGGTGATTATGGTACCAAGTATTCGGATATGCGGGTCTCCATGTTCAAAAAAAAGAAGAAGGAGCCAGTTCGATTGCGTGGCAAGGCGCAGGAGATCAAGTGTTTCATTCCTCTCCTGCAAAAGCTCTGGGATCGTCATTCTGACCATTCGGACATCAAACACCAAACAGTAGCAGCTGGATTGGCACTCAGCGCGAAGATAGACCAGATCCTTGATCGGAACAAAGACGTTGACGTGTTGCAGAATAACGACGCTCACGAATATGGCAAAGCTGTTTGGGATTTCCTGGTCATCCAGAACGCTTGTGCCAATCATTATCAATCTTGCGACTATAAGGTGTTTGACATAACAATCAAGAGCCACTATTTGGCACACAGTGCCATCCATATTTTTGGGTGAAAGCGCATGCCTTTTCAACCATCACGCCGGCCCCCTCCCCCCCAGGGAAGAAAGGCCATTCCAGTGTTTGTTGGTTTTAGTGGTTCGCAAGTGTGTGTTGTTTGGTGTGAGTTGGCATCAGTGCGTTTGCTGCGGTGGAAAAAAAAGGCGTGCGTCTTCATCCAAAAAAGCAGGCACAATATCAGAACCCGCGGCGTGGGTGGTGCTACGCAGGCGAGGACATGATGGCCAAGGGCAAAAAGTTGATCGCGGCTTGTGCGGTTGGGAACACGCCGTTCACCGTGGGGACGAAATGTACTGAGAAGTACCTCGCTGGATTGCACTGCATGGCGACGCCGCCGAGTGAGTGGCTCTAGCATGAGTAGTACAGAAAGAGGAGTAGGATCAGTCGTAGTAGTAGTAGTAGTAGTAGTTGTAGTAGTAGTAGTAGTAGTACTAGTAGTAGTAGTAGTAGTAGTAGTAGTAGTAAACGTACTAGTAGCGGTGGTGGAAACAGTCTGCGCGTTACAGAACTATTGCAGTAGCGGCAGCAGCACCCGCATCAGTAGCAATAGTAGTAGTAGTAGTAGTAGTAGTAGGAGTAGTAGTAGTAGTAGTAGTAGTAGTAGTAGTAGCATCAGCAGGAGCAGTAGCAGTATCAGTAGTAGTAGCAGTCGTAGTAGTAGAAGAAGAAGAAGAACGAGTAGCCATAATACTTGTAGTAGTAGTCGTGGCAAACGTAGTTTTAGTAGCGACGGTAATCGTAGTGGTAGTAACAAAAAATAGCAATCGTACTCGTAGCCATAGGTAGTACTAATAGCAGAAGCAGTAGTAGTAGTCCCTCTGTAGTAGCAGTAGAAGAAAGTAATTATGATATCAATAATATAAGTCGTAGCCATGCTAGTAGTAGTAGCAGTAGTAGAAACATTCAAATCAGTAGTAGTAGTAGCAGCGGTTGTGGCAGCAACATTAATAGTAATAGTAGTGGTCGTAGTAGTACCCGTGGTAATAGTAGTAGCCACCGCAACCGTACCAATAATGGTAAAAGTGGTGGTAGCCGCACCAGTCGCAGTATAGACGCACCAGAAGCATTAGATGTAAGAATCGTAGTCGTCGTTTCCGTCACACCATCAGTAGTCGCACTAAGTGTGGCAATAGTCGTAGTAACCGTATGGTCGTAGTAGTAGTAGTAGTAGTAGTAGTAGTAGTGGTAGTAGTAGTAGTAGTAGTAGTAGTTGTAGTAGTTGTAGGACTTGCAATCGTAAGGGTATTAACATTAGAAGCAGTAGTAGTAGTCGTAGTAGTTGCCGTAGTCGTGATATGTGAGGAGTAACACTATTAATACAAATAGTAACATTAGTAGCAGTCTAGTAGTAGCCGTAGTAGTAGTAGGAGTGCTATTAATAGTAGTAGCAGCTGCAGCAGCCGCATCAAAATTACTAGTCGCATACACGTGGTAGCACTAGCCTCGACAGTCGGGACGGTAGCAGTGGCGATCACGGCACTAAAGTCGCACATTCGCAGTAATAGCCGCACATTAGTCGTATTCGTAGT
>CAUYUJ010009435.1:2500-17500 GCA_963575745.1 Prorocentrum cordatum | reverse complement strand
AGAACCACCGCAACAAAACTGCAACAAAACTGCAACAAAACTGCAACAAAACTGCAACGAAAAAAACAACTAAACCGCAACAAAACTGCAACAAAAAAACAACCAAACCGAAACGAAACTACAACCCCATCTTCGCGAACAAGAGGAAGAGAAAAGTTATCAAAAAAACAAAAACACACAGAGACAACTTATCATTTTCGAACACAAAAGTTGTCATTCGCGACGACCAAAAAGTTAACATTTTGTTAAGTTGCTGATTTGTCAAATCTGTTCATTTTCCCTGTTTTGTTAACTTTTTGGAAAGTTGTCAACTTTCCGGAAAGTTGTCAACTTTTTGAAAAGTTGTTAACTTTAGTACGAAAACGACTATTTTTTATCCAAACTGATCTATAGGGAGGGGAAGCAGATCGAAGCACAACGATTACATTGACAAAAACCTTTGAGTTTCGCGTGGATTTGTTCGATGTGTGTTGGATCCCCCTTCGGCGCCTCCGGCGCCGCCCCTGGCGCGCGGAGCGCGCCAAGAAGGGGGGGCCGATCGCAGATCCATGATATTCTAGACGCTTCGCGTACCCCCACCAGCTCTTGGTCAGGCAGTCCAGGTTCGGACTCCGCGACTGGGTCGACGTCTCCGTGCTTTGGTCGGTGGCTCATGTCCGATCGCGGCCAGGAGTCCAATTGAGTGAGGCTTTCCCGGCTCCCCCTCTTCTGCCCGCGCGTTCCTTGCTCTCTCGCCTCCTCGTCGTGGTGAGCGGTGCGGCCTCACGTGCCCACTGTGCTGCCAATGAGCTGCTTGGCCCTAGCCAGTGCTGGACTGTACGGCTCGAGCTGGCGCCACTGTGCGACTTCTCCTCCGTCTGCTTCAGTCTGGTGCTTGCGTCCCCGTTCCTGGGTCGCTCGCATCTTAATGGGGGGCATTTTGCCTGTTGCAGGTGCACTTGTTGCGTCGGCCTAGGCGCCGTCGTAACCAATTATCTCGCCCTGTGCCCCAGCCGAGCTTGCCCCGCTTCTTGGACTGTTCCTTGGAGCTGCCCATCAAACAATTAGCTTGGCGAAGGACCCAACCATATGCAGTTGTGAGTAATGCTGGTGTGAGTACCGTCTTCGGTGGACCTCCCTATGGGGCCACGAACCGTTTGAGGGGTGTGCCGAAATGGGTGTGGGGGCGGCATGCGAACGTTGCCACTTGAGTTTTCGGTGGAGCTCCTTCTTATGGGGCCACGAAACGTGTGAGGGGTGCACCGAAGATGGTGTGGGGGCGGCATGCGAACGCAGCCACTGGGGCCTTCGGTGGAGCTCCCTGTGGGGCCACGAAACGTGTGAGGGGTGTGCCGAAATTGGCGCGGGGGCGGCATGCGGACGCAACCACTGGGGCCTTCGGTGGAGCTCCCTATGGTGCCACGAAGCGTGTGAGGGGTGTGCCGAAATGGGTGGTGGGGAGGCATGCGAACCCAGTCACTGGGGCCTTCAGTGGAAATCCCCATGGGGCCACGACACGTGTGAGGGATGTGCCGAAATGGTTGTTGGGGAGGCATACGAACCAGGCCACTGGGGCCTTCGGTGGAGCTCCCTATGGGGCCACGAAGCGTGTGAGGGGTGTGCCGAAATGGGTGGTGGGGAGGCATGCGGACCCTGCCACTGGGGCCTTCGGTGGAGCTCCCTATGGGGCCAGAACGTCGTGAGGGGTGTGCGAAATGGGTGGTGGGGAGCATGCGAACCCTGCCCATTGGGGCCTTACGGTGGAGTCCCCTTAATTGGGCCGAAGCGTGTGAGGGGTGTGCCCGAAATGGGGTGTGGGGAGGCATGCGGGACCGCTGCCCTGGGCCTTCGGTGGGTCCTTTCTGGCCACGAAACGTGTGAGGGTTGTGCCGAAATGGGTGTTGGGGAGGCATACGAACCAGGCTACTGGGGCCTTCGGTGGAGCTCCCTATGGGGCCACGAAGCGTGTGAGGGGTGTGCCGAAATGGGTGGTGGGGAGGCATGCCGACCCTGCCACTGGGGCCTTCGGTGGAGCTCCCTATGGGGCCACGAAACGTGTGAGGGGTGTGCCGATATGGGTGGTGGGGAGGCATGCGTACCCTGCCACTGGGGCCTTCGGTGGAGCTCCCTATGGGGCCACGAAACGTGTGAGGGGTGTGCCAGAATGGGGGGTGGAACCGCATGCGGGCGCAGCCACTGGGTCCTTCGGTGGAGCTCCCTATGGGGCCACGAAACGTGTGAGGGGTGTGCCAGAATGGGGGGTGGAACCGCATGCGGGCGCAGCCACTGGGGCCTTCGGTGGAGCTCCCTATGGGGCCACGAAACGTGTGAGGGGTGTGCCGAAATGGGTGGTGGGGAGGCATGCGAACCCTGCCACTGGGGCCTTCGGTGGAGCTCCCTATGGGGCCACGAAACGTGTGAGGGGAGTGCCGAAATGGGTGGTGGGGAGGCATGCGGACCCTGCCACTGGGGCCTTCGGTGAAGCTCCCTATGGGGCCACGAAGGTGTCGGGGGAAGGAGATCGAGAATATGGGTGGATGGGGAGCTGGGAGGCATGCGGACCTGCCAGCTGGGCCTTCGGTGGAGCTCCCTATGGGGCCACGAAGCGTGTGAGGGGTGTGCCGAAATCGGTGGTGATGATGATGATGATGATGATGATGATGATGATGATGATGATGATGATGATGATGATGATGATGATGATGATGATGATGATGATGGGAGGAGGGGGGGAGGAGGAGGAGAAGAGGAACGCGGGGCGCCGTCTCTTCAAAACGAGGACCCAACACCACAGGATGGTTGGGAAAAATACCCCCAACCAGCCGGTCCAGAAACGATGTCCAGAGGAGTTACTTCCATCAGGTAAGTGGGCAGCATGCCGAGGAAGGGTCCCCCAGTGGAGTCCTCTTGGAGCGTCTTGGGGGCCTCTTGGCGGTCCCGGAGGCCTCTTGGAGCGCCTTGGGTGCCTCTGGGAGCTTCTTGGGGCGTCTCGGGGGTCTCTTGGGGGCCTCCTGGAGGCCTCTTGGGCGCCTCTTGGGGCCTCCTAGGGCTTCCTGGGCGCCTCTTGGGGCCCTCTTGAAGCGCTCTTGGGAGCCTTGGGAGCGCTCTTGGGGCCATTTTGGAGGACATCGAGGAAACAAGAAGGGAGCTTTCATGAGCGGTGCCCCCCCAAGAGGCCGGCCAAAATGGGGCCAAAACTTCAATCAGTAACCAATGATTTTGGCTTCCTTGCTGAGGCCGTTTTGGACGCCCTGACACCTCGCGACCGGCCCCGTCCAGGTCCAGGGGAGGGGGCAGGGGGAGGGGTAAACCCCTCCCCGAAGGGGAAGAGGGGCAGATGGAAGACAAAACACCCTTGACCACCAACGCCCTATACTCCTGGTGGGATTTGCGCGGAGCTCTGAAAGGTACTGTGTATGCAGTTTTTTCATATTTTAAAAAATCGTTTTAGAAGAGAGACCACCGCCACCGATATCCCATCGAGGGGGGGGGGGGGGGCGACGCCTGGGCGGAGGCACGCCCGAGCGTCTCCCAGATTCGGGGACGACGCCCCGGCGTGCCGCCGTCCAGGGGATGGTCCACCCCCGATGGGTCCCCGGTTGCGGTGGCTCTTATTTTTCCAACCATATTGTGGTGTTGGGTCTTCGTTTGAAGTGACGGCGCCCCGCGTTCCTCCCCCTCCCCCTCCCCCTCCTCACTCATCCCGCCTTTGCACTTGCCCCAAGCATGTCCTAATCGTCATCATCAGAATCATCATCATCAGAATCATCATCATCATCATCATCATCATCATCATCATCATCATCATCATCATCATCATCATCATCATCGTCATCGTCATCGTCATCGTCATCGTCATCGTCATCATAATAATAATCATAATCAGCATCATAATCATCATCATCATCAGCATCATTTCCGTCTTCATCTTCATCAACATCAGCATCATCATCACCATTACCATTCCAAACAATCTGCCTCTGTCCTCTGGATGTCCTCATCGTCGTCATCATCATCATCATCGTCATCATCAGCGTTTTCCTCATCCTTCCCATGCATCAGCATCAGCATCATCACCACCATCATCATCGTCATCATCACCACCATCAGCATCACCTTCATCAGCATCATCATAATCATCATCATTATCGTCATTATCACCAGCATCATAGTCATCATCCTCATCATCACCATTACCGTCATCATCGTCTTCATCATCACCACCATCGTTATCATCACCACCGTCGCCGTCATCATCCCCTATCATCGTCATCGGCTTCAGCTTCGGCACACCCCTCGCACGTTTCGTGGCCACGTAGGGTGATCCACCTGAGGCCCCAGTGGCTGCGTTCGCATGCCGCCACCCCCTCACTCTGGCATCCCCCTCACGCGTTCCATGGCCCCAAAGGCAGCTCTCCGCCCGTTCTGTTTGACACATCCCTTAGATGTTTCGTGGCTCCACAGAGCTACACCTAAGGACCCTGGCTGGGTTCGTACGCCGCCACCCCCTGCACTTTAGCACACCCCTCGAACATTTCGTGGCCCCATGGAGAGCTCCACCGGAGGCCCCATTGGCTGCGTTCGCATGCCGCCACCTCCCTCACTTTTGGCACACGCCTCACACGTTTCGTGGCCCCATGGGGAGATTTACTGAAGGCCCCAATGGCTGCGTTCGCACGCCGCCACACCTTTCACTTTGGCACACGCATCACACGTTTCGTGGCCCCATATGGAGCTCCACCTAAGGCCCCATTGGCTGCGTTCGCATGCGGCCACCCCCCTCACTTGGCACACCCCTCACACGTTTCGTGGTCCAAAAAGGAGCTCCACCTAAGGCCTTGGTGGCTGCGCTTGTATGCCGTCAGCCCCCTCACATTGGCACACCCCTCACACGTCTCGTGGCCCCATGGGGAGCTCCACAGAAGGCCTTAGTGGCTGCGTTTGTATGCCGCCAGCCCCCTCACTTTGGCACACCCCTCACACGTCTCGTGGCCACACGGGGAGCTCCACCGAAGGACCCAGTGGCTGCGTTCGCGGGACGCCACCTCCTTCTCTTTGGAACACCTATTTCACGTTTCATGGCATCATACGTAGCTCCACTGAAGGCCTCAGTGGCTGCGTTCGCATGCCGCCACCTCCTTCACTTTGCACACCCCTCACATGTTTCGTGTTCCCACAGGGAGCTCCACCGACGGCCCCAGTGGCAGGGTCCACACGCGTCTCCCCGCCCCAGTTCGGCACACCCTCACACGTTTCGTGGCCCCCATAGGGAGCTCCAGAGAAGACGCCAGTGGCAGGTACCACATGCGCATCCCCGCCCCATGTCGGCATACCCTTCTCGTGCCCCCATAGGGAGCACCACCAAAGACCATAGCGAGAGGGTGTGTATGCATCCCCCCGCCCTAGTTCGGCACACCACAGGGAGCTACACAGGGAGCTCCACCTATGGCCTTAGTGGCTGCGGTTCGCATGCCGCCACCCCCCCCCCCCCCCCCCGCACTTTGGCACCCCACTCACACGTTTCGTGGCCGCCCCATGGGGAGCTCCACAGAAGGCCCCACTGGCTGCGTTCGCATGCCGCCACCTCCCTCACTTTGGCACACGCATCACACGCTTCGTGGCTCCATGAGGAGCTCCACCGAAGGCCCCAGTGGCTGCGTTCGTGCGCCACCACCCCCCTCACTTTGGCACACGCATCACACGTTTCGTGGCCCCAGAGGGATCGCCACCGAAGGCCTCGGTGGCAGTGTCCACATGCGTTCCCCCGTCTAATTTCGGACCCTCCTCAGACGTTTTGTGTTTCTCTGGTGAGCTCCACCGAAGGCCTTAGTGACAGTGTCCACATGCGTCCCCCCGCCACCATTCCGGCACACGACACATTTCGCGGCCCCCTAGGGTGCTTCACCGAAGGCCCAGTGACAGGGTCTACATGCGTCCCCCCGCGCAATTTCGGCACAACCCTCACACGCTTCGTGGCCCCAAGGGGAGCGCCACCGACGACGACTTGTTTAACCTCATGCCCGTGAGAATAAACACTAGGGGATAATAAAGTTCGGGGTTCAGGGAGAGATAATAAAAGTAGCCCAGCAGACCTCAGCATAATCTCGAAGTAAGAGATAATCAAGAGGAGACCAAGCCGAGCACGTTTTGAGACATCCTTGGCGTTTAGTTTTCATAGAAATATCCTCAACAATGGCTTATCTCGCTGGAGACATCCTCGATAAATCCCTTGTTTCGCTTGAGACATCCGCAAACCATTGCTTATCTCGCTTGAGACACAGTCAAACTATTGCTTATTTCGCTTAAGAAAGGCGGAGAAATGGAGAAAGCGATATACAAAAACAAACATAACAAGAAACAATCAGAAATGAAAAAGAAAAATGAAAAAAACAAAAAGAAAAGAAAATAGAGGAGGAGGAGAAAGAGAAGGAAAAATCTCAAGTTCAAATGTATTAGACTTTATTTACAAACGCTCTATGAAAATTAAAATTTTTAAGTGCTCGTGTAGGGTAGCTCATGTGTTTCATTTTCCATGGATAATCAACCCCAGGGATAAAACAAGTTCAGAGGGGGGGCATGGAGAGAGAGAGAGAGAGAGAAAGAGAGAGAGAGAGAGAGAAAGAGAGATACATCATAAAGAAACATAAAGGAAGGACTTAAATAGAGAAGATATATTTAAAAAGAAAAGTAGAATACGAAATGAAAATGATAAAGAGAAGAGGAAAGGAGGATAAGACAAACAAAAACTGAAGATTCAAATGTATTAAATTTTATTTACATGCGCTTTATGAAAATTAAGATTTTTAAGTGATCGTGTACGGTAGCTCACGTGCCTCGTTTTCCCTGGAGAATCAACCCCAGCGATAAACAAGTTCAGGGCGCCAGGGGGAGGAGGAGGAGAAAGAGATAGAGAGACAGAGAGAGAGAGACAGAGAGGCCAGGAAGGAGAAAGAGATAGAGAGACAGAGCGAGAGAGAGAGAGAAAAAAAAGAGACAGAGAAAGAAATAAAGAAAGAGAGACAGAAAAAACTACAAAGAGACAGAAAGACATTGGTTTCGCTTGAGACATCCTGAAACAACGTGTTCGCTTCGCTTGATGTGGTTATCTCAACATAAGAAGGAAGTAACTTCGATGGCGAACTTTTCCCGTGATAATGAAGTTCGGCCTCCGCGCCCCCGCGCCCCCGACCAAACTCCTTATTGGTCGACGATAATCAACTCTAAACACTGAAGGGGGGGGTCCCTTTATTTAATCGCTTCGCTCATTCCGCCGGCCCGTATTGTGCCATCGCAGGCGTTTGCTTGCGCGTTCGTGGCCTCTGGGAGCCTCGTTGGGGCCGTTTGGGGCCTCTTGGCGCCTCTTCTTACGCCTCTTGGAGAACTCGGGAGGCCTCCAGGGGGCCTCCTGAGCTCTCGTGACGGTCTCTTGGGGGGCTTTCGGCGGGCTCTTGGCGGTATTTGTTGGTCCTCTTGGGGCCTGGGGCCTGACGTTGTTGGTCCTCTTGGGGCCTCACGGGAGCTTATTGGGCGTCTTGGGGGTGTCTTGGAGAGTCTCTTGGGGCCTCTTTCGGGGTCCTGGGCGCCTTCTGGGGCGGAGGGCTCGATTTTTCAGTTCTCGGTTCCCTTCTTGTGCCCCTCTTGGGCCCGTCTTGGGGCCTCTTGGTCCGCCTTGGGCGGCACTTGGGCCGTCTGGGGGGCGCTCTTGGGCCGCTCCGGGGCCGTCTTGGGAGCCTCGTGGGCCGTCTTGGAGCAGTCTTGAAGGCCTCTTGGGCCCTCTTGGAGCGTCCGGAAGCGAAAAGGCCAGAACGCAAAAAACATAGAAAAAACAATGAAAATCAACGATTTTGGCAACTTGGGGCCCTCTTCGGAGGCCTCTTGGAAGGCCCTTGGAGCGTCTTGGAGGCCTCTTGGGCTGTCTTGGACCCATCTGGGGCGTCTTCGGGCGATCTTTGGCCGTCTCGGGCCTCTCTTGGACCGTCTAGAAAGCTTCTCGGGGCCCTCTTGGACCGATCTGGAGCCCTCTTGGACTCCGAAACAGAACTCCGGCATCTCTGACCCGACCTTGCCGGGACCTTGCCAGGGACTTGCCGGGGACTTGCCGGGGACTTGCCGGGACCTTGCCGGGGTACTTTTCGTCCGGGGACCCCCAGGGGCCGCCCCGCGCGCGCGAACTAGAAATACTGTTAACCAGGTACCGGAGATCTTAGCACGCCCTGGCCCGTTGGGCCGGCGAATTATCATCGGCATGCGGTTAATTGCGTCATTCACGCATGCATCTGGTTGGGTCTTTCGCCCGGATAATTTTCTGCTGACCTGTACCTCCCTCCGCACTCCACACCCCTTCCTCCTCCTGGCCCTTCGCCCCCAGAGTCCTCCCTCTGCACGCGCTCCTCCCCGGTTCTACACGCCCACCCCTTGCCCACTCGTCCACCACACCCGCCCCTTGCTCGGATCGATCCCCCGCCTCCACGCTCCACCCTTCGGCGCGTGCTCTTCCTCGCTCCCCCTCTCGGCTCGTGCGCTTCAGGGGCAACGTTCGGGGGGGACGGGCTCAGGGGGGAAAGCATCGACCCGGAATCGGCGATATCTAGCCGATAGGTCGACCCATTGGGCGATGGGCCCCCGATAGCGAATCCGCACGTTCCTGGGCGGGCGGGGGGGGCGGGGCATCGGGCCCCTGTCGGCGATCAGCGGGCGATTTGGGATCGAAGCATTTTGGTAGGTAGAGCGGGCCGGCGTTTCGCCCGAGACTACCACTCATGAACTTGAAGCTTGAAGTTTGCAACAACTGCAAGGATGGAGGGCGGGTGCTTTCAAGCTGTGGTTCTCGTCTTGGTTCCGCGCACATTCTCTTCTAAATCCCATCAGCCCTTTAGGGCGTGAGTGGCTCAGGGCGTTTCCTCTTCCAGCCCCCTGTTTTCCTTTCGGGGAAGGGGATTCATCATTGCTCCCTATTAATATACACCCCTTCCCCCACCCGGCCGGCGGCCAACCATGCCAACCCCGTGAGCGCCCCCCATACAAAACGCACTATGCCGCCACATTGGGAGCATGCGCGACCAACCCGATGCGCCCTACCCCACCACCCCTGTCAAAAAACAATACAAATCAACCTGGCGAAGGACCCGACCATATGCAGTTGTGGATACCGCAATTGTAGATACCATCTTCGCCCGCGCTCCCTATGTGGCCACGGCTTCCCGCCGGAGCCTGACATGCTCAGGGACATGTTCGTGGCCGTTTTCGCGGGCGCCGACGACGACGAGGACGGCGTCCCTCTGACCGAGGAGCGGAAGCAGGAGAGGGCTATGAGAGCCGTGAGGGAGGCTGTCAATGGCGCCGTCGGTGGAGCTCCTATGGGGCCACGAGTCTCGTGAGGGGTGTGCTGACATGGCCCGGGGCCGCGGGGCGAACCCTGCCACCGGCGCCTTCGGTGGAGCTCCCTACGGGGCCACGATCCTCGTGAGAGGTGTGCCGAAATGGCCCGAAGCCGCCATGCGAATCCTGCCATTGGGGCTTCCGGTGGCGTTCCCCACGGGGCCACGATCCTCGCGAGAGGTGCGCCGCTGTGGCCCGAGGCCACGATCTTCATGGGGGGGGGGTGCCGACATGGCCAGAGGCCGCCGTGCGAACCTCGCCACTGGCGCCTTCAGCGGAGCTCCAACGGGACCACGATCCTTGCGCGGGGCGTGCCGAAATGGCACCAGGCCGCCATGCGAACCCTACCGCCAGGGCCTGCGGTGGAGCTCCCCACGGGGCCGCGATCCTCGTGGGGGGTGTGCCGAAATGGCCCGAGGCCGCCATGCGAACCCTGCCACTGGGGCCTTCGGTGGAGCTCCCCACGGGGCCGCGATCCCCGTGGGGGGTGTGCCGAAATGGCACCAGGCCGCAACGTGAACCCTGCCATTGGCGCCGTCGGTGGAGATCCGTGTTGGGCCACGATCCTCGCCAGGGGTGTGCCGAGATGGCCCGGGGCCGCCACGCGAACCCTGCCATTGGCGCCATCGGTGGAGTTCCCTATGGGGCCACGATCCTTGCGAGGGGCATGCCGAAATTGCCCGATGCCGCCGTGCGAACCCTGCCACCGGCGCCTTCGGTGGAGCTCCTACGGGGCCACGATCCTCGTGAGGGGTGTGCCGAGATGGCCCGAAGCCGCCATGCGAACCCTGCCAGTGGCGCCGAAATAGCCCGAGGTCACCGCGCGAACCCTGCCAGTGGCGCCATCGTTGGAGCTCCGCATGGGGCCACGATCCTCGTGAGGCGCGTGCCGAAATGGCCCGAGGCCGCCATGCGAACCGTGCCACTGGGCCCTTTCGGTGGAGCTCCCTGTGGGGCCACGAAGCGCTGTACTGGGCGGGCGAAACGCAGGGAGAAAGGGAGAGGGGGGAGGAGGAGGGAAAAATGAGGGAGGAGGGACGCGGGGACCGTCATTTCAAAACGAGGACCCAACACCACAGGATGGTTGAGAAATACATGTTCGGGCAAACTCACGGGCCATGCTCGTGAACCCCACAAGCATTTTGCATGTTTTTGTGACGATGGCGGGGCATATCCCCTGCTGTGCACAAGGCTACCATCCCTTACAAAAACACACACACACACACACACACACACACACACACACACACACACACACACACACACACACACACACACACACACACACACACACACACACACACACACACACACACACACACACACACACACACACGTGTTGCATGTTGTTGACAGGGCTGTTTCGCCTTAGCGTCACGCGCATTTGTATTCTAAGTTAGCAACGTTGTCATGGCTTCGTAAGGTTGGTGTTCCATGGAATGTGTCCTGGCACTGTTTAGGATCGTCCAGCTCAACAGTCACGTTCGCTTCCGGTGCTGAAGTCCCACGAATGGTGTCTTGGCGTTGTTTCGGACTGTCAGGACGCAACAGCCATTTTGATTCGCGGCATTGAAGTCCCGGAAATGTTGTCGCGGGGCGACTGGGTGTTCTCAGACGGCTGCCTCTGAACGGGCCGTTTTCGCAACGAAAATAGATTCCTCTCGCTTCGCGGGGTGCACGTCCGGAGCACGTACAGTCACGTCGTCGCGGAGCCTCTTGACGGCCTCTTGGGGGCCTCCTGGAGGCCTCCTGGGGGTTTCCTTGGGCCTGTTGGGGACTTTTTGGGGGCCTCTCCCCCCTCCCTCCTTTTCACACTCCCTCCCCAATATCCTTCCAGCGCCGGCTCTAATCATGGGCGCCGCTGTGACCAACTTCACCTGGCTGGCGCTGCGCCGCAGTTCGCCCAGGTTGGAAAAATGGCATTGCACTCCAGTCGCTGTGTGGCCTTTGGGGGGGCTTCTTTGGAGCCTTTTGGAAGGTTTCTTGAAAACATCTTGGAGGCCTCTGGGGGCTTTTTGGGGCCCCTTGGGGGCCTCTTGGGGCATCTTGGGGGCGTCATTGGCTGTACTGGGGCGCTTCTGCGCCGTTTCGCCCCTTCGGAGGCCGTCTTGGGGGCCTCTCGCGGCCGCCCTGGGGCCGTCTTGGGGTCCTGTTGGGCTGTCGTAAGGGGCCTCTTGGACCGTTTTGGGGGCCTTTTTGGGCCGTTTTGGGGTTTTGTTGGGCCGTGTTGGGGCCCTCTTGGGGGGTTCCTGGGTTGTTCTGGAGCGATTCGGGAAGCTGCTTGGGCCGCCAAGGCGACAACGCTAAAAAAAAACCAAACCAAAGGGATATCAATGATTTCGGCTTCTGGAGGCGCAGTTGTGGGCGCTCTTGGGGCCCTCTTGGGCCGTCATTGGGTTTTTTTGTGCCCTCTTGGGGCCGTCTTGGACCGTCTCGGGGCCGTCTTGGCCCGCACAGAGCCCATCTTGAGCCGTCTTGGCGCCTTCTTGGCCCCCCAAGAGGCCCAAGAGGTCGAAATCATAGATTTTCTATAGGTTTCGGTAGGTTTTTGGGCCCCAGGAGGGGGGGGGGGGGGGCACTTTGGTCCGCTTTTGTGGCGCAGCTCCCAGGGGGGGCCAGGGGGGGAGACATACTAACGTAACACACTACAGTATGTTGCAATTATGCATACATTGGACACATTGGATCCACTGCGTTACGGCATCCGCGGAAAACGCTGCCGCTCAGCACGTCACTTCCGGACGTGGATTCCTCTCGCTTCGCGGGGTGCACGTCCGGAGCACGTGCAGTCACGTCGTCGCGGAGCCTCTTGGGAGCCTTTTTCGGGGGCGTCCTGGAGGCCTCCTGGGAGCTTCCTTGGGCCTCTTGGGGACTTTTCTTGGGCCTCTACCCCCTCCCTCCTTTTCATACTCCCTCCCCATATTTCCTTCCAGCGCCGGCTCTAATCATGGGCGCCGCTGTGACCAACTTCCACCTGGATGGCGCTGCGCCGCAGTTCGCTCAGGTTGGAAAAATGGCATTGCACTCCAGTCGCTGTGTGGCCTTCGGGGGGTTTCTTTGGAGCCTTTTTGGGAGGTTTCTTGAAGACCTCTTGGAGGCCTCTTGGGGGTTTCTTGGGGTTCCTTGGGGGCCTCTTGGGGGCCTCTTGGGGCCTCTTGGGGGCATCTTTGGCCGTATTGGGGCGCTTTTGCGCCGTTTCGCCCTTTCGGAGGCCGTCTTGGGGGCCTCTCGCGGCCGCCCTGGGGCCGTCTTGGGGTCTTGTTGGGCTGTCTTGGGCCCTCTTGGGGCCGTCTTGGACCGTTTCGGGGCCGTCTTGGCCCGCACAGAGCCCATCTTGAACCGTCTTGGCGCCCTCTTGGCCCTCCAAGAGGTCGAAATCATTGACTTTCTATAGGTTTTGGTCGGTTTCTGAGCCCCGGGAGGGGGGGGGGCACTTTGGTCCGGCGGCGCGGCGCAGCTCCCAGGGGGGGTTAGGGGGGGGAAACAGAATAATGTAACACGATACAACATGTGGCAAGTATGCAACCATTGGATAAATTGGACACGTTGCAGTAATGCGTTCGCCGAAAAACGCTGCCGCTCAGCACGTCACCTCCGGACGTGGATTCCTCTCGCTTCGCGGGGTGCACGTCCGGAGCACGTACAGTCACGCGGGGCCTCTTGGGAGCCTTTTGGGGGCCTTCTGGAGGCTTCCTGGGAGTTTCTTTTGGCCTTTTGGGGGCTTCTTTGGGGGCTTTCCCCCTTCCCTCGTTTTCACTCACCCTTCCCATCCTCCCTTCCATCGCCGACTCCAATCATGGGCGCCGCAGTGACCAACTTCCACCTCTGGCTGGCGCTGCGCCGCAGTTCGCCCAGAGGGGGGAAAATATCATTACACACCAGTCGCTGTGTGGCCTTTGGGGGGTTTGTTGGAGGCCTTTTGGGGGCTTCTGGGGGACTTTTTGGAGGCTTGTTGGGGGCCTCTTGGGGCCTCTTGAGGGCGTCTTGGGCCGTCTTGGGGCGCTTTTGCGCCGTTTCGCCCCCTCGGAGGCTGTCTTGGGGGCCTCTCGCGGCCGCATTGGAGCCCTCTTGTAGTCCTCTTGGGCCGTCTTCGCTGCCTCTTGGACCGTCTTGGGGGCCTCTTTGAGCTGTTTTGGGGCCCTCGTGTGCCGTCTTGGGGCCCTCGTGGGGTTTCTTGGGGCCGTTCTGGGGCGATTCTGGAAGCTGCTTGGGCCGTCATGGATTTTTGAAAGCCGAAAAAGACGAGAACGCTAACATATTGCAAGAACCATCGGAAAATCAATGATTTCGGCTTCTGGAGGCGCAGTTATGGGCGCTCTTGGGCCCTGTTGGGTCGTCCTTGGGGCTTTTGGGGCCCTCTTGGGGCCGTCTTGGGGGCCTCATGGGCCCCCGTTGGGAATATCTTGGGCCGTCCTGGGCCGTCTGAGGGCCATCTTGAGGCCCTCTTGGAGCCCCAAGAGGCCCAAGAGGCCGAAATTGATGATTGTTCATAGGTTTTTGTAAGTTTTTGGGCCCCCAGAAGGGAGGGGTCATTTTGGTCCGGCGGTGTGGCGCAGCTCCCAGTGGGGGGGGGGGGGGTAGGGGGGAGACATGATAATGTAACACAATACGATCTGTTGCATGTATGGAATCTCTGGATACATTGGGTGCGTTGCATCAAGGCGTTCGCCGAAAAACGCTGCCGCTCAGCACGTCACCTCCGGACGTGGATCCAGTGGCTTACGCCGCACCGTCGGCCCCTTAGCGCCCGTGGGTGCCGAGACAGTTCTTGGTCATAGGATGTCCATTAATGCGTTGCTATTCGTATTCCTTTCCTTTCCTTCCCTTTCGTTTTCTTTCCTCCTCCCCCTCCTCCTCCTCCTCCTCCTCCTCCTCCTCCTCCTCCTCCTCCCCCTCCCTTTTCGCCCCGGCCCGTTTGATCGACGGCTTTCCTCGATTTGTCCCGTCCTTCTCCTCCTCTTCCTCCTTATGTTTCCTTCGGTCCTCCCATCGATCTTCGATCGTCAATTTTCGATCCTACGGCAATGCCGCCCAGAAGACAGGCATCCAGGGCCCCGAGAGCGTGACGAACTGCTGTTTTACCCTTACGTGGGGCCTCTTCACCACTCGTCCAACCTCCAGTCTTGGAGGCAGTTTGAAGCCGCTCGGGGGCCGAATGGGGACCCCAAAGGGTTTCGTCTGGGGTTCAAGGGTCGAATCGCCCCCCCTGCGAAACTCATTTGTTGTTCCTTTTGCCTTCCTAGGATGTCTTAGGCGTCGCGTGGGCCGTCTGGGGGCCATCTCGAACTGTATTGGGCCCCTCTTGGGCCGTCTTGGGGCCATTTTGGGCTGGCTTGGGACTCGTTTGGGGCTTTTTTGGGCGCTTCTTGGGCCGTCCATGAACCGTCGTGAGCCGACTTGGGGCCCTGTGGAGGGCCTCTGTCTTGGGTTGATCTTGAAGGTTTCTGAGGCAATCTGGGACGCTTGGAACAACCAGAACGGGAATCTGCATAACATGCAAGGTTTACTTGGGGAATAGGAAGTTTTCTTCTTGTTGGGTCCCTCGTGCGGGTTCTCTTGGAGCCCTCGGGTGGCGTCTTGGAGGTTTCTTGGGTAGTTTTGAGGCCATCTCGGGCCGACTGGCTGCCATCTCCGGCCGAATGG
>CAUYUJ010009434.1:22500-34305 GCA_963575745.1 Prorocentrum cordatum | reverse complement strand
GGAACGTTCACTTCGTCGTTTCGCACCCCCCTCGGTCTGAGCTGTGGCGATTCCCTCTTTGGACAGCATTCATGCTGTACGCGCAGGACGTCTACACGGCGGATGTAGCTCGGTGCATGTTCACAGATGTGGCTGGGACCTTGCAGGACCGCTCGCTTAATGAAATACCCCCTCCCCCATCGGAAACGTTTGGAGTTTTTTCTTGAATCTGGAAAACGTCTGGAGTTTGTCTGGGATCTGGAATTTGTCTGTAGTTTCTTGTGCCTGCCATTTTGCAAATCCTCAGTGCCACCCGGAGATGAAGTACCGGTTTGTCGGCTCCCCGTGGTGGCTCGTTCGCCTCGGGTGCAAGTGCGCGCATCAGCCCGCGTCCATGATTCTCACGAAGCACTTCCACAAGACATACCCCGACAAGTTGTGCGAGAGAACCCTCATCGAGCACAAGAAGTGGAGCGGGTTCGGCCCGCCGAGATCGTGCCCTCCTTTGAGGGCGTACTTCTGCGAGGAAGAGTTCGGCGATTTCACCCGCGGGATGGACTGGTTCGCTGGCGACGCGCCGCTGGACCCGTCGCAGCGCCTCTACCGTCGAGCACGCGCTGCGAAGGAAATCCCCGACAGCGACTCGGAGGACGTCAGAGAGTGCGAGAGGGATGATTGGCATGAGGAGGAAGGGAGGGGGGAGGGAGGAGGTGACTTGGGAGGAGAAGGAGGAGGAGGCAGTCTTCATGTCAGAAACGCTTCCAGTGGGCAGGAGCGCTTTCTTTCTTCCAGGGGGACCTTAGGATTGAAACTAAACGCCTCAGGAGGCGGCAAAAAAAAGAAGGGCTGGAGGAGGAAGAAGAAGAAGAGGGGGCAGGATAAGGAGGAGAAGGAGGAGGAGGAGAGCGACGCCCTCCCCCCAGAGGACTCCAGCACGATGCCCACCAAGAACCTCGGAGAGCACCTGCTCAACGACCTGATCAAGGTGCGTCGCCGAGCGGAGGAAGCCGGCGAGGACAGCCGTCGGGGAAGTGGGCGAGGGTCTGAAGGGGAGACGCGATGGGGTGGAGGATGGAAGAGCACGTGGGGCGGGGGGTGGCGGGGGAGGAAAGATCTGGGTATGCCCTCGAACCGAGCGAAGTCCTCCTCTCTCCTCTCTTTTCTTCCTCGTCCTCCTCTTCCGCCTCGTCCTCCCCTTCCTTCTCCACGTCCCCGCCCTTCTTCCTCCTCTTCCTTCTCCCCCCCATCCGCTCCGCCTTCCCTCCTCTGCCCATCCATTTGTTTTGGGTCCGACCCAGGACCTGGCCCCTGCGCTTAGCTTGCCAGACCGAGCTGATGACCTTCTCAGCCGCCCGATGGGCTCGTCGGGGCCGTCGGCGGACCCCATCTTGGCCGGCCTGCAGTTGGCGCAAGAGCTTGGCGGGCCCGCGGCATTCTCGCCCTCGCCCACCAGGAAGGACGGCAGCCTCGTCGATATCCAGTCGCGGTCGGGGGACCGACAGCCAGACCCTGGGATGATCGGCCGTCCTCGGGAAGAGATTGGCGTCCCGCACCACTTGTCGATACCCCCGCATAGGAAGAGGAAGGCGCCGTCGGCGCCGCGGACTCCGCCAATTGAAGTAGACAGCGATGGCTCGCAGCATTTGGCGGACGAGGATATTGCCCGCCAGTTTCAAGACGAGGAGTTTAGGCGCGCCCTTGAGGCTGGCCCGCCGAGCGCGGGTGTTTCGAGTGGCGGTGGCGCGCCGAGGCGGGCCCGCCGAGCGCGGGCTCTTTCCGCATCGGCTAGCGGCAGTGCGCCTGTCGATCCCAAGTCGGTGGAGAATCCGTTTCAGGCGTTTCGCAAGCCAGCGCGTTGCGATGATTCAGATTGACACGTCAAGGGGCATGTAACACACGTCGTCTCCTCCGCCCCCTCCTCCCCCTCCCCCAGCCCCTCGCCCCCTCAAGCTTCAAACTCTCCTCACGTTGGCGCCGCCTTTGTCGGTGGTGTCGTCGCTGGAGTCGATGGGGGCAGGAGTCGTCGCCTGTTCGTGGGGGAGGGCCCTCCGCTCCAGACGAATTCCAGATTCCAGACTTATTCCAGATACATTCCAGACGTTACGTTTCCAATGTGGTCCCCGCCCAAGCGCCACGCAGTCGGCGCGGGAAGAAGGCAATGCGGTGGCTGCTAGCTGAGATCCAGCATCCACTGCGTCGAACCAACGCACGACCCACGGGAATCAAAATCTGGCGGGGCATTCCTCTACCAGTCCGCAGAGGACCCAGAGCTCTGGAAGGCCCCTTGGGGCCAATCGGGGCCCCGCGCTAGAAAACCGCGTCTACCCCAGGGTTTCAGGACGCGCCCGAGCCACGAGAGTTCCTGACGTCAGACACTGGTGGGGCCAGTAGTTGTTCGAGGCGCGGGCTCTGGTCTCGGCCATGCTACGCCGTGCGCAGATGGGGGGAGGGGTCGCGTATTAGCCATATGTGCTCAAGACTGTGGAGGTTTCTCTTCCTCCTCTTCTCTTCTTCTTCCTGCTCCTCCTCTTCCTCCTCCTCACCCTATTATCTTCTTCCTCTTGTTCCTCCTGCTCCTCCTTTCTCTAGGTTGCTCCCTTCCTCCTCTTCTTCATCCTGCTCCTCCTCTCCGCGTTCTTGTTTTCTCCCCCTCTCTCTCTCTCTCTCTCTCTCTCTCTCTCTCTCTCTCTCTCTCTCTCCCTCTGTCTCTCCATCTCATCCCGCCCACCCCCCTCCCGCATCTCCATCATCCACACATACATTCTATTGCCATGCCGCACAAGAAGCGGAAGGCGAAGAGGTACAGGACTTCCTCGTGGAAGCCCCCCGACGACGGGGGCGCAGCCACTGTCCTTGCCCCGCACTTGGAGCACGCTGCGTTGCAGATGTGCAAGAACAACCTTTATCCCAGCAAGGATTTCAAGAAATGCATTAACACGGCCTTCCTCACGTCGTGCTCTCCGTCACTAGAGGCCCTCGCCACGATAGATCCCCGTGGCGGTTACTTCCGACAGGAGCACGTGCGCAATGCCGCGGCGACGATCGCGGCCAGGCCCGAATGGAACACGAGGATCCAAAAGCTCGCCAGGTGCATGGTGAAATCGCTCGACGACACGATTACGCTGCTGGCCTACGCAGTCAGGATAGTGATGTCGCACTGCAGGGAGAAGTTCACGGCGCGGTTGAACACTGTCGCGAAGAGCGGCCGCGAGGCGGCCGAGGAGCCCAACCCCTCGAATCCAGCGGAGCTCATCAAGATCTTCAAGATATTCGCCACCCACACAGGGGACTCGGTTCCCGCCGCTGCTACTGCGAAGAAGCAGAAGATCCCCAATCCTTTCGCAGCGTTCCGAGACTTGGAGGAGACTGAGGATGATGAAGGCTCTGCTGATTCTGACAGCCATGTCTCTATATCTAGCTCTGACAACGAGATGGTCGACCTCGCCCTCATCGGCACTAATTTCTACAAGGTGTTTGCTAACGGGTCCAAGGTGCCAGCCGTCAGCCTGAAGAAGGGAGCGGCAGGCTTCATCGTCGCAGATTTCGGCGACGAGTCCTTGCCCACCAAGTGCCCGAACGCCAGGCTCATGCCCGACGGCGCGATGCCCAAGCCACTTGATCCGCTGCCAGCCCCTGCCTTGCCCAAGGCCCAGGCGAATGCCCCGGCGAAGGCAGAGGCCTTGGCTGCGGCAGCGGCAGCGTCGACGACAGGGGGCGAGGCAGTGGCAAAACCCGCTGGAAAGGGAAAACCTAGGGCAGGCGCCAAGAACGCGGCTGTCTCTCCACCAGAGTGGACGGCCCCTCCTGGATCAGACATCGTCGAGATACTCGAAGACGAGGGCGATCCAGAGGCGGCCGAGCCAGTCGAGGCCAAGCCAGCTCCGCTAGCCGACGGGGGCGGTGATTTGACCCCCATCGCTCAAGGTCACGCCAGGCCACAGCGGGATTTCGACGCTCCTCCTTTTCACAAGCTGGTCAGACAAGATGTAGATCCTCGGCGCGAAGCCCAGTGGGGCCCCGAACCCAGAGGTCATCGCAACGATGGTGAAAAATGAATTGACGGAGTATGTGAGCACCTTGACAGGGAAAGTGAAGAGTTTGCCCGATGGGGTCGGCGTTGATTTGAGGGCTAAGGCAATGGCTAGCAAGAACGATAACCTTTGCAAGATAGGGTTGAATGTGAGCAAATAGTCGCCTAGCAAGGCTGCTTCATTGTTGCGTACTGATGTTGCGTTGGCATGCTTCGCATCTCGCCAGTTGGAAAAAATATCAGCAATCGCCATCATCGACACCATCGCCATCGTCATTTCCATCGTCACAATGATCTCCAGATTGGGTCCGATATGAATCGCATTTCCCCCCCCCCCCCCCAGTGGCATGTTTTTTTTTCACGGGTGCTCGACCCCCCCCCCCTGGGGCACCAGTGGGGGGAGGCCTGTCACTTCTTCGCGCCGATTGGCTGACTCCGATTCCGACTCCCATCATCCCTAAACCTCCCCACCCTTCTGCGTGGCTTGCACAATTTCGCAAAGGATCTTCCATTACCAAGTCCCTTGGGAACCCGCCCAACCGCGGCGACGAGGGCCCTCCAGGAGGTCCGAAAAGGTTCGTCGTGGAAAGCTGCTTGGCAATGTGAGGGAACAGTTGGAGGAGGAGGAGGAGCAGGAGGCGGAGTTGGAGGCGGAGGAAGGACATGCGCTTTCTGTGCTCGCTTCCCTTGCCGCTGCGTCTTATTACGACCTCGAGTTCACTGAGAAGGCCAGCTCGCGCCGCTCGTCTGCTGCCTCCTCTGATTCAAGAGATCGGGTGGCATTGCCGTGGAGGGGCTCGGAGGAACCCTGGGGATGTGTATTGTTTTTGCCACGCGCACAAAGCCTATGGACGTTTCAAAACATTTCCTCCTGGGCCGAAAAGGCTCCCCGAAAATCTTGAACAGTCCGCCTTCGAGTCCCTCCGCGCCCCCGCGCCCGCTCGCGCGCGCGCCGAGTGTCTGGAATTTGGTCTGGAATCTGGAATTTGGTTTGGAATCTGGAATCTGTAATTCGGTCTGGAATTAAAGAAAACCTTTAAAAACAAAGCTAAAATCAAGATTTAGGATAAGTTCATCAATTCCAGATTCCACATAAAATTCCAGATTCCACGCAAATTCCAGACAAATTCCAGACACCTGGCGCGAGAGGGGGGCGGCGCGGGCGGAGAGGAGCGCGCCGCGGTCGGATCTGGCGTCGGCGCCTGCGGCGCGCCGAGCTTCCCGGAGAAAGCACGTCGGGCAAAGCAGAGTTCCGGAGACATGAGACCGATAATCGGTTTTGCTTGGATCCCCATGGGAAGCCCCATCCTCCACTCCTCCACCCCCTCCGTTGCCGTTTTGGCTCGCAGCGCGCAGAGAGAACACATCTCGTTCCAAGGTGATCGATAAATCTTTCGAGCTTGAGATGGCGGCGGCACCTTCCATCGATGACATCGAGGCGGCTCTGAAAGCCGACTCGAGGGAGACAGAATCCGAAGCCGTGGAGGGCGAAGCCCCCGCCCCAGGCCGCGGCAAGCCGCGCGGGCGCGGGCGTGGCAGGGGCCGCGGCAGAGGCCGCAGCGGAGCCACGGGCGGCGCTTTGACGGAGGCCGTGGAGAAGAAGGGCCGTGCACTTCTCAAGAGGCCTGCCGCTGCCAAAGCCATCGACGATGACAGCGGCACCGACGACGAGGCACTGATGAGAAGAGGCTCATCCGACGATGAGGCACTGCTCAGGAAGAGGCCCGCCGCCGCCTGCAGGCCGCCGAAGAGGGCTAAGAACGCGCTTGACGGTCAGCCTCCAGCAGCTGGGACCCCGGGCGCCTCGACGGCATGAGCCGACTCGCCCATGGCTGCCAAGTCGCCGCCTCCGCCGCCGCCTGAGCGGGTTGCCGGGGGCTTGCCCAAGGCCGTGGCCAGGCCCCTCGCCGCCAAGGAGGAGGAGCTCACGACGACCGAACAGGAGGAGATCGACAGGCTCGCGAGGAAGAAAAAACCTTCGTCCGTTGAGGAGGCCAGGGGGCAGCTCACTCAAGCTGGCGTGGACTGGAAGAAGGTGACAGCGGGTGACCTCAAGGACAAGCTGCCCGAGGAGACGCTCAAGCGGCTCTTCTCCGCCTACGGAAACACGCTCGGCCAGTGCCCTGACTTGATGAAGAGGTACAAGGTTAGAGGGGGCTATCAACGCTCCTTACCCTTACGTTGACGACGAAGACGACGACGATGACGACGACGACGACGAAGACGACGACGACGACGACGACGACGACGCCGCCGCCGCCAGGGCTCGGCCAAGTCGGCGGACCAGAAGCGGGAGTGGTTGGCCAGGTTCGCGGTCGATTGCAAGACCGCGGGCGTGGACCTAGCGGCCAAGAGCGACGCGTCGGTGGGCCGCGTGGAGGCGGACCACAAGGAGTTTATCTGGATCACAGAGAACCAGATGGCGGGCCCGATGTGCGCCAACTCCAAAGAGGACGCGGCTATCACGAAGGAAGGCATGAGCAAGCGCCCCCACGAGGACCCCAACATGTGGGCCCACAAGATCTACCAGTACAAGTGGACATTCAAGAAGGAAGTGGAGATTAACAGGAAGGAGGAAAAGACCACGATGTCTGCTGAGGCGGCCATGAACCCAGACGACTACACCATGGCGCGGGGGAGGATGCTGGGCGCAAGCTTCGGAGATCAGGGGATCGAGGACGCAACCTACCCAGCGGAGGACAGCGCGGGCAAACCTCGCAAGGGGAAGACGCCCGAGCAGAAGGAGGCCGATACGAAGGAGAAGGAGAGGCAACGCGCTGAGCTGGAGCGCGAGGGTCCCGAGAAGGCTGCCTTGGAGAAGGCTAAGCAGGAGTTGACCACGGAGATCGCGAAGACCAAGAGCTGGTGCCGCGTGGCCACTGGTGAACTCGGCGACGTGCCTGCGCTGGCCGCGAAGCTGGACTTCAAGGGTTTCCCTGCGGCCATGGGCCAGTTCCTCGCGGCGAAGAGAGCGGGGCACGGGATGAAGGTCAGCGCGCTGAACGACAACGAGTACACCGCAGCGAAGGTGATCCTCGGCAAGGCCGACTCCACCGTGGACGAGATCACGCAGTCCAAGAGCACGCTTGAGACCCAGCGCAAGCAGACGGAGGATTGGGGTTCGATGGAACTCCTCCTCCTTATCCTCCTCGTCCTGCTCCTCCCTCCTCCTCCTCCTCCTCCTCCTCCTCCTCCCCTCCTTCTCCTCCTCCTCCTCGTGCTCCTCCTCCCTCCTCCCCCTCCTCCTCCTCCTCCTCCTCCTCCTCCTCCTCCTCCTCCCCCTCCTCCTCCTCCTCCTCCTCCTCCTCCTCCTCCCCTCTTTCGAAATACTTTCGTAGAATTTCCCGGCCTGGCTCGCGGGTGCTCGACCCAGGGGAACTCCGGACGAATTCCAGATTCCATATAAATTCCAAATAAATTCGATATAACTTCCAGATTCCACATAAATTCCAGATGTCTTCCACAGGCCTTTCGGGGCCCCCAGGCGAATTCCTGACGTTCAGAACGGGGAAGGACAGGAGGAGGAGGGGGTGCTGGAGGAGAAGGGGGGGGAGTGTTTTCTGGCCAGTGCCTCGACGAGAGATTCCGAGCGGCGGCGCTGACGACGGATGAAAGGGCGGGGGGCTGGTCGGCACCCTCCCGAGGCTGCCTTCGACAAGTTCAAGAAGGATAACCTTGACGCCATCAAAAAGATGAGCTGATCGCTGCTTTCGGCGCGGGGGCGCGCACGCGCCGCTGGGGGTATTCGGCGCGTGGCACGACAGAGTTTTATGGGGGGCTGAAGCAATGCGCAACACCACTCCTCAGCCCCCTCACTTCCCATCGACCCTCCTCGACTTCGCCCCTTGCCCCCTCCTCGATTGGCGCATCATTGCTTCGGCCATTCTTGCCCGAGCACCCGCCGTGGTGCTGCAAGGCGGCATCCGCCGGCGCCTGGTCGACCCCCCGAGCGCCCCTGCCCCATTCGGCCGCCGCGGGCGCGGCGCCGCAGGCTAGGATATCGGGGCCCATTGCAAAGCTGCTGGCCGCGCCCCGCCACCCAGAAAGATAGCAGCGCTAAACCAAGGGCCTGCGTAGGCCATCTGCCTCGGGGGGCAGCTGGGGAGCCCCCCCCAATCTCCCTCCCCGACGCTACCTATTCAACGTATTTGTGGCGCGGCTTCCTCCCGAGGCAGATGGCCGACGCCCCTCGGGCCCCAGCGCATGTTCGACTTCGGCGGGGGCGAGCCGGACCGGTGTTTTCCTCAAGAGGAAGGTGTTTGAAGGCCAGATTCGAGCTCCAGACGTCGTGGAGGGCCCCCAAGCAATGGTCGGGGATATGGGCTCCGAAGTTCCGTCGGATATTTATGGTTGGAGTAAAGTTCAGAGAACGAGTAATAATGTTCACCGAGATCTCATGCGGAAGCTCCAGAGATGCGACGCCCCAGAGGTGCATAATGCTTTTATCCCGTCCTGGCAATATAACAAGAAAGCACGCATGAAAACTCATTTCATTCTCCCTCACGAAATTTTGCATTGGTTGATATCTCCCGAATTGATGAACGAGTGGGCGAGCTTCGAAGACGGCTTTAAACCCATGAGGGAAAAAGTGGCGCAATGGAAGCGCAAGTGCAACATCGAAAATGATGAAAAGGTGGTCGCCCTGTCTATTTTTGGGGGCAGCGCGCCATGCGCCAACAAGGATTCGGTCTACCTTCTCACGTTTCAGATCGTATCTGGCACGTCGTCGGCCAAGCCCGTCAGCAGGCATCGGAGGTTTTGGTTCTGCGCTTTCCCCAAGAGGCTCCACGACCGAAAATCTTCTCCACGCCCCATAGGCGGAATAATTACAGACAGATTCCAGATTCCAGGTACATTCCAGACCATTTCCAGAAATATTCCAAAGCGCAGGAAACATGCAAACCATTATTCCGCCAGGGGCCCTTGCAGGTGCCCCCCCCCCCCCTGGGGCACCTGTGGGGGGAAGTCTGTCACTTCTTCGCGCCGCGATGGGGCCGATTCCGATTCCGATTCCGAGTCTCCTATATTCCTCACCTCTCCCTTGATCTACTGCCTTCTCCTCTCCTCCTCCCGTCCCTCCGCTCCTGGCGCTGGGGTCGACGGCGGCGTCGGGGCCTGATCGCGCCGCCCCCCGAAGAAGAGGGATATCGATAGGAGGAGTGAGAGGGGAGAGGGCGGAACCAACACATAGGCTCGTTTGCCAGTGCGGGTGCGCTGGGCGATGCACGTTTGAAGCGGTTTGGCGAATTCTTCGGTGGAGCTTGGAACACCTTGTCGAGGGCTCTCACCCCGCGTGTCGCCATGATGACATTCCGTTCAACGTGTCTCGTTGGCCAGGGGACAGGGCGAGAAGTGAGGTGGTGGGGGCCCCGCTGAATGCGAAGGCCGCCGTTTTGCAGGTGAAGGGCGACTGGGCTTGGTATAAGCAAGCCTTTGATCTCCAAGGGTGGAAGGCTGGCCCGAATGCTGCGCGCTGGCGTTGCCCAGCAAATTCGGGCAATTTCGATTTCAGAATCGCTCATTGCGACGCACGTTGGCGGGGTAAGGCATACACGCACGAGGAATTCATGGCTTTAGCTGCGGCTGCGAATCGTTTTATCAGTGAGGTTTTCAAATTCCCAGGGGTGCAGATCGAAATGGTTGCCATCGATGTGATGCACGTGTGCTGCCTGGGGGTGTTGCAGGTGCTCTTGGGAAATTGCACGTTCGAGTTGTACAGGTCGGTAGGCGGGCTCATGGACCCCCAGCATCCCCGAAGTAAGCATGCCGTGAGTATCCTCATTGCCCCAATCAAGCAGATGGCAAAACAAAAAAAAAATGACCGCTACGGAGAGTCGCCCATCAATCATTTGACAACGCAGATGTTCAAAACAGAAGGGAAAGGCCCGAAGATGAAAACAAAAGCAGGGGAGGGCCGTCGGCTCCTCATCGTGCTTGTAGGGATGCTTCAGGAATACTACCCCAGCGTTACCCCCCACGACCAACTCAGACTTCAGTGTGTCGAGGCCATGCATAACTTATACGAAGAGATGGCAGCTTGGGACGCCGTCCGCTCGCCTGGGAAGACTCGCTTGTTGTGCGTGGATTTCGTAACTCTTTACGGGGAGTTGTTTCGTGAGGCAGCCTCCGTGAATCCGAACACGATAGATTGGAAGATGACGCCCAAAATCCATTTGGTGCACATTTTCGAGATGCAGGTCCCGTGGGACGGCAATCCTCGGGAGACCTGGAACTATGGAGACGAAAGTGCAATTGGAGAGGCTGTTAAAGTAGCCAAAACTTGTCATTGCTTAACAATCTCCACCGAATTAATCACCAAGTACAGGGTGTTGGATTTAGCCGCCCTGTTGGACGAAGGCGATGATTAGCGCTGAATGCGAAAATTGTAGCATTCCACCCCTCTTCCCTCTCCTCCTACTGCCTCCTCCTCCTACCTCTGATCCCCCTTCTTCCCTTACCGTCATTCCCGAGAGGCTCGACGAGAGTTTCCAATCTGCGGCGCTGACCTCAAGCTTCCCTCATCCTCCTCCGTCTTGCAAGCCCTGCCCCGTGGCACGTGGTTGGCCTCTCGGATCGGCGTCGGTTGGAGTCGGCGCTGGGGTCGGCGCTGGCGTCGGACCCGACGGAGAGAGAAAGGAAGGACAGTGTGTACGCGCGTGCGCATGCACATGACATGGAATACCACGTTTATCAATTTAGGATTTTAGCAGTATTACTCATTTTTTATTGTGGACGCAGTGTATTTATTGTGGTGCGACAACGTCTAAGATAATTTTTAGGTGATCGTGATAAAAGTGATGGCTTTTATTCTGAAGATAAGATTTTATCTATTCGGATCCTCTGGGGCATTGACAAAATCAAGCCGGAGGCTTTTCTGAAAAACGGCTCAGGATGAGAAACTGGTCCTGGGGAATGGGTCGAGACCTCCAGGGACCGAGCATTGAAAAAACCACGACGTCGGATCTCTGGGGAGCAGGGGGCGCCTGGACGCGGTGGGCAGCAGCACGCGCCAGTTGCCCAGGCCACCTCTGGGCCCGGCCACAGCAGCCCGGGGCAGTGCCGCATGAGGTTGCACGTGCGGCCGAGGGTCGCGAGGCGCGCGCCCGTCCTGGAAAGGCCGCTGTCACCCTGCGGCTCCTCGGCGCCATCCTGCAGCAAGCCAAGGTCCAGGCGGTGCAGGGGGCATGCACGGGCGACGGTGCGCGAGGCAACGCAGATGCACCGCCAGGCGCCGCGACACCGCATGTGGTGCGAGATCTGGTCCGTGCTGTCCTCGCAGCTCCACCGGCGCCCAAGGTGGGGGTATATCCCACGTGCCTGCAGTAGGGCGTGGGCCAAGCGCTGGCAGGGGTGCGCAAGGCCGCCCAGCACGTGCCCGCGGCAGCGACCACAGTCTGGGCTTGCAGGCGAATCCACCTCTGGCGACGGTCGGCAGGGACCGCCAGGTCTGGCCACCACTGGCCATCGCTCGGACGTCCATTCCCTGTGTTTCTTTCGGTTTCGTGCGTGGTTTTTTCGCCACATGATCAAGGATGCTCCTCGATGGTCCTCACCGAAAGAGACATGCACACGTCCGAGCGATGCCAAGACCATGCTCGGAGGCGGCGCCGGATGGTGTTCTGGAGCCTTTTCTGGGAAGAGCGCCTGGGCGGCGGCGTCCGCGTGAGCTCGCTGCAGGCGGCGCCGAGCTCGTAGCTCGCAGCGGCAGCGGCCGCACCGAGCCCGAGAAGGAGGAGGAGGAGGAGGAGGAGGAGGAGGAGAAGGAGGAGGAGGAGGAGGAGGAAGCGGACTGGTGC
>CAUYUJ010009434.1:0-17500 GCA_963575745.1 Prorocentrum cordatum | reverse complement strand
GGGGTCAACCTCGCCTCGTCGTCGCGCTGCGACGGGGGTCGGAGCGCCTTCGGCGCGCGGTGGCTGCCAGCGACGGAGGTCGATGTGGGGCTGTCGGCGGGGGTGACGCCCCCCCGACGCTTATTAAGAAACTCGGGGTACTCTTTTTGTTGTTGCGACGCTGCGATGCAAGGAGGAGGGGGGGAGGAGTGAGAGGTGGAGGGGGGGGAGGAGCTTGGGAGGAACGGAGGCAGGAGGCGGAAGAGGAAGGGGACAAGCTCGGTGAAAAAAGGGGGGGAGAAGGCGAGGAGGAGGAGGAGGAGGAGGAGGAGGAGGAGGAGGAGGAGGAGGAGGAGGAGGAGGAGGAGGAGGAGGAGGAGGAGGAGGAGGAGGGAGGAGGAGGAGGACGACGAGGGGTGGGGAAAGGCAGAGGGGGTACAGGGGAGGGGCGGCAGCAGGAGGGCGAGGGCGAGGGAAACGGCAAGGCCAGCTTCAGGGGCGTCGTTCGGGGAGACGTAAGACTCGGGTACGGGAGACTCGGGTTGGCCCGATGGGGCCATCATAAAAATGACGAGGCCCAATCTGAAATTTGACGCGAGCTCCCGCTGCAGACATCCCACGAAAACTGGACCGTCAAAATCCATGACGCGCTCGTCAAAAAAACGTCGGCAACCCGAGTTCTGGCTTACTCGGGTCTTGCGTTTCCCCGAGTCGAGAGAGAAGAGAAGGTGCAGGAGGCTCACTCGAGCAAGCCACACGTCCAGCAAGACGGACGCATTGGCACGATATGCCGACGAGGGGCAGAATGAGAAGAGAAGTTGAGGGAGAAGGAGAGGGAAATGGCGACGGGGGAGGGGAAGACAAAAAACCTCCTCCTCCTCCTCCTCCTCCTCCTCCTCCTCCTCCTCCTCCTCCTCCTCCTCAGTCACTCCGCAGCGGCACAGCATCACCCTTGAGGAGGCCCCTCAAAGGCCGTACGTAGGTGTCCCCTGAAGGCCCATTGAAGCCTCTGGAAGCGCCCCAAGAAGCCTTCATACCCCTCGGACGATCAAGACCCTGGCAACACTCAACGCGCGGCTCCAACGCGTGTTGCTAGTGCTCTCAACGCCGAGTACCTCCGCGCCTCCAGCGAGGGCTGGGTTCTCTGCGGCGACCAGAGGGGGCCTTGGTGTCGAAGGGAGCTCACAGCCCTCGGCCCCCGCAGCCTTGTTGCCACCTGCCCTGGCCGAGGAGGTCGGGGACGCCTTCGCTGCGCTTGGGCACGGCGTGTTCAGAGGCAGCAATGTTTACTGTTGCAGGCGCCGCGGGTCTCACTGCGCAGCGGGAGATGTCCGCACAGCGCGGCAGCTTGGCTCGGGGTGCGATGGGCTCTCGCCCAACGAGTCCACACGCCGCAACCAGCAGGGCGCGATCAGGCGCGTCGAGAATGGCCCGGCGCCTCGTGCCCGACGTACCCCAGCAGCGCCGCCCCCGCAGGGGGGCTCCTCTTGCAGCCACGCGGCGCGTTGATCGACCATGTCGTGATGCGCTCCCGTTCCGTGGTCGGCTGGTGGCACGACGTCTTCTTCGGTGGCGACGCCTCCTTCGTCGGCGGCAAGTTGGCCTGCGTCCACGGCCTTGAGGGCGACTTCTTCCAGTTGCTCTCCTTCTACGTTGCCCCCCTGCTCTTGCGGCACCGTGACGCGAGTAGGCGGCGCCAGTGGGTAGTCCGTCGCGCGCCCGCGTGCGCAGCGGAAGACCTTCCTAAGGCGACGCGCTCCCCCCCCTCTTCCGCCCCCTCCGCCTCGGGGCATTGTCATCGCGACGTACTGCGAGCATGCGCACGACGAGAACTGGCCGAGCTACCACAACATCTACAACAGTTTTCACAATCTCGCATCTCACATGAAAAGCACGCCAGGTCAGTTCGCGAAGGCGAACATCACCAATTATCCAAAGCGCCCCGCGGGCTTGCCCGCACCATAGCTCGAGGCTGGCCATGATGATGGCGACCCACCTGTTGAGAAGTTCATTGGTGTATATATATATATATATATCGCTGGGGGCGGATGCCCCCTCGCGCAGCAACAACGCAGTGCCGCAGAAAAAGCGGGGCGGCAACTGGAAGTCGTCTGCGCGGGAGCCGCTGCAGAACGAGCGGCGCGGCGGCTGGCACTCGCGGGGTCAACATTCCAGAAGACGGCCCGCTCATATCCATGGATTGCCGGCTGCAGGCCATGCAAGCTCGAGCTCTTCTCAGCGGCGCGCGCCGAATGCGCCGTTCTAGCCAGGCAAGACTACAATTGGCGCGGCTACAGCCCCCATCGCAGACACAGATGCCGCCGCTGAGCCCACGGCCACCCCATCTCCACTCGACGATGCAGCAGTGCCAGCTGCTGTTGGCGACGCAGCGTCGGCTGCGGATCGCGTCGCGCAGGAACCCTACGAGAAGCAAGCGCTCGACGCCCTACGGGGGAAGGGCGGCCGCGCAGCCGAGAAGGGGCCAGCTGCTGCAACGGACGTTGCAAAGAGACCATCGGCCGCCGTTCCCGCCCTGAAGAGGCCCGCCTCACCGCGGGCGTCCAGAGGCGTTGCCTCCAAGGTTACGTTCGAGCCTGCTGACCGTCAGTCCACGCAGGATGCGCTTGCTTCCGAGCGGCACGGCAGGGCGCCCACGTGGGCCAAGCATAACAACCGCAACGAGAAGCAACCTGGCAGGGGACGCACACAATTCGGCAGGCGAGACGCGGAAAAGCAAGAATAACGCCTGAGACATGGCGTTGAACATCAGCCCTGTTTGGGTACATGAGCTGGCGGGCTCCTAATGCACTATACGCGTATCAAGTAGATTGACTGCCGCTGCTCGCATCTTGCACCTTCGAAATTTGCGAAGCGATCACCGCTGGAGTATATATATATATATATACATATGATGACGAAGAAAAAGCCAAATCAGGGCGATAGGGCTAAGGGGCTGTAGGGCCATAAGGCTATTGAGCTATAGGGCTATAGAGCAAGAGGGCTATAGAACTGTGGGGCTATAGGGCTATTGGGCTATAGGGCTATAAGGCATCCCCGGGCACCCCCGGGCACCCCTGGGCACCCCCGGGCGCGCCCGGGCACGCCCGGGCACCCGGGCACCCGGGCGCGCGGCGACAATCGGCGGCAAACCCAACCGAACCGTATGAATCCGCTAGGACCCCATACAGAGGCAAGCTCACGGAGGCCCCCGGCAAGCCTTTGGAGACTTATCGGAGGCCCCGGGGCACCCCTTCGAAAGCTCTGAAAGCCCGCTTGGCTTCTGGAGGCTTCTGGAGACACCACATCGAGATCCGACCAGAAACATCCATGGTGCCACGAGAAGCCGTGGAGGCTCCCCCCCACGCGGGCTTCGGACGCACCAGGAAGCTCCTGCAGGCTCCACGCATGCCCGTAGAGGCCCGCATGGTTGGGGAGCGCAGTGAAGCAGGATAGGTCTGGATGTCGCCGTCGCCGCCGCCGCCGCCGCCGCCGCCGCCGTCGTCGTCGTCGTCGTCGTCGTCGTCGTCGTCGTCGTCGTCGTCGTCGTCGTCGTCGTCGTCGCAGGGCACCTGCCGCAGGGCGCCTTCGCAATGGGTCTGGATGCACTCCCAGAGGCCAAGCGGAAGCCGCTCCGGGGCCCTTCGAGCCCCTATACCGTATGGGGGCTCCAGCCCCTGTGGCTGCGACGGCAGGTCTGAGCAAAAGAGCGACGAGGTCAGAGATGACACGGACGATTACGGTGGGGGCATTGGATAAGGAAACCTTCGATAAGGAATCCAGGGTCTGGGAGCCAGTGGAACTCCAATCGAGGAGGCTTGGCCATGGATATCACCGCCGCCCTCATGCTGATAGGGAATCCTCCAGGGTCTGGCGCCTCCTGGGACTATTCCTTAACAAACGCCTCCACCGTCCGAGCGAAAGAGCGACGACGTCACAGATCACGCGGACGATCATGGCCCTGATGGAGTGGCAACAACAAGCGGCAACGGTGATCGCTGCGCGATGACAAGAACAATGATGACGACATCAACCACGGCAATGACGATGACGACTCTGATGGTGCTGTGCCATGACGCCAGTGGCGAGATTCGTGATGATGATGATGATGATGATGGTGATGATGATGCGTCTCCGCCCGGCTGTTCGGATCAAAAAACTGCGGGCCGTACGAGAAAGCGGGCAGAGATGGCAACGCAGAACAGCTGCATATCATAACCACACGCATCTTCTGTGGCATCTCATGGACGCCTCCCATACCATTTTGGTGGCTCTTGCGAATCGACGCTAATCGATACGAATCGGCACTACATAGACGCTAATCGACGCTAGTTGACGCTAATCCACGCGATTCTACGCTAGTTCAGCGCTAGCTCATCGACTACCAGACGCTGATCGACGCTAGTGCACTCTAAAGACGGAATTACGAGGATACACAAGGCCCCCATGATTTGCTACCGAGCGCATCATGTACAGCTTATTGCACGCTGAAGGGCAACGTACCAAGTACTAAAAGGCTACCCTAGCTCACGGCCGATTCCAACGGGACTGCACACCATGTCCCCTCGACATTCCCTTCCCATCGAAAAGATAACGACAAAGCTGTCATTCACCCGGGGGGTGTAGGACACTGAATTCCCATGAAAGCGAGCGCTTCAAATGTGGCCTCGTTTGAGGTCACATTGAAGGAAGCTCTACTCTCGCACACTGAAACAAAACACGAATTCGACCGATCAGAAGCGGCCCTTATCCACGGGGCTCCTATAATACTGTTCTGGCGGACTGTCGGATGGGAAAGTCCGAATCAGCAGGCCATAGGGCACAATGGTCTTGCGGCGCTTACTCACCCACTCGATCTCTGTCCACTTCACGTGCGGACACAAGTCTGTGTTGTTCCAGCGCGTCTTGAAATTCATTGTCTCTGCCTGGACATCGAATGTGCCAGGCTCTTGCCTGCACTGCAAAACAACCTGAAACATTCTGCCCTCAGTGGTGCGTGCTGGGTTCGCGTAGAAAGCTAACCCAGAATACCTAATCGTCGGCGACGTGTAGGTACACTTGTCCCGTCTCCCAGCACAATTGACGCTGTCTAGAGTGGTCCCATCAGGGAGTGTATCCCCTGGAAACAGAAGGTCCCCCTGACGGACCACGATTGGCGCTACCTTAGCACTCAGTCCGTGATAACTCACACACCACCTCTGCCAAACGTCGTTGACATGCGCCTGCGCTGGAACTTGCAACCCGAAGCGCACCCATCCGCGGGGTACCACGTACTCTCTCGGGCCGTCGTTCTTGATGACGTCCGGATAGTCTGAAGGATAGCATTCGGGGCAGTAGCAGCGGTCGTGAAGCCGACTCAACAGGCGACTGTCGAGCTTGAGCGACTTGAGGGAACGCTCGGCGGCGGAGTACACAGAGCAGGCGCTCAGCTTCTCGACATGGGCGTTTGCTTCAGCATCCGGCCCTTCTTCGGCTTTCCTTTCGAGTTCAGCCTTCTTACGCTCGACGAGCCTAAGCTGCTTGAGGAGGTCTTCTTTCTCTGCGCGCAGCTTCTCCCTGTCGCTGTCAATGCACCTGTAGAACTCCTGGATACGACGCTCGCAGTCTCCCTCAATCTGCTCGCGCTTGAGCTTCTCCTCCTGGGTGCAGGCCTCAAGTTCGCGTCGGCTCGCCTCGAACTCCTGCAGCAAGCTGCGCCTCTCCTGGTCGAACTTGCTCCGCTGCTCCTGCAGCACGGCTGCCACAGTGTCACGCTGCTCCTGGAGCCGCTCCAGCTCGGCCTGCTTGTCCGCGATAAGATCATCCAGCAGCCCGCACTTCACCTCCAGGCTGACCTCTTTACGTCGCCAGCGCTCCTTCTCTTCGTCTGTCCTCCGACTGAGTTCTTCGAGAGCTCTCTCCAGCTTCTGGCGCTCCTGGCGCTCCTTCTGATGCTCCTCGACCTCCTCTGACAGCAGCTTCTGGAGCTCCTCTGCGGACCTCTTCCCCTCCGGTGTGGCCACGTTTGGGGCTTGCCGCACCTCGCCAGGGGGAGCATGCGGGTCGAGCTTTTCCAATGTGTTGGCACTCCTGGCATCGCACTTGACCTGCGCTGTGTCTCCAGTCGGCACCGAATGTTTGTACTGCTTTGCGCGCCATCCTTTGCTCCGGAATTCTACCACATGCCTGCATAGTATCATTGGGAAGACCTTGTCGGGGACTCTCGGCAACCCGACGCAGCTCTCAAAGGTAACTGATCCAATATGATTCCTCTCGTGACCACGGCCCTGGCATCTCGCACAACCGACCTTGTAAGGACGCGTAGTCGAGCAATCGTTGGCCACGGTTTTGCTTTCATCTGCGAATGCGGTGTCTGGAACGCGTCTTGACCATATGGTTCCCACTTTGAGTTGGTGTATTTCCTGGTGCTTGACAAGATTCACTCCACATGAGGAGCAAACAAAGTCGATTCCAGTATGATCCAAACAAGGCATCGTGCCAGGTAGTCCGAGTTGTGAAGGTCCAACCTGAGACAGGACGATCTTTGGTCTGCGAGGACTGACTTGGGGCGTCCAGGCATAGAAGCGCGACCTACCTGCAGAGTGAGATCGAGGTCGCATCGATGTGGACTGCCGGCGCGGAGTACCTGGCTGTTGCACAGCCGCCAGCTCAGTATCCGCCGACCCCCTTCGGAGGTATCAAGGCGTGTGAGATTAGTCCCCCCCGATCGTCCCCCCCCACTTGGCCCACAGTCTGTCATTCCGGGGGGCAGGGGGAGGGGGGGACTGATGGGCCTGTTTTCCACCACCACCACCACCACCACCACCACCACCACCACCACCATAAGTTGGAGGGGGGACGAAGGTGGAGGACGAGGAGGAGGAGGAGGACGAAGATGAGGAGGAGGAAAAGGTGGAGGAGGAGGAGGAGGAGGAGGAGGAGGAGGAGGAGGAGGAGGAGGAGGAGGAGGGACGGGGAGGAGGAGGAGGTGGAACAGGAGGAGGAGGAGGAGGGAGGAGGAGGAGAAGGTGGAGGAGGAGGAGGGAGTAGGAGGAGGAGGAGGAGGAGGAGGAGGAGGAGGAGGAGGAAGAGGAGGGAGGAGGGAGGAGGAGAAGGTTGAGGAGGAGGAGGAGGAGGACCCCCTCCCCCTCAAACGTATGGTGGTGGTGGTGGAAAACGGGCCCATCAGGGACGCAGTACGAGCCTGAGCTCCCCCCGGGGGCCTTTGGAGGCTGCCCGGTCTCCCAGGCGGTGCCCAGCTCCAGAGAACGTCGCCCAGGGTCAACCTCTCCCGGGCGGTCCCTCGGGGCTGCGAGGCGACCCAGAGAACCACAAGATACAGTGGGGGCGCGCATCCAGAAGCCATGTGCTTTTCCTCAGGCTATCCTGGGTTTCTTCGCTCCGCCCGCTGCGCGGTGACTTCCCGTAGCCGTTGAAGAAACTGCTGCGTTCAGGGCGCTCCCGGATTCCCCTCAGGCGCACCTCGCGCGCGGGTTTTCAGGGTTGGGGTTCTTGCGAGGGTTTCTTGCGGCCGCGCCCTCACTGTAGCCCGAGACGGTCTGCCCAAGAGACCCCCAAGACGCCGCAAGAATCCTCCGAGAAGCTCCCCGCGAGGGCCTCCCGAGGCAAAACTGGTGGACTGGCTCGTGCTTGCTTTCAATGATGTTCACGTTCTCGCTTTTCTGACACTTGAACGCCCAGGACGGCCCAAGAAGCCCCCCAGACCGGCCCAAAGCGGCCCGATGCATCCTCAAGAAGATTCCAAGACGGCCCCAAAGAGCCCCAAGAAGGCGAAAAACGCCCCGTCGACGGCCCCATATGTCCCCAGGCTCTAAACCAGGCCACTGGAGACCTCAAGCGGCACACTAGGGGCCTCAAAGGGCTCCCAAGAGCCCTTCCCCCTTGAGGCCACCAAGAATCGCCGCAACAGACTCCAAGACAAGAGACCTCAACCCAGGCACCTCGTCTTCGGTGCCGTCCTCCTCCTCCCTTTTCGGCGGCGAGCCGGGGAGGGGGAGTGAGAAGGGGCCGGCCTTCTCAGAAGGCGCCGAAGTCCCCTGGCCTTCTGAGAAGATGTTGAAGCCTTCCCCGAAGACGCGGGGAACTTCTCAGAAGGCCGGAGGCCTTCTGCGAAGGCCCGCAGCCATCTGACAAGGCCTTCTCCTTCTCACTTTCCCCCCCCCCCTCGCTCGCTGCCGATCCTCTCTCCTCCCGTTCCCCCCCCCCCCCCCAAGGGGCGAGTCGGCTCGGTGGCCCCCAGGCAGACTTGAAAAGGGGGAGAGGGGACGCAGTCGGCCGAGAGCGCGCGCCCGTGGGGAACCCCCAAAAAAGCACCGGATTCCGCCGCTTCTCGGAGACCTCTCCCGGGGAGGGCGCCCTGACCCGGCGAGGACTCCGAGGCGAAGCTGGCGGCGGCGACGAGGGCAGCCCAGGAGGCCCTGAAAGTCGGGGAGGCGCAAACATGGATTGGCGATCCATGGATTTGGCGCGCGGTCGCCGAATCCATGGATCGGGGCAGGCGCCCTTCCCCAAAGGCGGCCGGTGCCGTCTCGTTCGGCGGGGGAATTCCGCGATTTCCCGTGGAAACGGGACCCGTTGCTAATGCACGCCCCCTTGATCCACGTCTGCGATCGCCTGAGAAAGGGGAAGATGGAGGAAAGGTAGCGGTATGAGTACCTCCACCTCCAAGCCTGCTACCCCTCGCGGAGCCCAGTCAGCCAGCGGGACTTGCAGCAGGCAGTTGGACACATATGACGAGCATCTCCTAGAACAAATGCATGTGAACGTACATGTCGCTGCCCTCCTTTACCCCACATCTGCCGACCCTTCCCCCACACCTGTAGTTCAATGGCGCTGTCCTCCAAAATGGCCCAACATGACCTCAAGATAGCCCCATGAGGGCCCAAAAGGTGCGAATAGATCCCCAAGAAAACCACGACGGGCCAAATCCGGCCCAAAATGGCGCCATGACGGCCCCAAAACGGCCCCCAGAGAACCCCAATGGGCCCCCAATATGCAAAACACATGCTTGCTCTTGCGGTTGTTGTATGATGGTGGCATACTTGATGGCATCTTCGGCCTCCCGAGCATCCAAGACGGCCCAAGAGGCTCCAAGACAGCCCGACAGGAGCTCAGGAGCTCCAAGAGACTCCAAGACAGCCCGACAGGGTCCCATCAGAGCTCCAAGAGCAAGCCAAGACGGCCCACGAGGGGCCCAAGACGGCCCCAGAGCGCTCCAAGAGGGCCCTCGGAGAGGCTCCAGACGGCCAACGAGGGCTCCACAGGGCCCCCATACAACCAAGACAGCCTCAAGAGACCCCTAAGACGGTCCAGGCGCGGACGGGACGCTTGTCTGGCCGTGTCCCCCGCGAAGCGGTTGGTATCATCCTTACTAGTCGCACTAGCACTAGTAGGACTTTCTTCAACCTCTAGCTTCTCGTCGCCCTGGGCTGCAAAACTGAACATGGAGTGAACCTGCTCGACGATGGCCTCGTCTGCAACATCCTTGCGCCTACCCATCACACATGCACGGAGATGCGAAGCTGCATCTCCACGTGGTTCCAACGTAGTTTTGAAAAACTGATGGGAGGCAAACGTCTTCGCCAAGCCATGCCTCAGACTGGGCGGCACCTGCGCCGCAAGGAAACACCCACACCCACAACTTCTGGAGCCTTGCCCAGTGGCATTCGGAGGCGATGGACGCGGATATCTTCCTGCCACCAGCGGCGGACCGACAACCAGCCCAGACCCCCAGCGTCGTGCTTTTCTCACAGCGTTGATCCCAAAGATCTGGACCACTTCCCCGGGACTGGCTCTTCATCCCGAGTCATTTTTTGACGGCCCCGAGGCCCGGGAAGGGCCCCCAGAGGCAGAGCAGGGCGCAAAACCTCCCGTCGTGATCCTTTCACAACGAGAGTCGGGTCGGGCGAAAGGGGGGGAAGCAAAGGGGGGGGTTGAGAATCAGCTCACGTAGCTGATTTTCCCGGCGCCTCCCGGCGCCGGAGGCGGCTATGTATCGAGGAATTGGCCCCTCGGTGGGGCCGAAACAAGCTGCATGCAGCAAATTTCGTAACCCCCCTTTCGCAATCCCCCCCTTTCGTCCAGCCCGAGAAAGGGGCCTGGGCGGGCCGACATCCATGTTCACGCGACCCCTCCGCCCCAGGAGGCGACCCCAGAGCGGCGCCCAGGCACCTGACGTCGTGCCTTTACTCACGTCGGGCGTGTCCCCCTACAGGGCGATTTCGGAGGAAAAATGAACTAAGAATAGTCGAAACATATTCCAAAATGCTGAACAAATGCTCCAAAAGGTCCCTCGACTATTTTTTTGAAGCTGTTTTTGGATATTCCTCCTGTAGAGGAACACGCCCGCCTTGAGCCTTTCTCGGCGGTGGGAAAACCTCCCTTTGGTAAACCTCCCCTTAGTGAAAGGGCCTGGGACCGAAACCGACGGACTCGGACCCGCAAAAATGACGGCCGCGACGCCCTCTCGCGAACCGAAAACGGCCAATTCCTTGATCGACGTGTCAGGGTAGGAGGTCTGTCCACCCCCGACTTTCCGCCACGTGGGCCCCTTCCCGCGGGGGGCCAGCCTCTCGTCACGGCCCCGGGGGCCCGGCAGGAGACCGCGCACGGCTCCAGAGCTCTCCGTTCCCCGGAGATCCGACGTGGCGACGCAAGAGAAGTCGCAGCATCCCCAAATGCTCCTCCTCCTCCTCCTCCTTCTCCTCCTCCTCCTCATCCTCCTCCTCCTCCTCCTCCTCCTCCTCCTCCTCCTCCTCCTCATCCTGAGACCCCCCCTCGCATGGTGAAAAAATCATGGCGAGAGAGGTGCTTCGTCAGTGTCGGCCTCCAGGGGCCGTAACACCGGGCCTCGGGGCCATCCCAGGACGACTCGAGAGGAAGGGCCGGTCGACGTTGTGGAACGATCGCGACGTCGGGGGTCTGGGTCGCGGAGCATCGCGACGGGAGCCCTACACCCTGCGAAATGCTTAAGACATCATGGGTTCAGATATTCATAGTCTCAGAATTTGAATAAAAACCTAAAACTTCTATTAAAATCATAAGATTCACATTGAAACGTTAAGAATAATCGAGACTCTAGCCGAAAACTTAAGTTTTCTCAAGCATCGCCTAGGGTGTAGACCCCACGCCATTTTTCGAGCCGCATCGATCCGGGATTGCACCACCCCTTTTTTCGCTGGGCCCCCTTGTGGTGACCACCTACCAGACCACCCCAAGCCAACCCGAAGACCCCAATGTCGGGTTGGTGGGGCACGGGTTCCATGATTAGTTGTGTTCCCACTGTTCCCCGATCCCCCCCACACCCGACATGGAGGGTAAATCGAAGCCTCGGGTTGGGTCGGGATGGTTTGGTTGGCGGTGATGTGGGCCAACCCGATTTTTCTCGAGACGGATCGGTCCGTGCTGTGATCCTCTGGCCCGACGACATCAGGCGACGACGCCTGGTGAGCACAATCTGCAGCGCCTGGAGATCAGGGCTTCCTGTTTTGCCACACAATGATGGGGGTCCTCCTCCTCCTCCTCCTCCACCACCTCCTCCTCATCATCATCCTCCTCCTCTTCCTCTCCTCCTCGTCCTCCCCCTTGGTGGTGGAAAACAGGTCCATCACACAACGCGAGGACGTCAACCCAGGCATGCGGTGTCCGGAGTTTTGCAGCGCGCGGCCCCCAAAGTCCCGACCCTCTTTCCCGATGCAGGGCTGGGTTTTCCATCCCGAGTCGGGTCCTCAGCGCCCCTCTAACGGTGACTCCACGAAAAGGCACTTGGGCCAGTGACCCGGCGAACCCAACCGTCACGGATGTGGGCAACGCGGCAATGCCAGAAAGAAACCCTAAAGTGACAACTTTCGGCAACTTTCCAAAGTACCCCTTATTGAGTAACAGGTACGGTGCCGCTGAACGTTTTTCAGCGCGCGGCCCCCGGAAGTCCCGACCCTTTCCCCAGGGCTGGATTTTCATCCTGAGTCGGTTTTTGCCGGTCCCAGGGCCTGGTAAGGGCCCCTTGAGACTGTACAGGGCCAAAAACCTCCGTCCCGATGTTTGCTACAGTCGGCCCGTATCATAGGGATGCGCGAGAAGGATGCAAGGCCCTTGGAGGGCCGTTTCGAAGCTCTTCGAGCTGGGCGCGGCCAGCGAAAACGGCCGAGGATGGGGCGATGAGGCAAGGATGCAGGGGTGCCCTTGGGAAGGTTGCTCATCCTTACTATGCGTTTCCAAAGATTTGTGATTTTTTAATGCGCGGTCCCCAGAAGTCTCGACCCATTCCCCAAAACCAGTTTTTCATCCTGAGTCGATTTTTGACGGTTCCGGGACCCGGCGAGGAACCCTAGAGGCCGAAAGTTGTCGAAAAAACAAAATTACCCCAGTGCGACCCTACCTAGAGGTTGGAGCCCCTAGAAACAGCATTAGTTGTTATGCTATGCTATGCTATGCTATGCTATGCCATGCTATGCTGCGCTGTGCTGTGCTGTGCTGTGCTATGATATGCTATGCTATACTATGCTATGCTGTGCTGTGCTGTGCTATGCTATGCTATGCTGCGCTATGCTATGCTACGCTATGCTATGCTATGATTTGCCTGGCGTTGCGTTGCTTGTGCGTTGCTTTGCTGTCGCTGATGTTGCTTTGCCTTTGCGATGCTGCTATGCTATGCTATGCTGCGCTATGCTATGCTATGCTGGGCTATGCTATGATATGCTGTGCTGCGCTATATTATGCTACGCTATGCTATGCTATGCTGTGCTCTGCTATGCTAAAGCTCAGCGAAGCTAAGCTGAAGGTAAGCTAAGCTAAGACTATGCTATGCTACAGCTCAGCCAAGCTGAAATGAAGGTAAGCTAAGCTAAGATAAAACTAAGGTAAGATGAAGCTGAGCTAAGGTAAGATGAAATGAGCTAAGCTAAGATGAGATAAGCAACGCGAAGCTAAGGGAACGTCACTGGGGGGACCGCGGGGCGGCTGCCGGGGGAACCGCCCGGGGCGAGCCCCACTGCCCGGCCCTTTAAGCTTAGCTATGCTATGCTAAGCTGCGCTATGCGATGCTATGCTTGGCTATGTTATGCTATGGTATGTTATGCTAATGCAGCGCTGCGCTATGCTAACTTAAATTAAGCTAAGCTAAACTGAGCTAACCCTCTAAGCAGAGCCTAGGTAGGGAATTACACCCATGCTACGATATGCGATGCTGCGCTATGCTATGCTACGCTGTGCTATACTATGCTGTGCTCTGCTATGCTAAAACTCAGCGAAGCTAAGAGTAAGGTAAGTTCAGCTAAGATAAAACTGAGGTAAGATGAAGCTGAGCTAAGGTAAGATGAAATGAGCTAAGCTAAGATGAGATAAGCAACGCGAAGCTAAGGGAACGTCACTGGGGGAACCGCGGGGCGGCTGCCGGGGGAACCGCCCGGGGCGAGCCCCACTGCCCGGCCCTTTAAGCTTAGCTATGCTATGCTAAGCTGCGCTATGCGATGCTATGCTTGGCTATGTTATGCTATGATATGTTATGCAAATGCAGCGCTGCGCTATGCTAACTTAAATTAAGCTAAGCTAAACTGAGCTAACCCTCTAAGCAGAGCCTAGGTAGGGAATTACACCCATGCTATGATATGCGATGCTGCGCTATGCTATGCTACGCTGTGCTATACTATGCTGTGCTCTGCTATGCTAAAACTCAGCGAAGCTAAGAGTAAGGTAAGTTCAGCTAAGATAAAACTGAGGTAAGATGAAGCTAAGCTAAGGTAAGATGAAATGAGCTAAGCTAAGATGAGATAAGCAACGCGAAGCTAAGGGAACGTCACTGGGGGAACCGCGGGGCGGATGCCGGGGGAACCGCCCGGGGCGCGTTCCACTGCCCGGCCCTTTAAGCCTCCGAATAAGAACCCTTCTAGGCAGAGCCTAGGTAGGGAAAAACTCCGTCTTGATTTCTTCCATGCGTTGGATCTCCGGGGGTGAGTGTACGCCACGAGCATGCCTGGGCTGCCACACCGCGGGGGAGGGCAGGGTGGCTGTGGGCATGCCCCGGCGGTGGGAGCACCCGCTGGCCGTGCGCCACGAGGCCGGCATACACGTCCTCGGCGAAGCGGTGCAGCTCGCGCCCGGTGGAGGTCGGGGAGCTCATGGGCTTGGTCGGCCGACAAGGGTACGGGAGAAAAGGGGCACGATGCCCAACAGCAAGCCCACAGATCCAACGCATTGAAAAAATCAAGACGGAGGTTTCTCCCAATCTTCGGCCTCTAGAGGCCCTCGCCGGGCCCCGGGACCGTCAAAAAACGACTCAGGACGAGAAACCCGTCCCGGGGAATGGGTCGATACTTCTGGGGACCGCGTCTCGCAAAAAAATCGCGACATCGGATCTCTGGGAGTGCTGCCCAGAACCGACAGCGGCCGCTGTGGGACAGGCGGCCCTGCTGGCTCGAATGGACAACAGCCGTGGCGGCGCGACCCCGGAGACCCGATGGCGCGACTCTTTCAATGCGCGATCCCCGAAGTCTCGACCCCTTCCCCAGGACTGGTTTGAAGGGAAACTGGGACACACAAATAAATACACACACATAAAAGGATTCCGCATATTTTCCCATATTTTCTGCGTTTTTGTCTTCCCCCCCACTTCCCATATTTTCCCATATTTTCTGGGGAATCGACGATTAATTGTGTCTGTGTGGTTTTTTCCCTCCTGATGGCTTCTCATCCTGAGCCGCTCTTTTTGACGCTCCCGGGTCCCGACGAAGGCCCCCTCCAGAGGCCGAAGACTGCGAAAAACCTTCGTGTTGATCTTCTCAATGCGCTGGATCTCTGGAATCGGGGATGGACAGACCCCCCTTTAGTAAAACGTGGTTTAGTGAAAACGATCTGAGGCCCAAACCTGGCGGGCGCAAGCCTCGAAAATAACGGCCACGGCGCCCTCTCGAGAACCGAAAACGGACAATTCACTAATCGACGTGTCACTGTTGGGGGTTCTGTCCACCCCCGATGGAGCAGCGGGTCCTGTTCAGAATGGACAGGAACTGCTGCTGGCCAGTGTACCGCACATGGTGCCCGTGCTTTCCGTACCCCTAGATGCTCATTCTGGGGACCCTTTCGAAGCCAACCGCTCCGCTCGTGCGTCGAAGCTGCGTCAAACATCCGCCGACCCGAGTCGAACCTGAGTCGAACCTGAGTCGAACCTGAGCCGAACCTGAGTCGAACTGGAGTCGAACAGGAGTCGAACCTGAGCCGAACTTGAGTCGAACTGGAGTCGAACAAGAGTCGAACTGGAGTCGAACAGATCCATTAGGTGTGCCCCAGGAAGGTCGCCTCAGGCTCCTGTCCACGGCGTTCCTTTTCCTGTGCAAGCTCCTCGGCACCGCCTGCACCCCGGCCCGCTCTCCGGCCGCCTGAGGCCCCGCCCGCCTGCGCCCCGTCTCCCCAATTAGAGCTGTGCGTAGCCCGCCTAGCTTTTATCGGAAGAGGTTCGCTCTCGCCCCGCAGACCAAAAAGTGTGACCCAGGAAGGTCCCCAAACGAGCCTCGAAGTACCCCTGCCGTGCGTGACGCACCTGAGTACGAGCCTCGAAGTACCCCTACCTCGAAGTCGAACCTGAGTCGAACCTGAGTCGAACCCGAGTCGAACTGGAGCCGAACTGGAGCCGAACCGGAGCCGAACAGATCCATCGGGTGTGCCCCAGGAAGGTCCCCCGAAACGAGCCTCGAAGTACTCCAGATTTCTTAATAAAAGGGAGGGGGTCTCAACCCTCCCAGACGAGAAGTTTTAGACCCCCCCCGTGGGAGAACCCTCCAAAACATCGTCCCCAGACCCCCCCAGGTCCTCCAAGATAGCCTGGAAGAGACCCCCCCCGAAATGAAACCCCCCTCCCTTTATTACGAAATCTGGAGTACCCCTGCCGTGCGTGGCGCCTGGAGGGGGGGGGCGCGCAGCGTGCCTGCCGCTGCCGCTGAGCCCGGGTCTGCCGGCCCCCCCCCCCGCGCGCGGCGGAGCGCTGCGGCTGGAGCAGAAGACGGCTCGGGCGGCCGCGCGGCGCTGCCCCCCTCTCGTCAGCCTCCTCCTCCTCCTCCTCCTCCTCCTCCTCCTTCTCGTTTTCCTCCTCCTCCGCCTCCTCCTCCTCCTCCTCCTCCCTGCTCATCATCATCATCATCATCATCATCATCATCATCATCATCATCATCATCATCATCATCATCATCATCATCATCATCATCATCATCATCATCATCATCATCATCATCATCATCATCATCATCATCATCAGCATCATCATCATCATCATCATCATCATCATCATCATCATCATCATCATCATCATCATCATCATCATCATCATCGTCAGCAGCAGCAGCAGCATCATCGTCATCATCATCATCATCATCATCATCATCATCATCATCATCATCATCATCATCATCATCATCATCATCATCATCATCATCGCCCTTCTCCTCCTCCCCCTCCTCCTCCTCCTCCTCCTCTTCCTCCCCCTCCTCCTGCTCGCTCTTCTCCTCTGGCCCCTGGCCAGGGGCGCCCCCACAGCTTTCCCCGCTGCAGCACTCCAGGCCTCGTGGAGGAGGAGGAGGAGGAGAAGGAGGAGGGGGAGGATGAGGAGAAGGAGGAGGGTGGCGTCCTTGCACTGGCTCCTTCTAGGCGTTGGGCCCCTCCCCTCGGCTGGCCTCCTGCCGCTTTCTTTTCGGCTCGCGCTCTTCAGGAGCTGCGGTTCGCCCCCCCTCGCGCTCTTCAGGAGCTGCGGTTCGCCCCCCCTCCCCTCCCCGCCCCAACCTCCGCCGCCCCCGACCGGCCAGCCGCTGCGCGGCGGCCCGCGTAGGCAAAAAAGGAGGAGGAGGAGCAGAAGGATGAGGAGGAGGAGCAGATCCCCCAGCCCCGCCTGCGCTGCCCCTTCTGCCCCCCCCATCTCCGGGAGGCCTCCAGGACAGCCTGTAGGGGGGACGCAGGAGGACATACTGGTAGGCATTAAGGTATTAGGTCGGGCATGTCCTCCTACAGGCGTATCTCGGGAGAAACATTTAACTAGTAAACCAGATGCAACAATATGCCAAATAGCACAAAACATCGTCCGCAGGGTATTCTTGACCATTCTTCCGCATTTCTCCTGTAGAGGGACATGTCCGACCTTCTTCTGGCATTACGCGTCCTCATTGGAGGAGTGCGTCCGACCCGAACAGATTGTACGGCAACGCGGTATACACCGTTTCCCGAGCGGCATGGCCAGAAGGCGCCCGCGACGGGGCCAATACTGTAAGATTCCTTGGTGCGCGCGTCGCCATCCTGGGGGCGACGCAGGGCGGCGCCGACTCCAGGACAGCCTGGATGAGCTCGTGGCCAGCCTGCGGCTCCCCGCGGAGACCGCGTCTGGGCTCCTGGGCTCCTGGGCTTCAAGGCCCACAAGCGGGGGGGGGGGGGGAACAGCCAGGGAAAAAATCACGTCAGGTCTCAGGAGCGCGTTTCTTTATTGTCGGCGATACTGGGCATTATAGCAGGGGGGGCCAGGGAGGGGTATAATGTAACGCCTCCCCCCCCC
>CAUYUJ010009433.1:25000-34311 GCA_963575745.1 Prorocentrum cordatum | reverse complement strand
GCGCGAGAGCAGGCCTACCTGAGGTCCCTCATCATCGACGGGCAGTGGACTCAGGCGCGTAAGGAGGAGAAGGGGCTGGCGCCCAGTGCTGGGTGCTTGAGGTGTGGCGCCAGGGGTACGCTGATGCACAGGCACTTCGACTGCCCGTGCTGGAGTGAGGTGCTGACCGTCCCAGAGGACTTGGCAGGTCTCCGAAGGCAGAGCGGGAGGCCTGAGGTGCAGCTGCTGCTGGAGAGGTGCCTGTGGCCGACACCACGGGGCATCCGCAGCCCGCCAGTGTGCAGCGACGTGTGCTGGAAGGGCGACCACGAAGGAGGCACCCTTCCTGAAGGCGAGCTGTTTCTCGACGGCTCGGCGTTCGAGGCGGACTACGAGGAGGTGGCGGCAGTTGGCTGGAGTGTGGTGGCGCTGCAGGCGCACAGCGACGGCTACAAGGCCTCCATCGCTGGCCAGATGGAGGGCCACTGCGTGGACATCAACGGCGGGGAGCTCACGGCGGTGATCATGGCGCTCAGGTTTGGCCAAGGGGTCACGGTGCTGGTGGTCGACTCCAAGTACGTGTACGACGGCTTCTACAAGGTCGGCAGGGCAGGCACCACGGGCTACGCGTACACGTGGGCGCACCTGTGGCGGCGAGCCTGGGACCTGCTGGACGAGCGAGGAGGTCTCGGGCATGAGGTCAGCCTCAGGTGGATGCCCAGCCACAGCACGCGGCGGCAGGTGGCGGCAGGCGAGGTGCTGTACAGAGATTGGTACGGCAACCGACTGGCTGACAGGGCGGCAAAGGCTGCGGCGGCCAGCGGGCGCCTCCCCGCGCGGGACAGAGAGCGCCTGGAGAGGAGCCGAGACGTGGTCGAACGAGCAGCCATGTGGTGCGCGGCTGTCGGCAGCTGGGTCGACGGCAGCGACACCGCGCACGGCAAGACGAAGGTGCAGCGAGCCCTGCCAGTGCGCAAGGAGCCAGCGGCGAGGATGGCCTGCGTCTGGCGGAGGCTGCCTGGCCAGCGTCCCTGGTGCGAGGTTTGCAGATGGTCAGGCAGATCAGGTGAGTGCCCTGGCAGCATCGTCGCCGAGGCGATCAGGGCCAACAACAGGCTGAAGGCGCAGCAGAGGGCGTCGCATGACCTTGTGCTCCTTGCGCCTGTGGATTGGAGGCTGCTGGTGCGCAGGATGCCGCTGGTCGCTTGCAGGGCGTGCGGCTTCACAGGCGCGGCCAGAGCGAGCTCCTTCCACCTAGAGTGCAGGAGTGTCCCGTCGGCCGCAGGTGCCGCCGCAGTCGCGAGGCTGAGGAAGGGGCTGGCTCCGAAGGTGGTCAGCGAGGTGGCAGTCAACATCACGGTGCTGGCGGACGACGTGCAGGAGGGGAGAGGCCAGTCGCCGCGGGACATCGCGGAGGAGGAGGACGGCCACTCCTTGAGGCCGCCAGGAGGAGCTCCAGGTGGTGGGGCAGGGGAGGATGCGGGCTCACTGCGCCCCCCGACCCCTGAGGGCTCCAGAGCGGCGGCTGGCCTGGGAGGACGAGCTGGCGGCAGGCGTGCAGCCGCGGCGCACCAGGCCGAGGCAGGAGACGAAGCAGGGCCTGCGGGCGGCGGCGGAGGGCCACGCCCGCGGCGCCGCGCGCGTGTGCGCAGCAGATCGCTGAGGCAAGCCGCGCTGACGCCGCCCTCGAGGTCGCCGATGCGGGCGGCCAAGGTGGCCAAGCTGCAGCAGGAGGAGGGCCAGCGAACTGAGGCGGGCCCTGCAGAGGGAGGAGACGAGGTGGCCACAGGTGGCAGCGGCGGCGGACCGCCCCAGCCGATGATGGCGGACGACGCGCAAGAGGTGAGAGGCCAGTCGCCGCAGGACGTCGCGGGGGAGGAGGACGGCCACGCCTTGCGCAAGCCAGAAGGAGCTCCAGGTGGCGGGGAGGACGCGAGCTTCCTGCGTCCCCTGACCCCCGGGGGCTACCGCGGTGCGGCTGGCCCGAGAGGGCGAGCTGGCGGAGGGCGTGCAGCCGCGGCGCGCCAGGGGGCCGCAGGAGGCGAGGCAGGGCCTGCGGGCGGCGGCGGCGGGCCAGGCCCGCGGCGCCGCGCGGGTGTGTGCAGCAGCTCGCCGAGGCAGGCCGCTCCGACGCCGCCATCGCTGGCGCCGAAGACGGCGGCCGAGGTGGCCAGGCTGCAGGAGGGCAGCCAGCGGCCTGAGACGGGCCCTGCCGAGAGAGGAGACGAGGTGGCTGCAGGTGGCAGTGGCGGCGGTCCGCCCCAGCCACGCGAGGCCAGCGGAGTCCAGGTGCTGGCGGTCGACGTGGAGGACTACAGTGCAGCGGCTGGCCCGAGCGGGCGAGCTGGCGGCAGGCGTGCAGCGGCGGTGCGCCATGCCGCGGCACGAGGAGAGGCAGGGGCTGCGGGCGGCGGCGGAGGGCCAGGCGCGCGGCGCCGTGCGCGAGTGCGCAGCAGCTCACCGAGGCTGGCAGAGCTGACGCCGCCCTCGCAGTCGCCGAGGCGTGTGGCCAAGGTGGCCAAGCAGCAGGACGAGTGCCAGCGGCCTGTGGCGGGCCCTGCACAGGGAGGAGACGAGGTGGTTGCAGGTGGCAGTGACGGCGGACCGTCCCCGCCGCGCGAGGCCACAGAGGCCAGGCCGCAGGAGGAGGTCCAGCCGCCCGCAGGGGAACCTGCTGCTCGATGCGAAGCAGGGGCTGCGGGCGGCGACTACGTGGCCATGGAGGGCGGGCTGCAGGAGGAGAGGCTGCCGCCCGCAGGTGGTTCTGCTGCTCGAAGCGAAGCAGGGGCTGCGGGCGGCGGAGGCGGCTGGCCGAGGCCGCGGCGCGGCGCGCGGGAGCGCAGCAGCTCGCCAGGCTTGGCAGCCAAGGTGGCGAGGCTGCTGCGGGCCGCGCGGGGTGAGGCCTGGCCGACAGCCTCGGGCGCGTAGCTGCGCCGAGGCGCGGGCGCGCGTGGGGCGCGCGCCTCGCTGGGGTGGCCGTGGCTCGACGCGGTCCGCCTCACCCCGCGGGCATCATCCTTCTCCTCCTCCCTCTCCTGCTCCTGCTCCTCCTCCTGCTCCTCCTCCCCCCCCCTCCCCCTCCTCCCTCCTCCTCCTCCTCCTCCTCCTCCTCCTCCTCCTCCTCCTCCTCCTCCCTCCTCTTTCCTCCTCCCTGTCCTCTCCTGCTTCCTCCCTCCTCCTGCTCCTCCTGCCTCCGCCCTCTCCTCTCCTCGCCCTCCTCCTCCTCCTCCTCCTCCTCCTCCTCCTCCTCCTCCTCCTCCTCCTCCTCCTCCTCCTCCTCCTCCCCCTTCTCCACAGCGAGCACGACGGCGGCGCACCCTGAGATCCTGGCGCTGCAGTTTGTCACCACGTCAGTTTTTCCCGTGCCCTGCTGCGGGCCTCTCGAGGCCCTCGCAGATCGGTCCGGCTCGAGAAATTGCGCAGACAGATGTGGTCCAGGGCTCCAGTCTCAAGTCGGGCGTGTCCCTCTACACGAGGAACATGTTTCAAAATAGTCCATCAAATACGTAGTCAGGGGACGTTTTTTTGAGTATTTTTGGATCTGTTTGGAGTATTTCTTGTGTGCCTATGTTTCATGCTTCGTCCAAAATCCGCCTGTAGGGGGACATGCCCGACCTAACTCCAGTCGTGATTTCCTGTGATGTTGCATTTTTTTTTGCAACGTCGGATCTCAGGGCAGGCGCCGGCGACGACGACGACGACGCTGACGACGACGTTTGGCACCAGTCAGGCGCAGCAGCCGCGAGTCCAGACACGTGGTGGCGGGTGACCTTCGCTTTGGAGCTGCGGTGATGTGCACATTCAGGTTCACAGGAGCACTGACATGCTCCAGGCAAGCGAGCCCGGACCAGAAGTGCAGCCAGCGGAGGTCCAAACAGTAATGTTTGCGTCGAGCGCCAGAAACTGGCTCGATGCCATGCGGGACAATACACCGCGAGAGGCGTTGAGGCGGCCGTGGGATTAGTCTTCCCCGGTCTTCTGCACTTGACTCTGTCAATTCGCTTGCCCGCCTGTGAGATACGCAAGGAACATTGGTGGCTTTCCATGCACTTGTAGGGCAAGGCAGGCCAGGCGAATAGGATTTCGTTGTGGGGCAGCCCAGACAACACTCTAGGTACATGTATTCTGAAAGCTTCGCACTTGGATGCTTAGGCCCTGATCTAGTTCCGCATCGGCAATTCTCCCTCGTGTCGCCTTGATTTCATCGCATGTGTTGGCACCCAATGTCAGTGGCGCAAGCTGTTTGGGCATCTCTCTGCTTATCTTGCCCCCAGCCTGGCTTGGTGTAAGAAAATCCAAACCTACAGGTTGGCGTCTAGGTGGCTTTCCTGCTTTCGGTGGCTGGTAAGGAATGATGTGGGGGTATTCGTGGAAGGACTGGCGCAGGCTTCAGTGCAGAGGTGCAGTTTCTGTGAAGAGTTGTCAGATCCTGATTGTCTTGGGCCCTTTCTCCCCTTGGGGTAGGTTTCGGTGGAGCCGCTTTGGCATCGGCAACGCTTTGGGCAATCGCCCGAAGGTCGGTTGCTGGCTAATTCAGCTCGCTTTCCTTGAATCGCACGGCGAAGCGAAGAGAAAAAGGACCCCCCTCCCTCCTCTCTGACTTTCCTTGCGGCCTTTGTCCGTCTTCCCCCTGCCCTCCCTCCCTCCCTCCTGCCGCTCTTCCCCCCCTTCCCCCCCTCCTGCCCCACCTTGCTCCGTTGCCTCCTCAGCCTGCTTGCTCCTCCTCCCCCTTCACTGATCTGGTTTCGAGACCTCTTCTGAGTCATATGAGCGGCTACGGCCCCGCCGCCGCCGCCTGCAAGGCGCAGCCGCGCGCGCGCGGCAGCGGCCATCGGTGCTCGCCTCGCCTCGCCTTCTCCTCGCGAGCTCTGGGCGGCTGCTGCCGCCACCTCTTCCGTACACTACGACAGCTCCCGTCGCTCCTTCTTCCTCAGCTTTTTCTGCGGTGTTCGTCTGATCGTCCTTCCCGCGCCACACTCAGCAAGTAGGGGGCCACATGCGAACCCTACCCCTCCACGATCTCTGAAGGGGAAAGATGACGTTCACTTCGCTCGGGATCTCCCGAACGAAGCGAACCCCACCCTCCCCCTCAGAAATCGTGGGGGCCAGGGGCAGGGTTCTCATGTGGCCCCCCTGGCAAGAGCCGAACATCGCTGGCCTGCCGAGGTGAAGGCGTGCATGGAGAAGCACGCCCTGGAGCAGCGGGAGCAGCTGGCGGCCTCGATGCGTCGTGGGCTCAGCATAGTGCGCCGCCCGGCGCCCGCCTGGCGCCCGCCCGGCAGCTGCCTGCGCTGGCGGCTCCGTGTCGCAGCGTGCCCGGGGATTTGGGCCGGGCCGAGGGGGGATGGAGGGGAGGGAGCAGGAGTGCCAGGGCAAATGTAAGTCGGGCGTGTCCCTCTACAGGAGGAGTCTTCAGACACAGCAGGAACAAGCAGTAGGGGGACGATGTCCGGAGTATTTGCATGCATTGTTGCACATCTTCTTTTGACTACGTATGTTGAAATTTTCGTCCCGAATCCGCCTGTAGTGGGACACGCCCGACATCATGCCAGGGATCTGAGCTGGGCAGAGGGGGAGGAGGGGATGGAGCAGGAGAGCCAGAGTAAACCTTGGATGTAGCAGGGAAACGTAAGACTTGAGTAAGCCGGACCTCGGGTTTGCCGAAGTTTTTTGACGAGCGCGCCCTGTATTTTGACGGTGCAGTTTTCGTGGAATGTCTGCAGCGGGAGCCCGCGTCAAATTTAAGATTGTGTCTCGTCATTCTTAGGGTGGCCCCCGTCAGGCCAACCCGAGTCCCCCGTACCCGAGTCTTACGTCTCCCAGAAGCAGGAGAGCCAGATTAAACCTTGGGTGCGTCAGCAATGGAGGAGGAAGATCAGGGCGAACTCGAGGTGTGTCAACGATGCTGCAACACACACCCTTCTGTCCCAGATCCCCTCCTGACAGCGGAAGCCCACGCCACCAAGAAACGCCCCGCCTGCCTCCAGGGTGCCCCTGGATTTCATGGGCCTCGAGGGTCTTGCCACGGGGAGCGTGGCGTCCCCACACCAAACCTCAGCGAACGCCCTGGGGTCTCAGGGCCGGGCTTCCTTTTGGGAGGGGTTCCTTGTGGACTGGCCTCCGCTGTAGCAGCCCCCGTGCAAGCATCGCCTTCGCTGCGCGAGGCACGCACCCACCCTGAAGGACGAGCCTCCTCCCTCCTCCTCCTCCTCCTCCTCCTCCTCCTCCTCCTCCTCCTCCTCCGCCTCCCCTTTCCTCCTCCTCCTCCTCCTCCTCCCCCTCCTCTTCTCGTCCTCCTCCTCCTCCTCCTCCCCTCCTCCTCCTCCCTCGTCCTCGTCGTCCTCGTCCCGCCCTCGTCCTCCTCCTCCTCCTCCTCGTCCTCCTCCTCCTCCTCCCTCCTCCTCCTCCTCCTCCTCCTCCTCCCCTTCCCCCTCCCCTCCTCTCTCGTCCTCGTCCTCGTCCCCGCCCTCGTCTCGTCGTCGTCGTCGTCGTCGTCGTCGTCGCGTGTCGTCCTCTCCTCCTCCTCCTCCTCCTCCTCCTCCTCCTCCTCCTCCTCCTCCTCTCTCCTCCTCCTCCTCCGCCTCCTCCCCCCTCCTCCCTCCCCCTCCTCCCCCCCCTCCCCCTCCTCCTCCAGCGCCGCGCGGGCCCCTCGATGCAGGTGGGAGCTCCGTCCTTGGAGGGTGCTGCTGCCTTCCGTCCTCCCAGCCGCCCCAGATCCGCGCGGACCGCCAGCAGTTTAGTTTTTTTGTGCTGTTGTGTGTGCCTCTGCCACGAAGTCGGGCGTGCCCCTTCCACAGGAGGGATATCCAAACATAGTGAACACATAGTATGGGGACGTTTTTCACTATTTTTGGATCTTGTGTTTTTTTGTGCCTCTGCCACTAAGTCGGGCGTGCCCCTCCACAGGAGGGATCTCCAAACATGGTCAAAACCTAGTATGGGGACGATTTGTCGACTATGTTTAGATTTTGTGTATGTTTAGGCTTTGTCTTTTTTGTTCACCAGGAATTCCGCATGTAGGAGGACATGCCCGACCTAACTCTACCAGCGACAGCCCCGCTTCGAAAGCGGCGACCTCCGTCCGCATGTCCCTTGCGCAACCGTGATAGCTCTCGAGTAGATACTCGTTGGTCCTTGAAAAGTCGGTACCTGTTGGATCCTTTGATTCCGCTCTGCTTTGGACGCCTTCCTACTTCAATGATCGAGTGGGTTCCCCTTTCCCCTTATCTTGGAGTGGCGGGCGGAAGCCCGATCTGCTTCCGACGCCTTCCTACTTCATGTTTTTACCCAATTCTTCCGACCGACGGGCATAATGTAGTGACCCTCATTTTGGCATTGACCCGCCCTCCATTCGCGGAGAGATGCTGCTCTTTCAGGACGGGTGTGCCCGGCGTCGGGGCGAGAGCCTCGTCGTGAAGCACAGCGCCGCCTGCCTGTGCGCACTGTTGGGGACTTCGAGCGGTGAGGCACTCCTGGACGTCGCGCCCGGCCCGCCCTGACGACACGCGTGGTGGTGCGAGAGGGAGGGGGTACTTGGAACATGGGGTGGAGGAAGGGGAGCGGGAGTGGGATGGTTTAGATCGAGGGTTCGGAGAAGGAGGAGGAGGAGGAGGAGGAGGAGGAGGAGGAGGAGGGGAGGAGGGGGAGGAGGAGGAGGAGGAGGAGGAGGAGGAGGAGGAGGAGGAGGAGGAGGAGGAGGAGGGAGGAGGAGGAGGAGGAGAGGCGGAGGAGGAGGAGGAGGGGGAGGAGGAGGAGGGAGGAGGGGGAGGGGGGGGGAGGAGAGGGGAGGGGAGGGTGAGAGGGGGGAAAGGAGGAGCAGCAACGTGGCGCACGGCACCACCCCTGAGGCTCCCGCTCCTCGGCTGCGGCCAAGCTTTCCGCCGGCTCTCGCCTCTCGTCCGCAGCCGATCCGGCATACTCCAAGCCACCATGGCTCAACATTCTAGCGATGCTTTCCGAACGCAGGAGCAGCTGAATTGGACGTGTCGGACCGACCGCAGCATGGCACCGACCGCAGCTGGATGCCGGACGGTCGGCGCGGAGGCCTCCCAGGTGCTCCGGGGGAGTGGCCAGCGCGTAGAGCGACTCTTGTGTGTGTGTGTGCTTGCCCGCAGACGTGGCGAAGTGGCGTGTGTGCTTCACTGTGCGCGGGACGGTCGTAGAAGCACGCACGCTCCAGCTTCCCCTTCCCGAGGAGGAGGGAGGAGGAGGAGGAGGAGGAGGAGGGGGAGGAGGAGGAGGAGGAGGAGGAGGAGGAGGAGGAGGAGGAGGGAGGAGGAGAGGAGGAGGAGGAGGAGGAGGAGGAGGAGGGTCGTTGTCAGTGGGTCGTGTCTCGACTGCCGATTCCCCGCAGGCGCCCCTCTCGGAGCTGGCGTCGAGGAGCGCGGGGCGCCGCAGCAGTGGGGCGCGGCGCTGCGGCTCCTGCGCGAGCAGCTGCGCGCCGCTCCGCGGCCGTCCCACAGGCTCTGCACGGCGGCCGTCAGCGCCTGCGGGAGGGGCCAGCGCTGGCAGCAGGCGCTGTCGCTGCTCACGGAGATGAGGGAGGCGGGGCTGGAGCTGGACGTCATGCGGTCGTTTCTTGACTCGCTGTTTTGCCGACGGGCGCGGGCCCTCGCACCCCTCCCCCCCCTCCCCCCCCTTCCACGGAGCAGATCTCGGCTGTCTTTGGCGCCTGCTCCAAGCGGGTGGAGCCCCCCCCCCTCCATTAGGACGCACTGCTGCAAACGGTCGCACTGAGCAGAGGTCCGGAGCTAGACCCCTCCCCTTCCCACCCCCCTTCCCCCCCCCTCCGCCCACTGTCGACGAAGCGCCGAGCAAGAAAACCTTCGCCGTCAGTTGCGGCGCCGGGATCGGCGCGTGCGGGAAGGGCGGGCAGTGGCAGCGATCGCTGGCGCTGCTCGGGAACATGCGGGAGGCGAGGCTGGAGCCCAGCGCCGTCATCTACGGCAGCGGCATCAGCGCATGCGGGGCCGGCGGGGCGTGGCGGCAGGCGCTGGGGCTGTTCGCGGAGCTGCGGGAGGCGAGGGTGGGCCGCAGCGTCTTCTGCTCTTGCTTGCTCCAGGGCGCGCGCCAGGATGGTGAACGGGGCGAGGACGAGGAAGGGAGAGAAAGAGAGAGCGAGAGAAAGTGAGCGAGAGGGATATATATATATATATATGTATATATATATGTATATATATATATATATATATACAAGACTGCAGTGACGCTTCGCGCCATGCACCTTGGTCCTTGAAGTTTGGAATGCAGGCGGAATGGCAGGAAGGTCAAGCCGACAATTTAGCGATAACTCCTGGTTGCCTTTTCCGGCATCGCCGCTATAATGATGTTAT
>CAUYUJ010009433.1:5000-20000 GCA_963575745.1 Prorocentrum cordatum | reverse complement strand
GCACACACACGCGAACACACCACACACAAACACACACAAACACACACACCACACACATACGCACAAACAAACGCAAACACATCCACACCCACACCCGCACCCACACCCACACCCGCACCCGCACCCACACCCACACCCACACCCACACCCACACCCACACCCACACCCACACCCACACACGCACATTCACACAACACACAGAACACACAACACGCACACGCAAGACAACACACAACACACACAACACACAATACAACACACACACACACAACACACACAACACACACAACACACAACACACACAGAACACACATCACACACACAACACGCACACGCCCATACGTACCCATCGGGGGGCGACCGGAGGGCTCTATGGGTGCTTGCTGTCGCATGGGGGTCCCCGCTCGAACGGGAGCTCCCCAAGGGGTCCGGCATCCCGCGCCCATGCGGCAAGGGTCCCGTCGTGCTGCCTGCGCCCCTGCGGTCCGAGCGTGCTCCGCCGCCCTCGCCTTCCTCCTCCCCCCGTCTTCCTCTCGTCTTCCTCTCGTGCCCCACGCCGCTCCGACGTGTTCCTCGGCAGTCCCGGCCGCGTCTTGGACCCAAGCCGCCGCCGACGAGAGGTGCCCGTTGCCGAGGCGTCCCCCTCTGCCTCCGCGCGTCTGTTGCAGTCCGTCGTGGACCAGTCTGTGGGGCGTCTTGGGTTGCACGACACGGCGAGAAAACGAACATCATGTAGAGGCCTATGGGGAATCATTTTTTTTTCCCTCTGGAGGCCCTCTTAGGGGTTCTCTTTGAGCTGTCCTTGTGGTGTCTCAGAGGCCTTCTGGGCCGCCTTGAGGCCGTATGTATGGCTTTTGAGGCCATCTGGGCGTGTTGGTGCCCTCCTGCGGCCGCCTCTAGGAAAGCATCTTGGGCCTCTTGGAGGCGACGGAAGCTGGATCTGGAGGCTCCTCGAGGTCCCTTGTGGGCGCCGGGGAGCCCGGTAGAGGAGCTCTCTGCCCCCCCCCCTCCCTTGAACGAGATTTTGGACACCTGGGGAGGGAGAAGGGAAGGGGGAGGGGGACAGCCCGCTGTCTCACACGCCTAGCGATCCTCTCCGATAGGTCCCATCCCAGAGACTTCCCATAGATTGTCCGAGGCCCAAGAGTGTCCCTGCAGGGCCCCAGACGCGCCGAAGATGGCACACAAGATGGCCCCCCGCTTGCTCCCCGATATGGCCCCCAAACAGTTTCTCCACGGCCCAGGGACCGCCCCAAGATGGTCCCGAAGACCTCTCCAGACGGACCGAAGACCCCCAAGAGAGCCCCGCCAAGCCTTGGGCGACCCCAAGATGGGGCCCCCAGGCTCCAAATTCAAGATGGTCGCGAGAGGGAGCCAGCCGCCAGCAGCACGAGCGGGCAGGGTAGGCAGCGCCCGCCAGCGGCAGCAGGCAGGAACGGCAAGTGGCAGGGGCACTCGGCAGCAGTAGCACGAATTCTCAGAAGCGAGCGGCAGCACGAATGTTCGGCTTGCAGCAGCACCGAGCGGCAGGAACAAGCAGCAGCATGTGGTGGCAGCAACCAGAATGCCATACCAAGCTGCAAACATGAGCAGCAGTCATCCGCGTGCGCGAGCAAGAGAGTGACACTGCCCATCGCGGGTTTAGTCCACGGGTGCGCGCTAGTCATCAGCTACAACGCTGGGATCAGCGCGTGCCAGAAGGGGACGCAGTGGCAGCGGGCTTTGGGGCTCATCAGCGAGATGCGGGAGGCGAAGTTGGTGCCCGACGTCGCTAATTGCAACGCTGGGATCAGCGCGTGCGAGAAAGGCGAGCAGTGGCAGCGGGCTCTGACTCTGCTCCGCGAGATGTGGGAGGTGAGGTTGAAGCCCGACGTCATCTGCACTCGGTTGCGAGCGAGGGGGGGAAACCAGAAGGAGAAGGCCCTCTCAGAAGGCGGCGGGACTTCTCAGAAGCCCTCGCGCCTTCTGAGAGGTTCCCTGCGCCTTCGGGGAAGGCCTGGAGAACCAGAGGGCCGGGGGACTTCAGAACCCTCTGAGCAGGCCTTCTCCTCCGAGGACTGCGTCTTCCTGAAGCCGGCTCCGGCTCGAAGCGCGTGCTTCTGCAGCCGGATCCGGGCTCGCGAGCACGCGTTATGGTCTCTTTTGGGCCGGGGCCGGCTTCGAAGGCGCGCAGTGCTTTCCCCCCCCCCCCCGTCGCTCGCTGCCGACGCGCTGCGCGCTACCGGGCACCGGGCGTGCCAGAAGGGCCCCGCGAACGCCCCCGGAGCCCCGGCCTCCAGGAGGGCCGGCAGCCGCCTCGGCCTCGCTTCGGGCGCCCCGCCGCCCCGGCCCCAAGGGAACCCCCGGGCACCCCGGAGGGCTCCAAGACGGCCCCGGCCCCAGGACTGGTGGGCCAACTTCCCACCACCGCTACCGAAGGTGGGATGGGGGAGGAGGGAGGTTGGGGAGGTCCTCCTTCTCCTCCTCCTCCTCCTCCTCCTCCTCCTCCTCCTCCTCCTCCTCCTCCTCCTCCTCCTACTGTTCTTTCTCCTCCTAATTGCTGTTCCTTCTCCTCCTCCTCCTCCTTCTCCTCCTCCTTCTCCTCCTCCTCCTCCTTTCTCTCCTACCTATTGTAGCGGTGGTGGAAAATTGGCCCATCAAAGACGGCTCAAGAGCGCCCCAAGAAAGCCCAGAAGGCTTTCAACATGCCCCGAGAAGGCCCCACGAACCCCCACACAGGAGGGGTTCCAGAAGCGGAAGCCATGGATCTTCTTTTGGTTTTCGGAGCCTTCTCTTGCACTCGCGTTCCCTCTGGCCTCAGAACGCCCAAGACGGCCGAACAGTCTTCAGCGATCGCCCCAGAACGGCCCAAGCACCCAAGAGAGCCCCAAGATGGTCCACGTCTGCTCTGGAGGCTGCCATAATCGTCCATGAGGCCCCCAGGACGGCCCCAAGAGGGGGACCCTGATCCCGAGAATACATTCCGAAGGCTTCCACCCGATTCAGCCTCCTCCACGGTCAGCACGCCCCCCCAGGCGCCTCGAAGGATTCCCCGAAGCCCCCGAGAGACCCCCAGAGAGGGCCCGAAGAGGCTTCCAGAAGCCTCGCAGCAACCCTCCAAAAGGCCTTCAAGAGACACCGAGCGGCCTACCAGAGCCCCCAGGACGCATTCCAAGAAGGGCGAAACGCGATCGGAAAGCAAATCGGAGTCGGGCTGGAAGGAAGTTCGGGGACAGGCGACGCGCGCGATCGGAAAACAATTCGGACAATTGGCTTTCGGGAATCCGAGGTGGAGGGGAGCGAGATTGCAAAGCAGATCGGAAATGGGCCGGAAGCAATTTCGAGGAGGGGCGAAAAGCGACGTAGAAACACTTCGGAAACGTGCCAGAAAAGAAATTCGAAGACGGGTCACACACAATCGGAAAGCAGCCTGGATACGGGCCAGGAAAAAAATCGAGAGGGGGGTAACGCGATTGGGCAGCACATCGGCCACGGGTTGGAAGCAAATTCGATGAAGGGGGAAAGGTGGTCGGACAGCAGAACGCACCCACGCGCCCGACGGAGGAGGCAGGCGGAGGAGGAGGAGAAGGAGGAGGAGGAGATGAAATTCGGGGAGGGGGGAACGCGATCGGAAAACGAAGCGGAAGCTGGCCAGAAGCGAGAGGGAACGCGATCGAAGAGCAGATCGGGCCCAGGCCAGAACGAGGTTCCAGGAGGGGGGGAAACGTTCTCGGAGAGCACACTTGAAACGGCCCGGAAGGACATCCGAGGAGGGGCGAAACGTGATCGGACAGCGACAGCACATCGGGAGCAGTCCGTGACATGCGAAGTTCGAGCCCCACGGCTTTCTTGTCGGCCTTTCGGCAGCACGGTCCACAATCACATGCCAGTTCGTGCAGATGTCTTGGACGTGGTCCACGGGTCAGCCCTAGTCTCCCCTACAATGCAGCGTTCGGCGCGTGTGGCAGAGCTTTCGGTGGCATCGAACCGGCCTCCTCCGGGCCGCTCCCAGCAAGCCCTTCGGCGCTCCGGGCCGCCCCGGGCAGCCGATCGCGCAGCGGACGGCCCAAGACCGCTCCAGATCGACGCGGCGCGCCCCGCAGACGGCTCCAGGACGGCTCCAGACGCTCCGAAGCCGCCCCCTGAGGCTTCCGAAAGGACCCCCACGCCGGCGTCGTCGTCGTCGGTGTCGTCGTCGTCGGCGTCGGCGGCGTCGGCGTCGGCGGCGTCGACGTCGTCGGCGTCGTCGACGTCGTCGGCGTCGTCGGCGGCGGCGTCGTCGTCATTGCCGTCGTCGTCGTCGTCGTCGTCGTCGTCGTCGTCGTCGTCGTCGTCGGCGGGCCGCCCCCCCGTTTTTCTCTGGCCGTAAGGCCTCTTAGGGCCACCGAAAAAACAACGGATCCTGCCAGCTGCCTGGCCCGAGCGGCCCTCTTGGGCCTGCGAGCCCAAACTTTTCCTTCAGCGAGAAGGTCGTCGTCGTCGTCGTCGTCGTCGTCGATGCCGCCTCCGGCGACGACGACGACGGCGGCGACAACGACGACGGCCACGGAGAGCCTCAAAAGGCTCCGAGAGTAGTCAACAACCTGTCACAAGCAAGACCCTTTTTCGTGACAGGTTGTTGGAACCTGCCTTACAGGCACTGCCCCCTGTGCTTCGATGGTGGTGATCCACCCCACGGGTACACACTAGTCAGCTACAACGCCGGGATCAGCGCGTGTGGCAAAGGCCGCCAGTGGCTCCAGGCGCTCTCCTTACTCATGGAGCTGTGGAGGGTGAAGTGGATGCCCAGCGAGGTCAGCTACAACGCTGGGATCAGCGCGTGCGAAAGTGAAGAAGGCGAGCTGTGGCACCAGTCGCTGTCGCTGCTCCGCGAGATGCGGGAAGCGAGGCTTGAGCCGGACATCCTCAGCTACGGCGCCGTGGTCAGCGCGTGCGAGAAGTGCGGGCAGTTGTCGCAGGCGCTGTCCTTGCTCGACGAGATGTTGGAGGCCAGGTTCGAATTGGACGTCGTCAGCTATAGCGCTGGGATCACCGTGTGCGGGAAAGGCGGAGAGTGGAAACGGGCGCTCTCTATGTTCGCCGAGATGCGGAACGCGATGCTGGAGTCCAACGTCATCAGCCACAGTGCTGGGATCAACGCGTGCGAGAAATCCGATCAGTGGCAGCGCGCGATGTCGTTGCTGGGCCAGACGTGGAAGCGAAGCCTGGAGCCCAACGTAATATGTTTCAACGCTGGTGCCAGCGCGTGCGAGAAAGGAGGACAGTGGAATCATGCATGGTTCTTGCTCAGTGAGCAACAGCAGGTGCGTTTGGAGCCCGATGCCATTAGCTACAACGCCGCTTTCATGGCGTGCAAGAGAGGCTTGGAGTTGCAGTGGCAGCACGTGCTGGCGTTGCTCAGCGAGGCGTTGGATGCTTATGTGGATTTGGACGTCAATAGCCACGTGATTGGGATCATCGCGTGGGAACAAGGTGGGCAGTGGCAACAGGCGCTGTCTTTCCTAAGGAATTCGCTGCAATTGCAGCTGCAGCCGAATAGCTACATGTTCAGCAGTGCAATCGGCGTGTGCGAGAGAACCGGGAATGTACCTTCTTTGGGAACGTGTGATTTCCGTGTCCACTCGGGGGAATTTTCGGTGGGGGGTGGCTTGAAACCTAGGCGTACAGGATGGACTGCGCGTCTGGCTCGGGAGAGCTGGCCTGCCGGGTGGTACAGATGACTGAGCTGGTCACCGGCCACGCCTCGATGCAATGAGCAGGTGCCAGAAGACGTGGAGTTGTAGCGGGAGGCGCCGCTGCCCAGCATGATTTGAAGCCGAATGTTACCGCCAGTGTGCAGTCTCGGTGTTTCATTCAGCCATGTTAAAGGCACACGTGGAGTTGACGCAGTGTGATTTGGTCAGCGACTCCATGCTGACGCCGGATGTAGCAATTATGCCTCTACCGACCTCGCTAGGTTCATTCGATCCACAGTGGGTTGGCGCGAGCATCAAGTGAGAAGAAGACGAGCCAATCATAATCTGTCATGTCGCACTTCGAGCCGCCGTTTACCAATCTGCGCGCACATGCAATACATCCGTATCATGTTGTTGTATCCTTTGTCGTTCTGCCCACGTCTGGTGATCCTGGTGTTTCAAACGAGCGACGGAGGAGAACGAGGCCGACTGTGCCGACATTCGCGCGTAAGCTGCCCGCGTAAGGTTGCGCGTAAGTGCCTTCGTCTCCAATGTAATGTGCCGCGCTGGCGGTCCGTGTAAGCCACCACGTAAGGTTGCTATGCCTTCTTGCGTCAGGCCCACTCCTGTTCGTCGCTCAAATGCCTTGAATTGCAGGACATTCATTCCAGAACCGCGTACAAGGTCACAAACTATTAACTCGACTTGGACGGCGTTGTCTCGGCGCAGTTGGGAGTGCTATCCAAACCCAGGGTAGCTCTACCTTGCTGTAACCTTTTTTTATATGTGAGAGCGCACTGTATGTGGCTTGGACTTGTTATGATCGGGGCCACCAATTCAGACGCACTGGGCGATTCGTCGGTTGAGTATGTGCCGGTCTTTCGAAGTAACCTGCGAGATGTCTCTTATTTTCGTTGGTCCAGCACTTCAGCACGCGACGCACGGAGTTCAGAACGTTTTGAAAGGATATTGTCAAAAGCCGCGAGTTCAGGTTGAACCTTGTAGCAGAGCGAGGCAAAGCGCAACCTAAGCGGCAACGCCGGCGTAACACTTACCGCAGAGGCCTGCGCCATTCCGCCAGCGACCAGGAGAGGGGATATTCGTCACGATGTCCTCGACCTCCTGGGTGTTCAACGAGGAGGGAAGCGTGGAGGAGGCGCGATAGGGACACAGTCAAGACTCAGGAGGAAAAGAAACACACAGACACAATTAATCTTCGATTCCCCAGAGAATATGGGAAAATATGGGAAGTGGGGGGGGAGACAGAAGCCCAGAACATATGGGAAAATATGGGGAATCTTTTTATTTGTGTGTATTTATTTGTGTGTCCTGTGGCCCCTTCAAAGACGCTGAAAGAAGGACCACCGTGGGCTCGGGAGGATATCTGGTGCTCGGGCCGTTCCACCGTTCCTTCCATGTAGGCCAGGGGGCCCCTTGGGCCATCTTGGACGCCCTGACCGCTGGCCAGCCCTCTCCAGGCCCACGAAATGGAGCAGGGGGCCCCTTCGGGGAAGGGGTGGGGGGCGCGGCGGTGTGCGGCGGTGCGTGGCGCCACCGAGGCCAGGGCGAGCTGGACCAGGAGGCTGCCACTCCCCTGAGTGGCGCCGACGACGACGACGCCGACGACGACGACGACGCCGACGACGCCGACGACGACGACGCCGACGACGTCGACGACGCCGACGCCGACGACGCCGACGCCGACGACGACGACGCCGACGACGACGACGCCGACGACGACGACGACGACGACGACGACGACGCCAGCGCCGACCGGCCCCAGGGATGTGGCCACGACCTCCGGGGCCCACGCGTCAAGCAAAGTGGAGCAGCCGGATGTCTGGGGAGGGCTGCTGTTCGCAAACGTTCGGCCTCTGCATGGAGGCCCCTGCCGGGCCTTCGGTGGGGGCCGGCTTTACAGAGACGCCTCGGGACGAAAGGCCAGTCCAGGGGAAGGGGTCGATACCCCTGAGGGTCGACGTTCCCAGACCCTCGACGTCATGATTTGTCAGAACGTCGACCCTCAGAGGTCTCGACCCCTTCCCCTGGACTGGTTTTTCATCCCGAGGCGCTTTTTGACGGTACCGAGGGCCGGTAAGGGTCTCCGGAGGCAGAGAGTATGCCCGAGGGGGTCTGGGAGGGTCGACGCTGCGAAAAAGTCATGGCGTCGGGGGTGTGGGGAGGGTGGGGGGCAGGGGACCCTGAGATCCGACGTTGCCAAAAAAATGCAGCATTGCAGCAAATCACGACCAGACCCCCCGGACCCCATCCTTCCTCGTCATTCTTCGAACCGGATCGATCTGCGAGGGCCCCGGGGCCCGAGATGCGGCGAAGACGGCCGCCTCGAAGAAACGGAGTCGCCAGGACCTCCGGGGAGGAGGCTGGGGACGGTCTGGCTTCGGGCTGCGCGCAGGCGGCCGCCCCCTGGCTTGGCATCGCTCGGACGTGTGCATTTTCCCTTCGGGGACCATCGAGGAGCATCCTTGAGCATTTGGCGAAAAAGCCACGCACGGACCCGAAGAAAGCACAGGGAAGGGACGTCCGAGCGATGGCCCCCTGGGCGGCCCTTAAGGCTGGCCCCGGCACGCCCCCCGGGCAGGCCCTGTGGGGGGGGGGGGGCTCCCCGCAGCCCCCCCCCCGACAGCAGGCCCCCCCCCCGAGTCTGCTCCGGGGCGGTCTCGGCACCCCGGAGCTCCGAGCCCAGACTTCACGTCGGGCCTGTCCCCCATACAGGGGGATTTTCGACGAGAAACAAAACATACCCCAAACATGCCCAAGAAAGGCCAACAAATATTCAAAAGATAGTCCCCAGACTATTTTTGGACTATTTTTTGATTTTATTTTTGGGGCATTTGTTATTTTTCGTCGACAATCCCCCTGTATGGGGGACAGGCCCGAAATAAGCCCAGACATGACCGCGTGGTGAAACAGCTCAGGACGGGAGGTGTTCGGGCCATGCTCGGCCCCGCCGGGGGGGGCCCTCTCGCTGGGCCCCGGGACCGTCAGTTGAAGGGCTCGGGACGAGGAGCCGGTCCCCGGGGAAGGGGTCGGGACTTGCAGGGGCGCCGTCCTGACAGAAACGATCCGGACGTCGCACGTCTGGGCGGATCGTTTTTTTTTTTTTTTTTTTTTTTTTTTTTTTTTTTTTTTTTTTTTTTTTTTTTTTTTTTTTTTTGTTTTTTTTTGTTTTTTTTTGCGATCTGGCGGCTCGTCTTGGACCTCGGCCTTGGGGGCCCCTTCTCGGGCCCGAGGCGGAGCCGGGCCGAAAGGCCGCCCCGGGGGAAGGGTCGACTATAGACGTGAGAGTGACCTCCAGTGCGGGCCCATTGGGGTCCCCCGATCGCCGCACGAGATGCGATGGTAGCGTCTTGCGCGCCTGTGTCTGGTCCCTCGGTGGCCCCCAAAAAGCCGCGCACCAAAGGTCACTCTTACCCAGGGTCGCTCTTGAGTATAGCCGAAAAGGGGTCGGGACCTCTGGGGCTGCGGATGGAAAACATCATAATTACTGGCGGATGTCTGGCTGGGGCGCCGAGCGCTCCTGAGGCGCCGCCGGGCCCAGACCTCCCGGCTGCTCCAGTTTTTTCGGGGCGTGGCCCTGGAGATCCGGACCGCTTCCCCAGGGTCAAGTCGGGCCTGTCCCTCTAGAGGAGGATTATTCAAAAATTGGGAAAAATATAGAGGGACGATTTGTTGTCACTACTTTCCACCATTTTTGCTTATTGTTTGGGTATTTGTCATGTTTCCTCCAAAATCCGCCTGTAGGGGGACATGCCCGACCTAGCCCCAGGGCCGGTTTTTCCTTCTGAGTCGTGCTTTGACGCTCCCGAGGCCCGGCGAGGGCCCCCTGAGGCCGAAACCGGCAACACAGAAGCCGCGCGCTCCGAGTTCTGTTGGGGCGTCGGATCTCCGGGGAGGCGGCGCCAGGGTGTTGAGGCCGCCCTGGGCTGCTCGGGAGGCCTGCTGAAGCCAGCTGGGCCGGGGAGAGCATGCAACGCACGGAGTGACTCGGGTAATTCTTCAGTGGCGAGCTGGATCCGTGAGAGGATCCGCCTGGCATGTCGATGAGCAGAGGCTTCGGTGCCTCTTTCTGGGTTGAGGCCAGCCGGGACTGCCCCTGGGGGGGGGGGGGTCGGGGCCTGAGAGACGGGGGTCAGTGCAAACGGGGGTCAGCCAGAGCGCCAGATGCTGCAGGATCCTGCGAAGACACCCTCTGGCTGACCTGGGTCAGCGAGCCGCTCGTGGCCGCGAGGCGGCCGCGCACATTGGCTGACCCGTGTTTGCGAAGACCTGCGTTGCAGTTTTTGTTCCTGTACTGCAGTTTTTTCGGGGGTGGACAGAACCCCCACAGTGACACGTCGATGAGTGAATTGCCTGTTTTTGGTTCTTGAGAGGGCGCCGTGGCCGTTGTTTCCCAGGCTTGCGCCCGCCAGGTTTGGGCCTCAGGTCGTTTTCACTAAACCACGTTTTGCTAAAGTGGGGTCTGTCCATCCCCGAGACTTGAGTCGGGCCTGTCCCCCTACAGGGGGCTTTTCGACGAAAAATAAAAGATACCCCAAACATGCCCCAGAAAGGTCAAATGATACCCAACAAATAGTCCCCAGAGTATTTTTTTTTTGCATTATGTTGGGGGTCTGTCCATCCCCGATTTTTGGTTTCCTGCTGACCCGGCCAGCGCCAGAGCCGACCAGCAGCAGTCGAATTTGGATGTTTTTGGTATTGCTGAAAGGCTTTTTGAATCATGTAGTTCTTACGCGCGGAATCCGGATCCCTGACAACTGATTGCGATTCGGCTGAGGTCAAAGATGTCGATCCTTCAGCCGGCAATGGGGCGAGAATGGGCAAAGATACCTTCTCGCAGCCACCTGTGGGATCCTCAGTGCCTCGTTCCACCAGGACTGCCGCACCAACCACAGGCTCTTCATTGCAGCGTGTTCGTCCTCTACGCGCCCAGCGTGGGAACCTTCCAAACGGTAGCGTCTCCCGTGCTGGTTCCGATTGTGACTCTGATCCGGATGGAGTCCCTGAGTTTCCTAATCTTCAAGCGCAGTTTTATCCTCGAGAACGCCAGCAACCTCTACATACCATCTCTCCAGTTGTCCCTACCTCTGTTCTTTCACAGCATCGTCAGCAAGAGCGCCACCGGAAGCTGAAGGCAAATGCCGTGCTGGATGCGGCTCCCGGCGCGGACGCTGATGGGCATACCGTCGGCGAGTCCACCGATTTTCGTGGTCAGGGCAAAGTTACCTCCACCACATGCGTTTCACCATTTTCCTTGTCATCCAGATTGTCTTGGAGTAGTACCTCTAACATAGAGATGCACGACACTCCGCAACATATTAACACTAGTTGGGGCAAGCCTCGCAGAATGTGCCGCCCGCTGCAAACGCAGACGTTCGCCACGTGGAACGTGGAAGGCCTCAGAGGGGATTTGATCGTCAAGCTTGTGGAGCTTACGGAGATGATGAAAAGACGATGTATAGCTGTTCGGTGCATCCAAGAAACTCATCTCCACGGTGCGGAATATTACACAGACGACAACGGGTTCTTGGTATGCTTATCCGGGGAGCTGGACGAGGAGGCTCGATCTGACGCAGGCGTTGGTTTCAGAGTTTCCCCATAGAGCTCTTCTGCAATAGTGGCTTTCGGGCGTGCTCGTCGAGATCAGCATCTTTACGAATCAAAGTGGTGGGAGGTATGATCACGGTACTATCTGTGTACACCCCGCATGGCGGGCACGACGTGGACGACCGGCTGGACTTCTATTCCGACTTCCAGGGGTTGGTCAGATCTAAGACGTTCCATAGTACCACAGTGGCATTGGGCGACTTCAACGCCAGGCTATTGAAGCGAAGGGTCGGGGAACACAAAATACTTGGGGAGTACGTTTTCGAATCGCATCCTCCGAAAAAGGCGACCACTGCTGTCACCAACCGCCAATTATTACTAGAATGTTGTGTTAGTGCAGACATGGCCATTGCAAATACATTCTTCGATTTACCAGTTGGCGAGTTGGCGACGTACCGAGATCTTGGGCCATCCCCAACACAAGCGGTTACACCCGATCTTTCTGCTCAGCTCAATTTTGTTTTGTGCCACCAATCTATACTTCCACTGGTGGGGAGATGTCGAGTACGCCGGGAAGACGCTCTCAACACCCAGCACCACTTGTTGGAAGCGGATTTCGCCTTTCAATTCCCTGCCGCACACAAATCTCACCCTCCACGGCGCGACGTTTCCTCTTTGGTTGGCCCGGGCGTGGAAGCAGCGTTTATTTCAAGGTTTCCCGAACACCGGGAATCTACGGGGGAATGTGCGACTTTAGACTCCATTGGGGCTAAATTGGCATCTGCGTTCGCCGCGGCATCGACGGCGTTGCGAACACGTGCTGTCGCATCCCGGCGTCCATGGATATCCCAGTCCACGCTGAATTTGATCGAAGAGAGAAACAATCACCGACATGCCTGTCATTACGATGAGGAGATGTCCAGGAACAAAGCAATCAGGAATGCGGGCCAGAGGGGTCAGCAAATTTGGATGGAACGTGCACTGGTTGGAGGGAGCTGGGAGGCAGAACGGAAATTGCGAAAACCCGTTGCGAGGAAGCACGCTGGCGTTCGACAAATGGACGGGCACATGACGGACACAGCTGAACGACCAGACGCTCTTGCAGACTATTTTGAACAAGTGCAAAGGCAAGTTCGTTTTGCAGAGTTGACGCCTACAGCTAATGAAGTTTCGGGCCCTACTTTGAACGTGGACGTATCTGCTTTTACTATCTCTGAGCTCCATGTCCCCCCAGAGTTCTGGAAGATCGTTGGCAAGAGCAATGGCGCCTGCAACGCGCTACTGGAGATATGCCAAACATGCCGGAGGAAAAAAAACTTGCCCAACAGCTGGAAGAGAGCTAATGTAACTTTGCTATTTAAGAAAGGAGACGCGACGCTACCCAGCAACTACCGTCCCATATCTTCGCTTACTGTCGGGTAGAAGACGCTCGCAGCGATGCTGCATTGGAGGCTTCTCGGAGGAGGGGCAGAAGACAGGATTCGACAATCTCAAGTCGGCTTCCGGCCGAAACGCGGCACGGCGGCAGCATTATCGATAATCCGGAGAATGGTGGACGCAGCTCATCAAGACAAAGGCAGCGGATTGATACTTTTATTTTTGGGCTGGGCAAAGCTTTTGACCGCGTCGAGCCAGATTGCTTATGCAAGGCGTTGGTACGTTTTGGCATTCTGGATCCTATGGTGGACATGAGCCGGGGAATCTGCGCATACAGATATTGTACGCTAGTGGACCATTGCGGCCGCTCGAGTGAACGGAAACAAATGGCGGGCATCGCCCAGGGTTGCCCATTCTCCCCATACTTGTTCATCATTTTACAAACCGTTCTTCTTCACGACGCGTTTTCTGATCTGGTACTTGCGGAGGAGCCAGAGTACGTCGCCACCAGAGACCTCCTCTACGCGGACGACACTCTGCTCGCGTCAACCCACGCCGGCAATTTAGAACAGATGTTGAGCAACATCGTTTTGGAGGGTCAAATACGGCATGGAGTTGAACTGGGACCAGACCGTGCAGATACAAGTTGGTTGCCAGAGTACGCTTCAACAGTCTAGTGGGGGTCCTATCAGAAGCGTCAGAGAAGCGATCTACTTGGGATAGCTTGTGTCCTGCGACGGCCGGGCAAACAGCGAAATCTTGAGACGGATCGGCGTGAGCACGAACCTATTCAGACAGCTTCAGAAGTTGTGGGCTCATGCATCCATTGGCCGGCGTCGCAAATAACATATCCATTGGAGTTGTGTGATCAGTAAATTGTTATATTCCTTGGATTCTTTACTGTTGTTGACGGCAGAGAGGGATCGGCTAGATGCTTTCCGCTGTAAGTGTTTACGCAAGATCCTCAGTATTCCGCATTCATTTGTATCTAGAATTTCTAACGCGACCGTTCTGGAGAAGGCTGAGTCGCTGCCTTTGTCAGAGGTTTTACACGAGAAGCAGACTGCACTGTACAGGAATATCGCAGACCAGCCACTTAATTCGTTAATGCGACGTCTCGTGTGCAACCCGGATGGCACCCCAAAGGACTGGGCACGCCGCCGCGGCAGAGGGCGCCCGCGACAGCAGTGGGCGAAGTCAGTGTTTGCCCTGGAGCAGGTGAATTTGTGACCTCCCCTGTCTTGCTGCCCTCCTCCTCCTCCTCCTCCTCCTCCTCCTCCTCCTCCTCCTCATTGTTGTCGTGCTAATTGTATTGTGTGTAACCGGTGCCTCGCAGTCGGGCGCTGTATATTGTGCGTCGCAGTCGTGATGCGCTTTGTGCTTCTGCTTCACAGTCGTGTCGCGTTTCATTTTCCGCCGCGCGCTGTCGCAACCCAGAGGTGATTTTTTACACCTACAGGCAGGCGCACCGCCAAGCATCGGTCCAATAGCGATACGGATGCTTTTGCCAACGCGTCTTACATATTCGCGGCTTCTGACCTGACTTGCTGGCCCGGGTCGTGGACTGACCCGGGCCCGAAGATCCCTTCGAGGGGGGGGGGGGCGGGCGGTCTGCGCGCGCCGCCCGAGAGGCCATCCTGCCGGGCACGGGGGAGCGGGGTCGCGGGGGGGGAGGTGCAGGGCCGGAGCTGCCGGAGAGGCTGCTCCCCCCCCCCGGAGGGGCGACGCCCCGGGCGACGATCTTCGGACCCGTGGGTCAACCCAGACCCGGGTCAGCAGGAAACCAAGAAACTGCAATGCGAGAAAAAAACTGCAACGCAGGCCTTCGCAAACCCGGGTCAGCCAATGTGCGCGGCCGCCTCGCGGCCACGAGCGGCTCGCTAACCCGGGTCAGCCGAAGGGGGTCTTCGCAGGATTTTGCAAAATCCGGTGCCCTGGCTGGCCCCCGTTTGCACTGATCCCCGTCTCAAGGCTCCCGAAGAGCGGACAGCGCACACCCAGACCCCTGCGGTCAAGTCGGGCCTGTCCTTCTACAGGGGGGAGCGTCCAAACATTGTAAACAAAATAGTCTGGGGACGATTCGTTGAGCATTGGTTGATCATTTCGTTTTTTTGTTTGTTGCTATTTTTATTTTTTTCGTCCAACGTCCCCCTGTAGGGGGACAGGCCCGACCTAACCCTAGGGGGGTCGGCGGGAGGAGGACTTGCTATGGGTATGGGTGCGGGTTGTCGGAACGCGGGGGAGGCTCCCGTTCGAGCGGAGACCCCCCTCCGACAGTGCGCACCCATAGCCCCCTCCGTCCTCCCTATGGGTATGGGTGTGCGTTGTTCGTTCGTCACCGGGGGAATGTTCCAGGAGAGGGGCGGAGGAGGGCGGAGGTCGACTACATGAAACAGTGACCCTT
>CAUYUJ010009433.1:0-2500 GCA_963575745.1 Prorocentrum cordatum | reverse complement strand
GTAGCCCTTAATCGTTCTGGCGAACGCATCTCTGGGGTTGCCTCCTAAGGATCGAAGGTCAGTCAGTCACTCAGTCAGTAAAGCCATGCATCCATCTGGTTGCGGGCCAGGCAAGTGCCAAGGCGGAGGAGATACAGGCCAAACTCGTGGCCCGACAACACAGACTCGCCAACTGCGCGCTAGGAGGACGAGAGAAGGAGGAGGAGGAGGAGGAGGAGGAGGAGGAGGAGGAGGAGGAGGAGGAGTGACATGACGATGACGAGGAGGTCCGAGGCTGGAGGTCTCGTAAGATGCTTGGCGTTTGCATGTCACATCTGGGCAGCGTCTCGTCGCCACGGCCAGTTTCCCTCTCTGGGACCCCGCCCAGAGCGCGCACACCAGGACGGGCCCCGAGGATGCGGGTGGCCGAAGCTGGCTGGGCCGAGGATCGCGATCTTCACAATGCTTTGGGCCCCTGCCTCGGCCTGTGGGGAGCTTCTCGCTGCCACGGCTGGCGTCCTCCTGGGGTTCGGGCCGAGGATCGCGATCTTCACCATGCTTTTGGCCCCTTCTTGGCCTGTGGGGAGCTTCTCGCTGCCGCGGCCTGTGGGGAGATTCTGCTCAGAGCGCGCGCCAGGTCGGGTGCGGAGGTATTTCCCCAGGCCGCTATCCCTGGACCTCTCCCGAGGTGCGTGCTGACCAGGCTTTCGAGGCGAATCCAGTGGTGGCGGCGAGGGCCTCCCAGAGGGCCGAGAAAGGGGACACTGGGCGAAGGGCAGCGACATCGGTGCCTTCTCTTTTACTCCTCAGAAGGCTCCCTGGAGTTGTTTCACCGACTTCGGGCGCACGGGGCCTTCCCCCGGGCCCTAGGCCAGTCAAGAGACGGGTCGGGGTCAGGCGCTGGTGCCATGGGCGACGCCCCAGGGTGCTCAGGCCCGCGCTTCATTACCGGGGTCCCTTTCTCCCGCATGTCGGATGAAGTTCTGGGCATCGCTCGGACATGCGCACCTCTTTCGGCGAGGACCATCGCATAGCACATTGGATCGTCTCACGGAGAGTAAGCGCACCATATCGAAGATTGCTCGGGGAATTTGGACGTCCGAGCGATGGGGCGCGCGCGTGTACAGCACGCCGTCGACAGCCACCGCCTGCGCCCTTCATGGGCTCGCTTTCGGGCGCGCGGGCTTGACCTCGACCCTTAACTTCGGAGTTCCGCTCGGGTTTCCTGGGTCGGCGCTGGACCTCCCTCCCCAATCGCTTGGGCGGCGCCTCCGGCGCCGCCCCTGGTGCGCTCTGCGCATCCGTGCGGCATCGAGTGCAGTTGCAATCCAATTCGGCTTCAGTCGTTGCAGCGGCAGCAGCGGCAGCAGCGGCAGAAGCAGTAAGTGGATTGATGGGAGGGGGAGCGCAAGAGCTCCAGAGGGAGGATAGATGTGGTGGGTGGCAATTGGTGCCTGGAACGGTAGGTGGTGGCACGAATGCCTTGAGATGGAGGTACGGGTCACCCCCCCCTACGGCCGTCTTCGTTGGCCGAGGGACCGTAGGGGGGTCCTCGGCCCCCTCCGGTGCCTATTGACGGCAAAATGGAAGGTTGACTGGTGGGAGTGGGAAACCCTCGCAACCCCATTGATGGAAGCTGCGAGGGGTGTGAGGCCTAATGACGGTCCTCACCGACGAGGCCTATTGACGGTCCTCGCCGAGGGGAGGGGAGGGGCGAGAGGGAGGGGGGCCACTCCGAGTGTCGATGCCGCCCGCGGTGCCTCTCACTCCTGAGGCGGGATTCCTGCAAATGGGGGCCCACAAACCAGCATACACAGTTTCGACTCCGAGACTGTGTATACGCCACACACCCCGGAACCTCCAGGACTAATTTTTCACTACATCGACGGACCAGTTTCCTGTCGGTCCCCCGGCGTTGCGTTTCAGCATCCCTTGGTGGCAAACCCAGAGGAGCCCGACGCAACGAAATTGTCACGAAATTCGGCTCCCGAATAAGCCGCAACCAAAACAACCACCAACTCGATCGATCGGCGTACCCCCTTGAATTCCCGATGCAACGGCGTACCCCCTTGAATTCCCGATGCAACGGGAAAGGCCTGAGCGGGCAGCGGCAGACAACACCTAGGGAGGAGGGAGGCACACGGAGGAGGAGGGGGAGGAGAGCGGCGGTAAGCGGGGGGGGGGGGGAAGGGGGCGGGCAAGGGGCCAGAGCGGGGACGGGGAAGAGAGGGGCGGGGGGACAGAGACTGAAGTCAAACGTAGATTTGTGGCCCCAAGGGATCCTGGAGGTAGGTCTTCTCGATTGGTTGGCGGGGAGTGGGCACGACCGCATGAGTGCCACTACAGCACGGGTCGAGCCATCACCCTAGGTGGGCGGGGAGAGGGACACGACCGCATGAGTGCCACTACAGCACGGGTCGAACCGTCACCCTTGGTGCACTGCTGGGGTGGCCCAAGTGCCAAAATGTAAAGGCTGACTGACATTGACAGGCACAATCAGCCGGCAGGGGAATAAATCCCG
>CAUYUJ010009432.1:15000-34321 GCA_963575745.1 Prorocentrum cordatum | reverse complement strand
CTACTACTACTACTACTACTACTACTACTACTATTAGTATTTTTACGACTACTACTACTACTACTACTACTAGTACTACTACTAGTACTACTACTACTGCGACTACTACTACTACGACTACTACTACTACTACTACTAGTAGTACTAGCACTACTATTGTTCTTACTACTACTATTACTACTACTACTACTACTACTACTACTACTACTACTACTACTACTACTTCAACTACAACTACAACAACAACTACTACTACTACTACGACCACTACGACTGACATTACATTCCATACTATGAATCAATGATCCATGTACTCTTTGTAATAATAGTAGTAGTAGTAGTAGTAGTAGTAGTAGTAGTAATAATAGTTGTATAGAAATAGTACTGCTAGTAGTAGTGGTAGTCGTGGTAGGAGTATCGGTATTACCAATAATGTTATTCTGATTGGAATACATAGTCGCAATGTGAGCATTATTCCCAAATCAGAGCTTGTCTCTGTAGGAGTCCTAGCGAATTCATATGGTTAGGTTACCTGTGGCGCCGATTTCGGCGGCACGCCAGGGTGCCCGGGTGCCCGGGTACGCTGGTGCCCGGGTGCCCTGTAGCCCTCTAGCTTTATAACCCTATAGCCCTATAGCCTTATAGCCCTGAGCCCTATAGCCACATAGCCCTTTAGCCCTATAGCCCTATAGCCATAATAGTCAGATGGCCGTATATCCCTACGGCCCTATAGCCGTATAGCCTTATAGCCTTATAGCCTTCTAGCCTTATAGCCTTATAGCCCTGAGACCTATAGCCCTAGAGCTGTATAGCCCTATAGCCCTATAGCCGTATGACCTTATAGCCCTGTAGAAATGTAGCCCTATAGCCCCATAGCCCAAGAGCCTTACAGGCCTATAGTCCTAGATAGCCCTATAGCCCCATAGCCCTATAGCCCTCAAAAAAATATGATTGGGGTTTCTTATCCCCTAGGATTTCAACTATGCGGTTAACAACACGAGTTCAATTATTGGTAGTAGTAGTAGTAGTAGTAGCAGCAGTAGTAGCAGTAGTAGTAGTAGTAGTAGTAGTAGTAGTAGTAGTAGTAGTAGTAGTAGTAGAGTAGTAGTAGTAGTAGTAGTAGTAGTAGTAGTAGTAGTAGTAGTAGTAGCAGCAGAGTGGAGTAGCCAGTAGCATGTAGTAGCCGTAGTAGTAGTAGTAGTAGTAGTTCGTAGTAGTAGTAGTAGTAGTATTAGTAGTAGTAGTAGTAGTAGTAGTCGTTCGTCGTAGTCGTAGTAGTAGTAGTATAGTAGTAGTAGTAGTAGTAGTAGTCGTAGCTAGTAGCAGCAGTAGCAGCAGCAGCAGTATGCAGAAGCAGCAGGAGGAGGAGGAGGCGGAGGAGGGAGGAGGCAGGAGGAGAGGAGTAGTAGTAGTAGTAGTCGTACGTAGTAGTACAGCATTACTAGTAGTAGTATCGGAGTAGTTGGAGTAAAGTTAGTCGTCGTCGTCGTCGTCGTCGTCTCGTCGTCGTCGTCGTGTCGTCGTTCGTCGTCGTCGTCGTCGTCGTCAGTCGTCGTCGTTCTGTCTTGTCGTCGTCGCGTCGTCGTCACGTCGTCGTCGTCGTCGCGTCGTCGTCGTCTCGTCGTCGTCGTAGTCGTTCGTCGTCGTTAGTAGTAGTAGTAGTCGTAGTAGTAGTAGTAGTCGTAGTCGTAGTCGTAGTCGTAGTCGTAGTCGTACTCTTAGTAGTAGTCAGTAGTAGTCAGTAGTAGTAGTAGTAGTAGTAGTAGTAGTAGTAGTAGTAGTAGTAGTAGTAGTAGTAGTAGTAGTAGTAGTAGTAGTAGTTTAGTAGTAGTAGTAGTAGTAGTAGTAGTAGTAGTAGTAGTAGTAGTAGTAGTAGTAGTAGTAGTAGTAGTAGTAGTAGTAGTAGTAGAACGAAAAAAATAAAAGTAGTAAGAGTAGTAAAAGTAGTAGTAGGAGTAGTAGTAGTGGTAGTAAATCGTAGTAGGGTTTATTGGTGGAATGAACGGTATGTTCAATTACATGTGAAATTTGATTCCTGCTGATCGTATTATTATTACTCAAATTACACACCTGGCAACAATATGATCATTATCATGATTCTGATTACGGTTATGAAAATTAGCAAAACGACGACTTCTATTAATGCGAGTAAGCTTATTAACATGATCACAGACGGTCTAAGTTGGCATGATTTGAGAATTCGGCCCGAAAGCTCAAAAGGTACCAAGCTTTGGCTGCAGGTCGAAGGCGATGGGCTCAGCGTGGGGCGCCGGAAAACGCACGCAGGGGGCCCCGCAGACGGTGGCGCAGATCCCCCTTCGGGCGTGTCAGCGTCGCCTCGGGCGTCGGATCCGGGTACGGATCCAAAATGGATCCTATACGGATCTGGAGCTCCTTGGACGGGTCCTGTGCAAATTCTTTGGGTTTGGGACGGATCCGATCGGTGGGAAAGTCACATGTTTCGGACGGATCCTGTCTGACAACTGTATCCTTGCATAATACGAATTTAAGGGCAGCCATGGAATCCGAGGACGACTTACCAAGGGCACGGGGCTAGGCGGGCGCATTCTAGAATTTGACTGAGGCTCTCCTGCCAGAACTTTCCTGGGACGCAAGGAAATACAAGACTGTCCACTGGAACCGTCCCCAAAGGGACAGCGGCGCATCGTGCATGACACGCAGGCAAGGCCTGCCAGCGCATCGCACGGTTTTTGTCCTAAGCCGAGGCGTCCGCTGCAGAGGCCACTTGCTTTATTCGCTTCCAGCTTCCCAAATCAAATTAAGCGGGCGGCACCCTAGTCGCGTGAACGTTCACTGAGCGCATGGTATCGAACGTGTGGGGGCACTTAGAGAACAAGGTAGACCGCTTGAAGACACCCCAGATGTTGCGCCTCCTCTGAAGTCATTGGAGAAGGGCCTATTGGATTACTCCAGGAAGGGTAATCCCCAGGGTCCGAACTACCCGCGAAACTCGCACTCGATGTTCATAGACCATGACGTCAACACATTCAACTACAAACGCAGTCCGTCGGCCGCTGGGGACCTACAGGCTGCAAGGGCTACGCTGTCCTGTTTCTTGCAACAGCTCCAGTTCCCAAATTACAATTATAGATGTCCTCGTGTCTAGTTCCAATGTTGTAGTGATTATGAGCCGCGCGCTGGGAGGGAGCCCGATGCTAACTCTAATAACTGATTGGGTACACTGGGAACCGTACAATACTACAGGTTCGCACTCTGAAGGCCACACTCCGTTTGTGCTAACTACTTAGTCGCACGATCATGGCCAAAATCTGTCGCGAACTACAATGGCTTCCCCCAAGTTCATTACGCAAGATTCGCGCTCCCACGGCGAAACCCTGCGCAATTTTACATTACTGTGGAATCGCGCTCCCAAGGCCACAATCCCTAGCAAAACACAACAAATCTGCGTCCCTGGGACTGCGAGCCCACCCAATGGAGGCTGCCCAAGAGCCCACCCTCTAGCGCCAAAAACTTACACAATCTCACAAGCCCTTTCAGGGCGTAGGTGATCTAGGGAGCTAATTTCTCTTCCAACCCCCTTTCATTCTTTTCGGGGTGGGGATTACCCCTCCCCGCATCCCCTCCCCTGGACCTGGACGGGGGGGGTCCGCGACGCGTTGGAGCGCCTAAGATGGCCCAAGACGGCTCCCAGAGGGCCTCGGAAAGTCCAAGATGGCCTCCTAGATGGCTCAAGATACCTCAAAACTCCTGGTTCCCAATATGCTCTAAGAAGCCTCAAGACCGCTGCAAGACGTGTCCAAGTAGCCCGATAGCTCCCCCAGGGAGGCCGCCAAAAAGCCAAAATCCGCCCAAAACGTAAGGGAAATCAATGTGTTTGCATTCTCGCCTGTTTGCTTCCGATGGCCTTCCGAGGCCTCAGGATGGCTCCAAGATTGCCCAAGAGAGCTCCAAGAGGGCTCCAAGAGGGGCCCAAGAGGCCTCCAAGACGGCCCCAAGAGCGCCCAAGAGCGCTCCAATAGGGAAGATGGGCCCAAGAGCCGATGTTTGGGCCTCCCGAGGGTGGTCATATGTGGAGCTTCCATATTTTTCGATCGGTCTCCTCCAAGATTGCCCCAGGAGCGCTCCTAAGGCTCCCACGAGTTCCTCAAGAGGGCCCCAAGAGGCGCGTAGGAGGCCCCACGAGCCAAGAGGCCTCCAAGAGGCTCCCAAGAGACCCCCAAGAGGCCCCAAGAGGCCCCCCGAGGCGCCCAAGACGCTCCAAGAGGCCCCTGGGCCCGCCAAGATGCCCTCCCAGAGGCCCCAAGAGGCCTCGAAAAAGCTTCTAAGCGACATCCGAGGAGACTCCGAGTGGCACTCAAGAGGCCCACCTCCTCCTCCTGATCCTCCTCCTCCTCCTCCTCCTCCTCCTCCTCCTCCTCCTCCTCCTCCTCCTCCTCCTCCTCCCCCCCTCCTCCTCCTCCTCCTCCCCCTCCTTCTCATCCTTCTCCTCCTGCCCCGAGGGGGCCCCTCCCGTAGGGGAGGGGTCGGGACCCCAGGGTCCTCCTGGCGCAGGCGGGAAGCGCCGGGCCCGAGGGGCGAAAAGCCCCCGCTCCCCTGGGACGGCCCCCATATGCGGGGCCCCCTTCCCAGGGGGAGCTGCCAGGTCCCGGGACCTCCCCCAGGGCGGCGCAGGGTTTCTCCCTCTGCGTTCGCCGCCTTGGGGCGGGACTGGCGGTCCGTCTCCCCGTCGCGTCGTGTCGTTGTCGTCGTCGTTTCGTCGTCGTCGTCGTCGTGGGTCCCGGGGTCCGGGTCCTTTTTTGCCCTGCCCCTTGGGCGTACGGGTGGCCCTGCCGTTCGGCCTCCCCCTTCGTGGGGTCGGCTCCGTTCGGTTGGGGCCTCCCGCCTGCCCGTGGGGCGGGGCCTTTTTCCCCGTGTAGTCCGGTCGGGCTCGCCCGCCGGCCGCGCGCGCGGGGCACCGCGGCGGTGCCGCGTGTGACATCCTGCGGGCTGAAGGCGCGGTGGAGGAACAAATCATCCTTCTCCTCCTCGGATCCCTCCTCCTCCTCCTCCTCCTCCTCCTCCTCTCTCCTCCTCCTCCTCCTCCTCTCCTCCTCCCCTCCTCTCCTCTCCTCCTCCTCCTCCTCCTCTCCTCCTCCTCCTCCTCCTTTCCTCCTCTCCCTCTCCTCGCTCTCCTCCTCCTCCTCCCTCCTCCTCCTCCTCCTCCTCCTCCTCCCCTCTCTCCCTCCTCCTCCTCATCATCATCATCATCATTATCCTCCTCCTCCTCTCCTCCTCCTCCTCCTCCCTCCTCCTCCTCCTCCTCCTCTCCTCCTCCTCCTCCTCCCCCTCCCCCTCCGCCGCCGCCTCCGCCTCCTCCTCCTCCTCCTCCTCTTGCTCCTCCTCCGATTCCTCATCTATCCTCCCCCTCTTGGGGTACGACGTTTTCACTAGCCCTTCATTACACTGCATTCTACTCCACATTCCTGATGAGGGCAACTCGTCTGGGCATGTTTTTCTTGATGGGCTGGTGCGGTTTTGCGAAACTTCTAAAATTTCTAGATTGTGATAAATATTCGGGAAGCGCTTTTCAGCTACCCACTGTTTCTGGAGAATCTGGCTCTGGGCCCTGAAGCGCATAAAAGACAACAATCTCGCACACTGAATGTTACAATTCCTCACAATGTGCGCCCCCGATGTCACAATCTCTCGAAATTACAATACATCCGCGCTCCCGAGGCCAATCCATTTTGAATTGAAGCGCATTCGCGCTCCCGATGCAACGAACCTGATCCACCCGTGTGCCAAAAAATCCGACGCCCAGATCTCAGGGCCCTCCTCCCCCTGCCAGAGTGATGGGATCGGAGGATCACGCCACGTCGTCGATGCATCCCCGATGCATCGCGGATGCATCGGCGACGTCGGCGGTGCACAGGCGACGTCGGCGCGAAGGAGGCCAGGCTCCAAATCGAGGCGCATCGCCGATGCGTCGGCGATGTGGCGCGATCCCCCAACCAGGGTTAGGTCAGGCGTGTCCCCCTACAGGCGCATTTGGGAGGAAAAAGATCCAACTACTCGAAACGAAAGAAATCAAAAAAAATACAAATATCGTCCCCAGACTATTTGCCAACCCTCCTGGATCGGGAATTCGTTTTGAATAGAGCACCGCAGTCGCGTCTTCCTCCTCCTCCTCCTCCTCCTCCTCCTTATCCTCCTCCTCCTCCTCCTCCTCCTCCTCCTCCTCCTCCTCCTCCTCCTCCTCCTCCTCCTCCTCCTCCTCCTCCTCCTCCTCCTCCTCCTCCTCCTCCTCCTCCCGCCTCCCGCCTCCTGCTTCCCGCCTCCCGCGCCCCTCCTTCTGGTGTCCTCTTGCCTTGCCTGGGGGGCTGCGATCTGCGAAACTGTCGCCATGTTCGAGGGCTGCTGATGGGTCCAGAAGAATGAAGCACCGCGCGGACCTGAGCGTGACCTCCCCGTCCCTGGGGGGCTGCGACCTGCGAAACTGACACCACTTTCGAGGGCCGCTGGTGGGTCCAGCGGAGAGAGGCACCGCGCGGACCTGAGCGGGACTTCCCCGTCCCTAGGGGGCTGCGATCCGCGAAACTGTCGCCACTTTCGAGGGCTGCTGGTGGGTCCAGCGGAGTGAGGCACCGCGCGGACCTGAGCGGACCTCCCCGTCCCTGGGGGGCTGCGATCCGCGAAACTGTCGCCACTTTCGAGGGCTGCTGGTGGGTCCAGCGGAGCGAGGCACCGCGCGGACCTGAGCGGGACCTCCCCGTCCTTGGCGGGCTGCAATCTGCGAAACTGTCGCCACTTTTGAAGGCTGCTGGTGGGCTCGCCACTTTCGAAGGCTGCTGGTGGGTCCAGCGGAGTGAGGCACTGCGCAGACCTGAGCGGGGCCTCGCCGTCCTTGGGGGGCCATGTCATATTGTTGCTGCCCCGCCGACGTTTCAAGCCCCTTGCCCACCGTCTCATTTTGGACCTTGCGTCTTCCTTAGTGACTCAGGGGTTCACTTAGTTACTCATCGTGCTTCCCTTGATTGGGGGCCTGCGAACCTTCCGAATGCCGCTCGCAGAAGTATATGCGTCCATGCCACATCGCCGCCTCCTTCTCGTCAAATCTCCCAGGCTACTCCTGCCCCGCACAGCGCAGGGGTTGGGTTCGTCGCCAGGGTAACTGTTTACTATTTTTGCAAATTCCCCCTGTAGAGGGACAGGCCCGACGTCAAAACCTGGGGAGGCCTGGACCTCCGCCGCGGGCAGCATTGGAGCAGCCGCCGCGGCGGCAGAGAGCACCGGCGCCGCCGCCGAGGCGGCGTGCCGCTATGGGGAGCGGGCCCCGCCTCGGCGGCGCGTGCTCGCCAAGGGCCCCGGCGTCCGCCTCGAGCCTCGCGAGGGTGTCGCGCAGGCCTGCGGGAAGCACGAGGCCCGCCGGACCAGCGAGCCCAGCGCAGGTGGAGCGGAGGAGGAGGAGGAGGAGGAGGAGGAGGAGGAGGAGGAGGAGGAGGAGGAGGAGGAGGAGGGGGAGGAGGGGGAGGAGGGGGAGGAAGAGGGGAGGAGGGGGAGGAGGGGGAGGAAGAGGGGGAGAAGGAGAGGAGGAGGAGAGGAGGAGGAGGAGGAGGAGGAGGAGGAAGAGGAGGAAGAGGAGGAGAAGGAAAAGGAGGAGGAAAAGGAGGAAGAGGGATGAGGAGGAGGAGGAGGAAGAGGAGGAGACGGGGAACGGGGGGGGCCGTCCCCGAGGGGGGGGCATCGAGCTAGAATCGACGATGCATCGCCAATGGACCGGCAATGGGCCCCTGCTGGCAAGTCCACACGCTCCATAGCGGGGTGGGCTACCAGGTCCCTATCGGCGACAAAGGAACAGTTGGAGGTCGATGTATCTCCCCCTGAGCCAATCCCCCCCCTCGAACGCTGCCCCCGATGAAGACGGCTGGGAGAGGTGCAATTTGGTACTTGCAGCATTTGTGTCTACAACAACTTGCAAGCAAAAATCCAAGAGAAGCAAAACCACATCTAGCCGCGTTGGCGTCTTTTACCCTGAGGATCGTGTTTATTGTATTTTTCTCTCGTGTGAAAGCAAACTGTTTGTTGTCGCGTGTACGAAGTAAGATCTTTGTAGAATCTCGTGTTTCGTTGGGTTTGTTGTAATGTAACCAGAACACTACTGATGACAGCGCCGGGGCCTTCCTCGGCATTGCTCGTGGGACCGTGCGTTGAAACAGCGGCGGTCGCCCACGCAAGCGCGCTACTTCCTACGATAGGTATTGGAATTCCGCCCATGTGTCCCGTTTCTGCTTTCATCTTTCATGCCCAATGATGTCGACGCGAATTCGGCCGGTTTCCCGTGAAGGTTTGGCGATCAAGCATAGACGCGAGTACGCAGTGCTCATCTAATCGTATACGTCTTCGTTCCTTGTTTTTATTGTCAGCTGTCATTACGTTACACACGTTTCCTCGTGTTCGGAATGCGCGTGTTGTTGCGGTTGTCGGTATGCTGTGCGCTGCATCGCGCGACAAAGAGCGTGCTGTGTCGCGCGCCGCGAATACGCGCATAGGTAAGTTGTTGTGTGTGTCTTGTTTTGTGTGTGCGTGTGCGTGTGCGTGTGCGGCCGTGGGCTTTTCCCCCCTCGCCCTCTTTTTCCTTCCTCCCCCTCGGCTTCGCCGCCGTCGTCGTCTTCTCGTTATTTCCCTCCTCTCGCTGGTGGGCTCCGTTGCGATGGAAAAAAAAAATGTGCGTGTGCGTGTGCGTGTGTACTCCCCGGTGTCTGAGCGTGCCGCCTGCTGAGCTGCGGGCTTGCGCCGTGCGTTCTGCACCGCGTGCCGTTCGGAGGGCACCGTGCGTCGCACGCGACACTCGACGTCGTCGTCGTCGTCGTCGTCTTGCCGTCAGCAGTATCATCAGCATCACCATCATCGTCATTATCACCATCATCATCAGCATCATCATCTTCTTCTTCCTCATCATCATCTCCATCATCATCTTCATCATCATCAGCATCATCCTAATTATCACGTGTCCCCTTCTTACCTCATCGGTCGGGCCGCGAGCTGCAGCAGCGACACACGCGGAAGGTCGCATATCGTTTGCCTTACCTTTATCGGTCCCCTTCCCTTCTTTCGCCTATACCTTGGTCAGAAGCAAAAATAAACGTGCGAGAAGGGCGCACGATAATGAAAATGTGGACAAAGCAGTCTACGGCAGAGGGAGGAGGGAAGAGCACGAGGAGGAGGACGAGGAGGCCTCGTGGTGATCATGCGTAGGTATGTGGCAAAGTTTTTCCTGGGGGGGGGGCTCGGGCAATATGGGGGCATTGGGGAAGCCAGCTCGACGTGGACGGTTCCTGGGGCTCTCCTGGGGCCCGTTGGGTGCTCATCGGCACGTTTTGGTGGCCTCTGGGACAGTCGGTGGCCCACCCTGGGCCGCTGCGGGAAGCCCAAGGCCGCGTGGAGGCCATCGCGGGCCCGCAACGACACCAAGAAGATCAGGGCTCACTCCTGGAACCCGCGGGGCGAAACTGGGGCCCCAGACATGGGAGGCGGGGGGGGGATGTTGTAAAACTGTGCCGCCCCCAGGCCCAAGGGTACCCGCCCCCGGGCCCAGGGTTACAGACCTACACCCACACATACACTTTTTAAGCCAGCGCCACTGGATCACCGACACGACGGCGTCACGCAGAAAATCGCAAAAGTGCCTGCAACTTCTGCCAACTGGCAAACTGGCGGGGTACAGCGCCGCGCTCGAAGTCCTGCGACGCACATTGGTAGGGTGCTGACCTACGGACCCACAACACAAGAGGCCTCACACAACCCCTAAATCAAGAAAGCAATACAAAATGGTGGAATCGGGACACGCAACACACGCGGAATAATGTACATTCGAGGCCGAAGCCAACCTGAAAGAAGCTATGCCGTAAAATCCTGGGGCCACCCACGCCACCAAAGGAGGCCAGTGTGAAAGACACGTCCAGGCTGGCCCAGGAGGCTGCAAAAGTGCCGACCGAATTGATTGGTGAGGTACCGATGCAGCAGTAGACTCACTGCCGACCGTAAATCGAGCGGCACGGGTAATAGCGCGAGGTACACTGCACGCACCGACGTCTCGGTCGCCACCCGCTCGACCAAGGACGCCCCGTAGAGCGGGAAGAACGGGAGAAACGAGGAGGAGGCAGATATTGGGGGTACCGTCTGGACGCGACCGCCAGGCGCGCGCGGAAGAATCTCAACCCCCCGCGGCGGCGGAGTCGACCCGAAATCGACGAACCACCGCGGAGGGGAGAACGGCCGGGGGTGGCGGGAACGCCGCGCCACTTCCGACGGCAAACAGAGCACGGTAGACCAAACATCCTACTAGGCCACACCCGTCAATAACATAACTGGGGAGGGGAGAATCGGCAAGCGGGTGAATATATATATATATATATATATATACATTAATATATTATATATATATATATATATATATATATATATATATATATACATATATTATATATATATAGATCCACACGTACACGCATACATACGTATACTTATACACATAATTACACTTATACGTATACATATACATATACATATACATATACATGTACATACACATATACATATGCATATACATATGCATATACACATACATATTCACATACATATACATATACATATACATATACGTATACATATACATATACATATACATATACATATACATATACATATACATATACAAATACACATACATATACAAATACAAATACAAATACAAATACAAATACAAATACCAATACATATATATATATATATATATACATATAATATACATATACATATGTATACATATACATATGCATAAACGTACTCATAGACATATACATATGCATATAAATATACATATATACTATATATATTATATATATATATATATAACACATTACACATCTACATCTACATATACATATACATATGCATATACATATACATATACCTATACATATACATATACATACCCATACCCATATATATACATATACCTACACATCTACATCTACATATACATATACATATACCTATACATATAAATATACATATACCTATACATATACATATACATATACAGATATATATGCAGATACATATACATATGCATATACATCTACATATACATATACATATACCCATACATATACATATATACATATACATGTATCTATACATATACATATACGTATACATATACATGGGTGAGTGAGTTTGTGAACGATGATTTTCAGATAGGTTAGCGAAGGGGCCATCGGGTGGGATATGTCTTGTTGTTTCGGACGTTGTCTCCAGGTCTTGCCTGCGCCCGAAACCGTTTCAAGTTCAAGGCACCATGACTCACTGATCAGAGTTTCGAGGTGCCTCCGCGGGCACCCTCTTGCACGTCTCTTCGCGGCACCCGAGGGGTGCCGCTGTGTTCCACCAGACGTGCCCGCCACGACGCTGGGGGGCGAATCGGCTGCGGCGGCCGCGCCGCCCGGGCTGGACGCCGCCCCAGGAGGCGAACCGCCGCCGCCCGCCCCAGAGGGCCCCGCCGCCGACGCGAGCCTGGGCAGCTGGTGGCTCGCGGCGGCGTGGGGACTTCTAGCCCTGGCGGGCGGAGGAGGAGCCCTTGCCGCCCAGCTGGGCTCGACGGGGCGGGCCCGCCTCGCGGGCCTCACCGTCTGCGGGCTGGTGGGCCTCCTCGCCACGGCGCGGGTCGCGCGCCAGGCTTGGTGGCTCTACTGTGACCAGGAGGCGACGAAGGCGCAGATGGCCTCCCTCAGAGCCCAGATGCAGCAGCTGGCCCTGTCGGGAGCGATGGGCATGCCAGGTGGAGGTTTCCCTGGCGGCGGTCCGCCCGACGGTGCCATGCACGGGTGGGCCGACGTGGGAGCGCCGCCGCCGGGGATCCCGCAGGTGCCGGGCGTGACGATGGCGGGGCCAGCCACAGGACCCGTCGGGCCCCCAGTGGGTCAGGCCACCCAGGCGCCCGCGGGTGCCGCGAGCCTGGACGCGCTGGGCGCGCGGGCGGGCATAGCCGCCCTGGCCGCCCCAGAGGCGGGCGCCACAGCCGCTGCGGGTAGCCCGCCATACGTCCCTCAGTACAGGCCGCCCGAGCTGGACAGCAAGGTCCGGCAGCAGGCCAAGCAGGTGAAGGAGCTCCTGACGGCGTTCGCGAACGCCCGGGGCCAAGACTACATGTGGGGTCGTCGCTTCTGGTCCAACATCTACACGATGGACTCGAGCGGGCAGTTGGTGCCCGAGGCGAAGCGTCTCCTGACGGGGTTCGGCTACGTAGGCGAGCAGACGGTGACGGCCCCCCGCCATGAGGAGCTCGGGGCCGCGCTGGACCGCCTCGCGTCGGAGGCCGCGCTGACCGCTGGCGCAGGCATCTGGCAGTCCACCCCCAGCCAGGGCCTGGCCGCCGCGGCGGGAGGCTCGGAGGAGACGCGATGGGGCTCCTCGCTACCAGCGGACCTCCAGCGTGCGGCCCCCGAGATCTACAGGGCGATGCGAAGTGAGGGGTCGACGAGTGCACGTGACTGGATCGCCCAGCGCTACCAGGGGAGTCGGACCAGCCCGGTGTGGGTCGACCTATGGACTCTTGCCACGTCGGTTGACTTCCGCCTCCGCGAATGCGGCAGCCATCTGGAGATCATGCGGGTGCTGGCCAAGGACGACATGATGGAGATCGGCCTCCGCCGCCTCGCGGCATACGTGTACGAGCAGCGGAGCGGCGACCGCGTCGGAGCCCAGCCCATGTTGGGCATCGCGCCGCCTGGCGGCTCGGCCGACGTGGCCCCGACGTGGACGGCGGCCTCAGCGACGATGCACTCGAAGATCGAGCACCAGCGCAGGGAGAGAGTCGAGGCTGAGGCTCGCCACAGGCGCAAGAACGACAAGGGCGGCGGTCGAGGCGACGGTCGCGGAGGTGGCCGAGGTGGAGGCCGTGGCGGCAAGTCCGTCGACTCCAAGCATGAGTAGGGGCTCGCGGCGCGCCCCGACGAGCCTGCCGTCGGGGCGCGGAGCCCCCCCGCGATGTGGGCGCCTAGAGTGCGCGACGATCTACACCCCCCGCTGCAGCAGGTGATCTCGGCTCAGCCGGGACAAGAGGCGTTCTTTCCCATCACGCTGGTGGATCGCCCGACCCAGATGACGAGCCGCTCTAGTCGACTTCGGCATCGATTCAAGCGGAAGCTCACCCTGTGGGCTCTCGCCAACGAGTTCGTGCAGGGGATCAACTCCATGGACACGGGCTCGTGCAAGGACCTCACCCGCCCCCGCCGCAAGGAGAGCTTGTCGGAGAACATGCGGGGGCTGCACGGCCAGGTGCATAGGGTAGCTCTACGAGACGCTAAACGGCTGGCAGAGGCGCGCCGGGACTGCGGTCTGGCAGGCGCCCCCGCGGTGCTGGAGCTAGCTCGCGCGGAGGAGGTGGGCTATGGCAAGCCTACCCGCCTGTCGACCCATGAGGCCCTGAGAGCGGAGGACATTGATGAGCCGCAAGTAGTGAAGAGCGCGAACATGCTCGAGGCGCTCGAGCCGGAGGAGGCCAGGTACTACAGCGACGAGGGGCTTGTGGTCGCCCCGACGGAGTTGCGCAGCCGCGTGATCTTCGAGGAGCTGCAGGCCAAGTTCGGCTTCGCTGGAGGAACTCAGGAGGAGTACGAGAAGTATTTCAGCCGCTCAGACATGCCGCCAAACCTGTGGCTCTTCGGGGGCCCGCAGGAGGTGAAGGCCATAGCGGGCTTCAGCACGGTGGGCAAGAAGACCAGCGGGCGGCGGCGTAAGATCATCCTGATGGCGGCGGCAAACTATATGTTTCAGGACGCGAGGGGTCGAGCCGAACACGGACTACACGGAGGAGGTGCGTTGGCCAGCCTGCACGTCCCGTCGGACGACTGGGCGGCCGCGGCGTTCGACGAGAGCAACGCCTTCTCCTCCGTCGAGGTTCCGAGCTGGATGTAGGGCTGGCAGTGCGTGCCGCCCGTGAGGGCGTCCGCCGTCTGGTGGCGTCTGTCGCCCAGCCAGCAAAACTCTTTGAATCCTGAGAGCTGGGTCTACCCGATGTGGCGCCGTTTAGTCATGGGCAGCTCCCACAGCGTGCACATCCTGATGTCTATCAATGCGAGGATATGCTCCATGACGCTGAGGCGCAGCCTGGTGGACCCGCAGCATGGTCACACTCTGGCGTGGCAGGCCGGATACCAGATGCTGACGGACGACGACTGGGCCGAGCGCCAACGACTTCGACGAGATGGCACCCCCCCGAGCGGGTTTTCCGTGGCGAGCTGGTGCGAGGCAGTACGCCACGCACGGCGCCAGGAGACCCGTGTCTTCGTGGTCATGCACTTGTTCGCGGGGGCCCGGAGGGAGCAGGACGCGCAGCATCACGTCGAGGCGATGATGGCCGACCTGGAGCTGAAGGTGCTCATGATCTCGGTGGACCTGGCCGAGGACTCGCGGTGGGACCTCGGGCGCGTCGACACCTGCGTGTCCGAGGGCCTGGTGGACGTGATCCCGGGCGACCCCCCCTGCTCGACCTGGAGCCGCGCGAGGTTCAGGCCTGGAGGCCCACGACCCTTGCGCCGCCGAAGGAAGTACGCATGGGGGCTACCCCGTGAGAGACTACGGCCTTCCGAGGTGGAGCGGCTGGACGAGGGCAACCGCCTGATGGTCAACCACCTGGCGCTGCGCGGCGGGGTGGGGGACCGCGGGGGAGCTCGGGCACTCGAGCATCCAGACGATCCTGCCTGGGGAGGAACCGTATCCGTCCATCTTCGACACCGAGATTTTGAAGGGCCTGGAGTCCAGGACGGGAGCGCGGCACATCTCTTTTGACCAATGTATGATGGGCGGGCCCTCGCAGAAGCCCACGAGGGTCACAGGTACGGCACGACTGGCGGCCACCGAAGCACTACGGTGCGACGGCGCCCACACACACGAGCTGAGCCACGGCAAGGTTAACGGGAACTTTCGGACGACCAAGCTCGCCACCTACCCACCTCGACTGTGCAGGTGGATAGCAGAGGGCATCGTGGCCACCCTGTCGGAGATGGCGCAGACCGGCGGCGGGCCAAGAGGACACGCACGAGACGGAGTGAAGTGTCAGAGGATCACGTGCTATTCAGGGCCCCTGGACCTCGGCGCCTTTCATTTTTTGAACGAGACGTCCTCGCGAGGCCGCGGGCAGTGCCGGGCGCGAGGGACACGAGCTTCTACCTCCATATCGACGACGGCCTGATCGCAGCGGACGGCGGGTCCCAGCAGTCAGGCGAGAAGAAGGTCAACAAGCTGGTCCACCAGGTGGCAGACGCGCTGGAGGATGTGGGCTTCGTCGCGAAGGAGGGGGGGGAGCACGGCATGGTGGATCGCATCGTGGGCTACGAGGTGGAGTCTAGCCCCGCACGAGTGCGGGTCCCGAAACGCAAGGCGGCGCTCATGCACGAGGCGCCGCTACTGCTCACGAGCCGGGACTGGGTGCACCTGGACCACCTGGCGTCGGTCATCGGGGTCTGGATCTGGGCGGCGCTGCTGGCCAGGCACTGGCTGTCGGCGCCTCAGCACCTGTTTCAGTTCGCACGCCGGGAGGGCCCGCGCCGGAGACGGCGGTGGCCGTCGGCCCGCCGCGAGGCCGCGGCCATGCGGCGGGGCATCATGGGGCTCTACGCTGACCTGGGGGCCCCGCTGCTGCCGATGGTCTTCGCCTCGGACGCCGAGGGCGCGCAGGACTTCGACGCGGGTGGCTACGGCATCGTCGTGGCCGCGGCGAACTCGAAGATCGTAGAAGAGCTGAGGAACGCTGGCACTCGCCCCGGCGTGGCCGTCGCCAAGCCGGGACAACTGCAGAAGGTGCTGGAGCGTGGCCCTGAGACGCTACAGCCTTTCCTGCCAGTGAGCTCAGTTGAGAGGGGTTGGATCGACGGAGAGGCCTCCTGGATCCCGGTCGAGTCAGGCCGCTGGAAGGCGCCTGACCACATCGTGCTGGGGGAAAGGCGGGCCGCGCTGAAGGTCCTGTCGCGTCTGGCGCTCCTGCCAGAGGCTCACCGCTCGAAGGTCCTCAGCCTCGAGGACAACATGGCTGTCGCGGGCGCTGCGGCCAAAGGCCGATCGGCCGCCGGCCCCGCGAACTACTTACTCAGGCGGAGGTGCGCGTTGTCGAGCGCCACGGAGATCAGGATGCACCTCCCCTGGGTGGAGACCGAGAGGATGCCCGCGGATGGCCTCTCACGCATGAGAGGATGTGGCCAAGATTCAGAGGGGCACAACGCCCCGGTGCCGAGAGTGGACGCGCGCAGCGTGCGCATCATCCAGAACTGACTTTTTCGAGCCCGAGGGTGCCAGACGACAAGCACCTGGAGGGCCGTGTACAGCCTGAGACATTGCTAACCTATCGCAAGCAAGCAGCGGAAATTTACCAGTGGTGCGTGGCCGAGGGGGCCCACCCCTGGAGCCCTGACGAGTGGGACGACACGATCATGGAGTACAAGGCCTCAGTGGACTTGCTCAAGAGTCATTTCACCTCCCTGCTCGCCGCTATCGAATTCAAGTTTCCGCGGCTGAAGGGCCGCCTTTGCAGATGCCACGCCGCCTTGCGTGGCTGGGAGTTAGAGCACCAGACCAAGCACACAGTGCCGATGGTGAGCACCGCCCAGGCTTTCGTCAGTGTGCGGCTCAGCGCACTCGGAGAGCCTCGCCTGGCCATCGGCCTCATGTTGCAGGGAAAAGTGGGGATGCGGCCCAGCGAGATGCTGGGTATCGTCACGTCCGATCTCGTCTTCCCCGAGGAGTCTGGGTACGGTCGAGGTCGAGGGCCCCTGATAGTAGGCTTGGGTATCAAGGCGAACACCAAAGCGAAGCGCCCCCAGTCGAACGACATCCTGGAGGCCTCCAGCCCTGTATTGGTGGATCTCCTGAGGACCCTGAAGGCCCACACGCCCCCAGGGGGCCGCATGTTCCCCTACACCCTCGAGAAGTACCGCAAGTTGCTCGCTCGCATCCAGTCGGAGTGTAACCTACCAATGGGATGGACCCCCCACAGTGCCCGAGCAGGTTTCGCTTCAGAGGCCACAGCGTGGGGTATGTCCTTCGAGTCGAGCAAATTCGAGAAACAGGCCGTTGGAAGGTGGACAGTTCCCTTCGAGTATATATCGACATGGCCCAGGCCGCCCACATAGCCGTGGGGCTCAAGTCGGCTGGGTGGGGTCCAGCCTTCGATTGGGCCGGCCAACACTGGGCCTGGTGTGCGCTACGGGCGTTGCATGGCGCCGAAGGGCTCCAGACGCCTGGTTGACGGGTCATGGGCGACACCAGAGACGCTACCGACAGCCAGATCGAGTACGCCACCGCCATCACCTTTCTCTTCCGGGAACTCGTCCTGGGTACTACCGAGCTACCCACCTACGCCAACCAGTTTAGTTTCACCTCTTGGGCTGACGCCGACACCAACGCCGACGGGTATGGCGACACCGCCGATGACCAAGGCGGCGCCTGGAGTGCCGACCTCCTGGGCGACCCCCAGGCCGCAGCCGACCCGCCGACGAGTTTCCTCAGTGTGGTACCTGTGGAAGTTGGCTAAGATGTCTTCCAGCTGCAGCGGGAGCTGCAGCTGTGCTGTGCTCATCATGGCGGTGCTACTGACTACAGCGTGGAGCCCCTTGTTCGCACGCTCTATGAGCATCGCCTCGGACGTGGCCGAGGAGGTCGGAGGGGCGGCAGGCCGCATGATGGGCGCAGGTGCGAACGTGTCGTCGAGTGCGGCACGGATCTTCAGCGCCCTCACCGACAACACCCTCAGCCTCGCCGAGACCGCATGGGAAAGCATCGACCTCACGAATGGTACGGTCAACAGTTCCGCCGGCCGCATCTTTTTCGATGGAAACGAGTACGCCGAGGACGTACTGACTACGCCAGAGGCTCGAGCGGTGATGGGACTGCCCGACCACTGGCTCCAGGCGTTGGCGGATATTTTGATTGTTGCATCACCTTCTCGTCCGCTGTGGAAGTACACAAGCATCTCTTCATCAGCGACTCATCCTATACCTCCCTGGACCTCTGGATGGCCTGGTTCGATACGGGCCATGTGGGCTTGGCCTGGAGGACTGCAGCTGTTACCTACAACGTACGCTGGGCCAATCCCTTATGGTCGCTGACCGAGGACGCTACCACTCAGACGATTCGGATCTCAGAGCTGCTGCAAGAAGCTATCCAGGCGACTATCGACAAGCCAGATCTCACTCTGTCCAAGTCAGCCAGCCCTACTGCACGCTCCAGCCATCACACCACCCTCAGTGCCGATGAGGATCTGGAGGTGGAGCAAGCGCCTAGCCGCCTGGGCTTGGCCGCGAGACGGGAACGGGGCCTTTCGCTCGTCATCGGCGCCTGGCGCCGAGGACGAGTCCTTCACCGCCGACGGGACCGCCGCCGACGAGGGCTCCCCGGACACAAAGACGGGCGAGGGCGACAGCCACAGCGTGCCTGCCGAGCCCTCAGCATAGGCCGCAAGCGAGTACGGGGTTGGTGGAGCGAGGACCTAGCGAAGATCAAGGTCGACCGAGTTTCTTTCTTTCAACGCAGGCTATCATCAATCAGATGTCACGTTCATTGCAGTCTGCCGGGGAGGTGTGCGCTGACCGCACACAGATATGAATATTTCTCAGCAGTGAATGATAACAAGTTATCTCTCGAGGTCCGTGCAGGAAAACGTTGAGTGAGTTTCGTATTCAGTAGCGCCACGCGCTGGCACGTCCCGGCCTCTAGGGCCCAAGTGCCCAGAGCCTCTAGGGTGTGGCGTCTAGGGCTGTAGGCTAAGGCTCTCTTAGGTCCTCTTAAGGTTCCCTTGGGTGGGGCCCCGTTCTTTGGGATCGCACCTGAAATGGGTGAGTGAGTTTGTGAACGTTGATTTTCAGATAGGTTAGCGAAGGGGCCATAGGGTGGGATATGTCTTGTTGTTTCGGACGTTGTCTCCAGGTCTTGCCTGCGCCCGAAACCGTTTCAAGTTCAAGGCACCCTCCCAGCCCTCGGTCCTCGGTACAGGTCTCACTTGCTGCCCGTTCGTTCTGCCGTCCCCCCGAGCCGTGGTCAGCACCACGCAGCGGGGTTCCTACCGTTTCCCTTCAGGCATCCCTCCCCCTCGCTCGGACCTAGCGAAGATCAAGGTCGACCGAGTTCTTTTCTTTCAACGCAGGCTATCATCAATCAGATTTCACGTTCATTGCAGTCTGCCAAGGGAGGTGTGCGCTGACCGCACACAGATGTGAATATCTCTCAGCAGTGAATGATAACAAGTTATCTCTCGAGGTCCGTGCAGGAAAACGTTGAGTGAGTTTCGTATTCAGTAGCGCCACGCGCT